>OY728126.1:894693091-895198252 GCA_963277665.1 Viscum album
CGTCATCAGTTGATCTCGACCGTTGATATTATTTTGATCATATCTTGATCAATCGGTATCCGATTTTGATGATCTAGGAGTTGATTCCACCATTTTGAAAATTCAAGATGCAATGATGTTCTCCATTTTTTCTAATTCTTTATCGAATTTTGAAAAATGAAAATCCAATAGAGGGACCATCCATGGTAGGTGGTCGAGGGGCCAGAAACGGACACCAAAGCTAGAGAAATTCTATAGATGGAAGGATATCATCATAAAAATGCTACCATCGTGGCATGGAGGGACACATGAAGAATAACCATCAAAAGTTTCTACAATAAAAGGTTTAAAGTAACAACCAACAAAGAATAAATGGAGACACACATGTGAGCATCACTTCTTAGTTTTTCTTTGCTCTAAAGATAAATAAAAGACATGCTTTCATACATCAAGACAAGACACAGAATGGGTGGTCAATAAAGAAGTATCATACCACATCATTTTGCATCGTGAGTTTTTCTTGAATTATCAATCTAGTGAATTTGGTGGGGAATACCAGTAAAGAAGAGATTGTTGGTATGGGTGATATCCAAGTCAAGATAAAAGTTGGATACACAATCACCCTCAAGTATATTTGGCTTGTTTTAAGCCTTTGACTCAACCTGTTATCATGTATATCCATTGATTGACAAGTCTATGAAAACATATTCAGTAATGGATCATGGAAGATGATAGAAGGATCCATCATCATTACTCATGGACACATATGTGGTACGTTGTACAAAAACTCATGTGAAGATATGTGAAGAAAGCCTCAACATGGTGGAAGGAGAGTCGTCATCCAATATGTGACATAGGAGACTCATCCACATGAGTGAAAGAGGGTTATCTACCCTAACAAAGAATAAGTACATCAATATTAACAAGGATACATTACTGGATCCTTGTAAATACTACTTATATGAGAAGCAACATAGAGTCTCATTCAATACTATTTCATCAATGAAATTAGATTTTTTGGGTCTCATGTACTCTGATGTATGCAAACCCATGGATGTGGATTCACTGGGAGGTTACAAATATTTTCTATCCTTTATTGATGATGCATCTCAAAGGGTGTGGGTGTTATTCTTGTAGATGAAGGACCAAGTACTGGACTACTTCAAGATGTTTCATGCCATGATGGAGAGTGAAACTCGAAGGAAGATGAAGTGTCTTTGTTCATAAAATGGTGGAGAGTATACATATAGGGAATTTGATGCCTATTATAAGAGTTAGGGCATCCGACATGAGAGGACGGTACCACGTACCCCTCAACATAATGGAGTTGTAGAAAGGATGAACAGAACCATCGTGAAGAAGGTCAGAATCATGATGAGTTTGCCTAAGATCCCTAAGCCATTATAGGGATAATCTATTCAATTTCCATGTTACCTCCCCAATATATCACCATCGATCCCACTAAAATTTGAAATTCCATAGAAGAGATGGTATGGTAAACATATCTCTTACTCTCATTTACAAGTATTTTGATGTTTTTCATTTGAACATGTATCTATGGAGCTCATGAAGAAGTTAGATGGAAGATCTACTCCATGTATCTTCATCATCTATGGAGATGAGGAGTTCAGATACAAGATTTGGGACCCAAAGGAGAATAAGGTTATCAGAATTAGAGATTTCGTATTCCAAGAGAACCAGATGATCGAGGACATTCAAAATCCTAGAATGTCTCAAAGGGTAAGTGTCAAGGAATCAATTAATGATCCAACACATGTACCAGCCCCACATTTCAATGGAAAGGAGGAGGTTCAATAAGACTCATTGTCAATGGTCCAGGAGGTAGTGGAAGAGGATATTGAGCAAGGGGAGACTCAATCCACTCTACAAGAAGTTTCAGAACCATTACAGGATCTTGGTGATGTTGTGCCTCCTGAATCTAACATTTCATAGGTTTGAAGATCTTCACAAGGAAGGATTTCATCAACAAAATATTCATAGTCATAGTACCTATTGCTGACTGATGAGGGGGAGCCTGAAGGATATCAAGAAGCATATCAACATTCACTATCATTGGATACACGAAGTGATGGATCAACAAATTTTGTGACTTTTAAAGATTCACACAAAGGAGAACCCAATGGATATGTTCACAAAGGTGATTTCTCAAGAGAATATGGACCTTTACAGATGCTTTAGAGAATTTCAGCTGGAGGGGGAGAATTTTTGGTGCTTGTTATTTTCAAACTGCCATGGTTGGTGGTTGGGGCACCGACACCAATAGCCCCTTGGTTGTTTCAACATTGGTTGTTGTACATGTTAAATGTGCATGCTTCCATGCTTTAAGGTAGGTGGGGATTAGTGGGGGATTGGTGGGAGTTGTGTCAAAATTGACACCTCCACCATGGCTATAAAATGAGGTCCTAGGGATCCTTCTAGGATCATTAGTTTTGATCCAAATAGCTCCATTGTTTTAGATAGCCTTGAGAGCTCCATGAGAGTGAAATAAAGGGAGGTGTGGGAGGGGTGCATGGTAACCTTTTTTCTTAGTGTAATAAAAGTTGTATTTTTACTCCATTAATATATATTAGTGGTCAGTGAACTAAAACATTGGCTACACCCCATTCTCCCCCATCTTTTTCCAATCTTCCTTTTCTAGAGGTAAAAGAGTTCAACCAAGAGGTAGTCACCGGTCTAATTGCAGCTTGGATGTTGGAAACTTATTTTCCTTAGGCAGGGGGTGTCTTGATTGATGTTAATATTTATCAAGTAGTCATTCTATGGATTGACCTTAATTTTTATGCATCTATAGTCTCTCCAGTTGATTTAGGTCTTGTTTTACCTTCTTTACAATTGTAGGTATAGGATTCTAGTAATCTGGTGATGTCTCCAACTTCTACGAAATAGAAGATCTCATTTAAGAATCCCCCTAAGCCTTTGGTCTCTCAGGTATTTGCAGGTCTGCATGCTAATATGGGTATACTTGAGGTTAATTCTATTGAACACACTAGTGGTAAATCTGAGGTTTCTCCATATTATAGTTCATTTTCATATAATGTAAATAGGCATGATCTACCATCCCAAGTATGGAGTCCCTACTAATATCGCCTTTTCTAACCATTTTGAGATTTTGTATAAGGATGTATAGGTCAGGGAGATCGAGGGTTGGAAGAAATTGGATTCCATAAATAAGAAATATTGGGTCTATCTTCTTCCTCAAATCCAGATCTGAGCTACATAGAGGAATCTCCATGAGCCAAAATCAATTCTTCTGAAATTGGGTCTTCTAACTCATCAGATTATGAATAGGATATGTCTTCCAAAGTGTCTTATCAGTAGGGTATAGTGGGAGAAAATGGAAAAAAATAATCCATTTCTTTAGGTGATTTTATAGTTACTCCTATAAAGGAAAATAAAGTGGTCTCTTCTTCCTTTAAGGGGAAGAAAATGATGTTCCATAAAGACTACTCCTTAATTTTGAAACATGTGATGACTAGTTCTATTGGGAAGGCATTTGTACTGAAGGAGCAAGGGACTTTAGAGTTAGAATGATCTAAGAAATATATCTTCCCCAATATGACTAAAGGTTCTTTGGAAGGTCTTCTACACAGGGAGTTCCTCTCCCCTCTTTTCTCATAGAAATTATAATCTATGTATAATAGCTATGGTAAATCTACAAAGGAACTTAATGAGGTAAAGATTCAGAGCTTTTATTGGTCCTCAGAATAGAATTACAATGTGAAGGGGATAAAGTTTTGGAATAACTCGTATCATATTTTTTAATATTATTATAATGGTATAATAGGGGATAAAATTTTCAAATTGATGGACTTTGACAATTAATTAAATAACCATCCATGAAAACCATGTTATCCCTATTTAAAGGATCTTGTCCTTTCCAATTATCTCTCAATTTAATTCTTGTACATTCTATCAATCATACTACTAAATAGAGAGTAGGAAAAGGATAGAAATCCTTTTAAGTGAGAGAAAATCAAGGAGACTCAAATTCAGAATATTCAATGGATCACAGTATGTCTTATTTTATTTTAAATTTTATTTATCTATATGATAACACCAATTTTGAAGATCCTAAATTAATTGAAATTAATTTACATGTGGTATTATAGTAAGGTTTTGAAATATGTGTTTTTTTATATTTAAATTTATTATGTGTTGCAATAAATTAAGAATCGTAAATCTGAATCTCTTGTGAATTTTCATTATTATTATTATTATTATTGATAATTGGTAGTGAAATTTTGTTAAGAAATCTAAAATTTGTTGTGCAATTTTTTTGGGAATCCCAAAACACTGCCTCTCTCATGTGTTTTAAAATTTGAAAGTTACTGTGCAATTTTTTTTGGAATCCCAAAACAATGTCTCTTCTAATGTTTTAGATTTTGAAATATCTTATTTATTTTTTATTATAATTTTTAATTGGTTTCAAAATCTATGGGAATCCAATATTTTTTGTGGAATTTCTAAGATCATGGATTTTCAAATTTTTTGAAATCGCTGTTCATTTTTTTCCCCTCATTTTTTCAGAAAGATTATAATAATTGTTATTGTGATGTTATTATGGTCATGAAATTTAATTAATAAATAAATAATATTAAATTGTATAATGGATATTTGTTTTTAAATCCTTTTCATGATTTTATATTTTGGTATTATTTATTTATTATTATCATTGTATATTAAATGGGATAAAGTTACAGTTAAGAAAAATGATTGTCATTATTTGAATGAGAAAATAATGATTGTTGTTATAATTCTTTTTTTTCTATTTTATACATTGAAAAATGTTAAATGATGTAATTAAATATATATATATATATATAATATTGACTTGTCATTATTTGAAATAATTATTAGAGTTTTAAGTTTTATACCAAACAAATTAAAGAAAGAGTAAACAAAATTGGGATTTATGTTTATTAAAATTTATTTGTTTTTTTCAAGGTTTTGGCCGAAGCCTCATTTTATTATTAAAGAAAAGAAAAGACCTCTTTTAACTGAGTAGAGGGAGATCCATTTCATAGCCTTAATGCCCAGTGGGCTTGTAGCCCATTACATAGCCCATAGGCCCAATTTTTTGGCCCAATGCTCATTCTGTGAATAGTAAATCGCCTACTACAATACCCACGAAGTATTGTCACTGCTACAGTGCCCTTCCATCGCTACAATGCCTGCCGATCAATGGTATCGCCGCTGCTACAGTACCGCTACAATACTGCTATAGTGCCTTGCGCCTAATGGGTTTTAAACCCCCATTTTTCATGTAGGATTATGGGGTGCTTACTACTACGTCAAACCCCAAGTACTATTAAAATTTATTTTTATTTATAAATATGTTATGATTATGATCTTTTATATTTGGAATAGAACTGCATTATATTTTTTAATCACTAAAGTGGTCAAATCATAAAGTTAAAATTCTTTCAAATTTTTGTTAAAATAATATATATTGATTGCTCATAAATTTGATACTGTTATGATATCTTATGGTTAATTAAAATTCATTATTATTTATTAATTTCCTAAAGGCAGTTTAAAAATTCTTATAATTTATCAATATAATTATTGGAAATATATATATGGATTATGAGACTTTTTTTATATATCCAAATATAATAAATAAATCTATTTTATGCACATATTATTTCTAAATAAAATTAATTTAATTAGTATCAATTATGTTTGTGTATTAGTGTATCACCCAAAGGAGAACATTAATGCACATTTATGTTAAATAATTTGTCTGAATCGATGTATTATTATTATTTCAAAGCATTAATTTTAATCATGTATTTATTGTGGTTAGTTTTTCATCATCATTACACTCACAGACATCAACTGTTTTGATTTTTAATGGATTAAATTTCTCTGATTGGAGTGAGAAAATCCAATTTCACCTTTGTGTATTGGATCTTGTTTTAGCACTCCAAATAGAGAAACCCTCTACTATAAAGGATGACAGTAGCGACGATGATAGAATATATTATACAACATGGGAAAGATCGAACAAATTAAGTTTGATGTTCATGCAAATGAGCATAGCAAGTAACATCAAGTCTGGTCTCCCTAAAACTGAAAACACTAAGAATTTATGAAATCTATAGGAGACAGATCTCAAAATGTTGAAAAATATCTTGTTGGGACATTAATGAGTACATTTAACACCATCAGGTTTTATGGTATTCGTACTATGCATGAGCATGTCATTGAAATGAAAAATATTGCAGCAAGACTTAAGTCTTTAGGAATAGAAGTGGATGAAATTTTCCTTGTACAGTTTGTCCTAAACTCATTACCATTTGAGTATGGACCATTCCAAATGAACTACAACATCATGAAAGATAAATGAAATGTGTGTGAATTGCATAGTATGCTAGTTCAATAGGAAACACATTTAAAGAGTCAAGGAATCCACTCTGTCCATTATGTGCATCATCAAGGAGGAAAGAAACACGGTATAAAGAATCGTGGAAAAGGAAAGGGACCATTGAAGGTTAATTAGTCATTTATCAAGAACTAGAAGGATGAAAATAAAGATAAATTTCATTTTTGTGGGAAAGTTATACATTTCCAAAAGAATTTTCTGAAACGTAAGGCTTGGTTTGAAAAGAAAGGTAAGAAAAATGCTTATACATGTTATGAATCAAACTTATCTGAAGTTCCACATAATACATGGTGGATTGATTCTAGTTGTATGACTCATGTTTTTAATATGATGTAGGTATTCCTTTCAACCCAAATCACAAGCCCAACTAAAAATTTCATCTTCATGGGTAATAAAGTGAAGGTTCCGGTTGAATTTATCGAGACTTACCATTTAATCCTTGATAATGGATATATTTTGGGTTTATATGAAATCTTTTATGTACCTAGTATATCTAAAAATTTGGTTTCTTTATCAAAACTTGATGCTGTTTGATGCTCTTTTAATTTTGGGAATTGATATTTTAGTTTTTTTAAGCATACATGCATGATTGGATCTGGTTTATTATATGATGGTTTGTATAAACTAAATATTGATAATATGTATGTTGAAACACTTATGACCTTGCATCATAAAATCTTATGCTAAATGTGGCTTAGTAAATTAAATGTATTCTTATTTATGGAATAAACGTTTTGGTCATATTTCCAAATAAATATTGGAGAGATTGATTAAGATTGAAATCCTTCCAAATTTTGATTTTATTAACCTAAACATTTGTTTGGATTATATTAAAGGAAAACAAACAAAACATGCAAATAAAGGTTCCACAATAAGTACAAAATTACTTGAGATCATACATACCAATATATATAGGCCTTTTGATGTTAATTCTTTTGGTAAAGAAAAATACTTTATCACCTTTATTGATGATTTTTCACGTTATGGATATGTTTAATTATTATATGATAAATCTTAAGCAATAAACTCCTTGGAAATTTATGTAAATGAAGTTGAGAGGCAATTAGACAGAATGGTGAAGGTTATAAGGTCTAAAGGGGTGGTGAATATTATGCAAGATTTGATGAAAGTGGAAAAAATCTCGGTCCATTTGAAAAGTTTCTAGAAAGTCATGGAATATGTGCACAATACACTATGTCAGGTACACATCAACAAAATGGTGTAGCATAAAGTCATAATGGAACATTAATTGATATGGTTAGGAGTATGTTAAGTAATTCTTATTTACCCTTATCATTGTGGATATATGCTTTAAAAACTGTCTTGTATTTATTAAATAGGGTTCCTAGTAAAGCAGTTCCAAAGATTCCTTTTGAAATTTAGACTGGTAGGAAACCTAGTTTAAGACACATGTATGTATGGGGTTTTTAGGAAAAAATAAGAGCTTATAATAAACAATAAAGAAAATTGGATTCAAGAAAAATCAGTGTAAATTTCATTGGTTATCCAGAGAAATCAAAGGGGTATAGATTTTATTGTCATAACCATAGTATGAGAATTGTTGAAACTAGAAATTCTAGATTTATCGAGAATGGTGAATCTAGTGGGAGTGAAGTTCCACAAAATGTGGAAATCAAAGAAGTTTGAATTCAAGTTCTATTTTCTTATATTCCAACTTCACATGTTGTTCCTCAAATTATTACATCACAAAATAATCATGTAGAACAATAATAAAATGTTTCCCAAATTCACAATGAAGAAATGGTTGAAGAACCATAAGAAATAGTGTTAAGAAGATCCCATAGGGGAAGAAGGTCAGCTATTTTTGATGACTATGTATTATATCTACATGAAATGGAAAATGATATTGTCATTGATAATGATATTGTTTCATATTCTCAAGTTATCAAGTGTAATAATTATGATAAATGGTTAGATGACATGAAATTTGAGTTGAATTGCATAGAACAAAATAAAGTATGGGACCTTATGGAATTTCTTGAAGGATGTAAGAGAGTTGGATGTAAATGGGTCTTCAAAACTAAACATGACTATTTTGGTAACCTTGAATGTTACAAGGCTAGACTTGTTTCTAAAGGATTCACTCAAAAGGATGGTATATACTATAAGGAAACCTTCTCACCAGTTTCTAAGAAAGATTATTTTAGAATTATTATGACATTAGAAGCTCAATATGATTTAGAGTTACAACAAATGGATATTAAAACAGCCTTTCTAAATGGAAACTTAGAGGAAGATGTATTCATCGATCAACCTATGGGTTTTTCATTTAAGTAAAGAAACACATGGTATTTAAATTTAAGAATTCAATATATGTACTTAAACAAGCTTCCCAAAAATGGTATATTAGATTTAATGATACCATTGCATCTTTTGGATTTATGGAAAATATCATTGATTGGTGTATATATCATAAGATCAATGGGGATAAAATTATATTCTTGATTCTATATGTTGACGACATATTGCTTATTGAAAATGATCTTGGTCTATTATATGAGACCAAATAATTCCTCTCTAATAATTCTATAATGAAAGACATGGGATAAGCCAGGTATGTGACTAGAATACAAATATTCCATAATAGAACTCAAGGTTTATTGGGATTATCTCAAAAGTCATACATCAATAAAATTTTAGAGAGGTTTAGGATGAAAAAATGTTCAGCATCACCAGTTTCAATTCAAAAAGGAGATAAATTTAATCTCAATCAATGTCTCAAAAATGATTTGGAATGAAAATAGATGGAAGAAATTCCTTATGAATATATTGTTAGAAGTGTGATGTATGCTCAAACATGTACAAGAATATATATTAACTTTGAATTTGGTATGTTATGAATATACCAAAGTAATTCTGGACTGAATCATTAGAGAGCTACAAAGAAAGTTTTTAGATATTTTCAAGGAACAAAGGATCACATGCTTACTTATAAAAGATCTATTGATCTTGAGGTGATTGGATACTCTAATTCAGACTTTTCTAATTGTTTTGATAAAATAAATTACACTTTTGGTTATGTGTATCTTCTAGCCAAAGTAGAAATATCATGTAAAGGTGAAAAACAATCAGTTATAGTGGCTTTGACCATAGAAGCTGAATTTGTAGCATGCTTTGAAGCTATAATTCAGGGTACATGGTTGCAGAACATTATTTCAAGACTTGGAATTGTCTACAGTATCACCAAGCCCTTGAAAATTTATTGTGACAATACTACAGTAGTATTCTTTTCAAAGAATGATCGATATTCCAATGGTACTAAACCCATGGAATTAAAGTACTTTGCAATTAAAGAGGAAGTTCAAAATTTTAAATTTATGAACCTTTGATGAAAGGGTTTCTTCCCAAGACATTTATTGGACATGTTGAATGTATGATAATTATCACTGAGTAAGTTTCATTATATGTATTGACTGTTATGATTATTACAGTTGACACTTGGACATATAAATGTTTTGATCATATTGCCTGTTTTTTCAATAAGTATACATGATTGAATTGAATAATAATAACAGGCATGGTCTTAAATAAAGACATTATCGTTGGACCAATTATATATATCTTATTTTAATTATGATAGGAAAAATATTCATATTGTAGTAAATGGAAGTAAGTATATTAATAGAGAATATATGACCGCCATGAATCATGTGGACATTATTCTTTATTATAATGAATGTTGTATACATGATAGAATAGATATAAATGTGAATAATGAATTATCGAATATTAAACATCATAAAGTAATATCGCATGAGTTAAGTGGGAGAATGTTGGAATAACTCACATCATATTTGTTTAATATTATTATAATGGGATAATATGGGGTAAAATTGTCAAATTGATGGACTTTGATAGTTAATTAAATAACCACCCATGAAAACCATTTTATCCCTATTTAAAGGGTCCTGTCCTTTCCAATTATGTATCAATTTAATTCTGGTACGTTCCATAAATTCTTTTATAGAATAGAGAGGTTGAAAAGGATAGAAATCATTTTAAATGGGAGAAAATTAAGGTGACTAAAATCTGGAAGATTCAATGGATCAAGGTATGTCTTATTTTATTTTTAATTTTATTTATCTATGTGATAACATAGATTTTAAATACCCTAAATTAAATGAACTTAATTTACATAAATAAGCCACAGGGCCTCGACAAATCCATCTTTCTATGGTTTTCCTACCATTTGGACTGGATTTTTCTAAAAGTGGATGGTGATTCTTTTGCCTTTAATGATTTAATCATGCTTGTGAACTTTATTTTTATATCTATAGAATGTTATCTATGATTACACCCTCAATGTTAAAAAAATTTTCTATAAATATCGGTCTATCCCAGATATGATCACTGGTTTTGGGAGATGAGTTCTAGTTTTTCAAGTCTGATAGAGAAGAAGAAAATTGGTTTCAGGGTTAGCATTCCATTGTTTCTAGGATAAAAATATTGGTTATAGGGACTGTCTTTAAGCCTCCATACTGGTATCATAGAGTCTATTTGATCATTTTCGTTGTTTTTTCATTCTCATTTTTTTGATGTTGACTTTTCAACTGGGAAGGTGATGCTTCTTCAATATTATTATCCCTGAGATTTTGAGATGTGTTTTCTAAATATTTATATTAGTCTAGTGATCATAAATGCTCCTTTTAGAGTCTAGATACCTAGATATTTGTAGTTAGACACTAGATTAGATGTATTAAGTTGGTTAATTAAGTACATGTTAATGGATGGCTATGCACAACCTATTATCTATAAATATGAATGAAATTTTTTGTAGAATGGTTGAAGTTTGTCTTGTTCAGGGTGAATTGAATACTATAATAGTTATGTGTGTATCCAACTAGTCATCAAGTGGATGAGTGGTACGAATTGGGTCTGTAATGTAGGGAAATTATAGTTTTGATCTATTTTTTCATCATGGTGGATCTATCTAGTGTTATAGGCCTTGTATAGGAGTTGATAAATTTTTTATTTGGCACTACTCTCGTGGTTGTGTGTGTGAAAAGCTCTATTGGTGTGATTTCAGGTAAGTAGTTTGTTCGGTTCCCACTTAACCAAAAAGTGTTTTTTATTCAAAATAATAAAAGTATGGATTGTAGGAAGACTTAAAAAACCTATTCAATTTCTTACTTCTATATCACAGAATTTTCTATAATTAAAACAAATAACACTCATTGTATTTAACAATAACGCCAAATTATTTTAAACTTTCATTTTTAAACCAAAACATTATTCATCATAATAAAATTTACCCAAGTTTTAATACACTTATACCAAAATAACCCATTTCAAATTAACTCATTTTATTTTCAAAAATCTCCTTTCACTAACTTATTTCCAAAAAAAATCCCACTTATCATAAAACATGATTCCAACTAATAAGAAAAGTAAAAAAATCAAACACGAATGATCCACACATAAATTTTCATTTCAAAATAGCATTTAACATATTAACATCAACATGATTCACAAAAAAAATACAACACAATTTATAATAAATAAAATACCCATTTTAATTTTTATATTTACCCATTTGACACACAATGAACACTTTATTCAATAATAAGGTCATGAAAATTATTCCATTTTTTAAAACACACCTTTAAATTCAAAAGTTTAAAATCTAGATACCAAAATTCTTACAACATTCTAAATATTACAACCTAAAATAGATTCTACACACCTTCTAGGAAATTTTATATTAACAATTCATTTTCACATATTTCCTATTACTCATAATATAACAACCAAACATAATACAAGCATCATGATTACTTCTCAAGCATTATCATGCTTCCCTTTTTAGTTATCATGATTTAAAAATCATATCACCATAAGTATACTTTCAAAATAATCACAACAAGGCATAGCACTCAACATCCTCATCAATAATAAATTTCATTTAATTTAACATGCTTTTCATGAGAATAATAAATACTTTAACATGTTAAACACCATTCTAGAATTTCATTCTAGTACGCTCTTCATAAGAATTAAACAAATTCAAAAAAGATTTACCATGTTCAAATTTATCTTTTCCTTTCAACATGTTTTTTTAGAAATATTGTCATATCATAGTGATTAACACTTCATTAAAAACAACCACATGTATAACACATGCAATAGTTTCACAATAAATTAAAACATGCCTTTATGTGAACCAAACATTTATGTGAACCAAACATCAACATGCTCCAACTAGTCAAGTAAAAAATCCATCATGTATCCCTTCAACAATAACCAAAAAATTTCTTTCATCATGCTCATTAAAATTTATAATTTCCATGTTACGTCATTTAATACATTAAACTCACTTTTATATCCATTTTCATCTTTATGTTAATCATTTATAACAATTTATATTTCTAAGCATGCTGAAATTAATACACTCAATTCAAACTATCATGTTTTTAAGGATTTATCAAAGTCCAAAACCAACCAAACCAAAATACTACACTATTAAAACATCGTCCAATTTACTCAATATCATTTAAGTATGCCTTAAAAATTTACTAATCACTTTAGTATTTAAGTCTCTCACTAACATATTATTTTTCACAGCACACAAAATTAACAAAAGTAATTTTCATTCAACTTAAAATAAACACATAAATCCATAAGATTAATAGGAAATGTTAAGAAGTGTTGATAAAAGTAAACCACAATAAGATCCCACCCTTCCAAGATGTGTGGCTTGTGTACACAGTCTACATCTTGTGCACCCTACCCATACAACTCACAGATTCCCCTTCCAACTTCATTCGAACCCAAAACTAAAATTACACATTCCCAAAATCCCCTAGAAACTCAAGGTTCAATACTAAAAGTGTTGGTAAGACACTTATTCATATTTATCTCCTAAGTTATGACAACCCTATCTCTTATCTAACTTGACTCCCCAAATATCATAAATGAAATCTATCTTTGATTTCATTTTATTATGAACCAACTTAAGCTACCCCAAAACTAAGTACCTGCACTGACTTGTAACATTGCCCGAAGTGCATTTCTGATCACCATAAGATGAAAACTAGTTCATGGTCATCAAACATACATTAGCAGGAACATTTTTTCCTAATTAAACAATAACTGAAATAGGACTTCCACCCAAAAGTCTGGCATGACCATTCTGTAAGTCGGAGACTCACACATGTGATATAAATAGAACAAAACCCAAGAGAGCATAAGGAGGTAAATATAACTTATTAACCATAAATAAATCCAATAAACACAACCAATAATTTCAATATAACTAGGATCATATTTTAATACAAAGACCAAAAACTACAAGAAGAAAGCTGAAATGGCCAAATACAATAAATTTACAAAAAAAATAAAGGGCATATCCACCCATTTCCTCACACCAAGTGAATCATCTTTACTTAATTCCACCAACATAACTAAACTAGAATCCTAATAAACTCAAATAAATTCAAGAGGAACTAGTACTGAACCTAAAATAGTGTAGGTATGAGAAAAAATGATTAGTAGGTATCCTCCCCACACCCTATGCATAGCCTTTAAAATTATATCTATTTATGCAAGTTTGAAAATAAATACATACAAATAATCTATTTAAAATTTTTAAATAAAACAAGTATCTTGCTATAATTCTATTTTCAAATAAAGTAGATAAATGAAATCCATAAAAACAACACTTTTAAAACAAACATGGGAATACACCCTATGGTCACTAAGGTGAGGGTCTCCTATAATCCTTAAGACAACCCATATCCATAATAAAATAAAATTTTCACATGTCGGATGTTATCCAGAGTCCAATAATAGCTAGAAATATTACTTCACTTGTCAAAGAAACACACTAAACTAGTGGAAAAAATACAACTACTGCATATCAGCCACTAACCATATCTCTATCACAGCTAACAATATTACTTCACTACTCAGGATGATACACTAAAAAAGTGGAATAAAATTATCTAACAATTTTTCTTGGGTTCCCTACCCAAGCACTTCTGGATACCATGTGTCATTGTTATTTCCAAGAGATCCATTTTCATTATCAAAACCATTTTCCATTCAAAGGGGAATTTCATCGAGCACGTAATGGGAAACAATCAATTTCACACATAAAACATGCTCTTAAAACAACTTTGACTATCCATATCGAAAGAGAACAATTTAAAGCAATTACTTAACAAAGACTCAGTTCTCGAGGATGGTATAACATGCTTTAAAACAATTAAAAACACCCTTTGAAAACCAAACTATGAAAATATCATCAAAGCACTTTGATTAATCATAAAGCTCAATCGATATTTTGAAATTCCAAACATACCTTTGACCTGTGAATTCCAATTTAATACCATCTCCATGAATCTTTATAAATAATAAGAAAACATTTCATAATGGAGATTTCATTTAAATCATTGAAAACCAAACTTGACATTTATATGAACACCTTATACACATTGTTTAATACTAAAATATTTTATACAATTCAAACATCTCTTTTACCAAGTCATTTGAGAACTAAAAATGGAACAAAATTTTGAGTATTAGAATTTATCATAATCATCAACAATGGATTTATTTTCATTTAAAATGAGATTTAAAAAAAATAATCACTCATGGTTTTACGTTTAAATGATTATGCACGGAGCAACCTACCTCAATTCACTCAACTCGCAATCTGGGTGTTATTCCACCACAAAGTGGAAATGTCAATTTTGGTTTTCAATGATTTAAATGAGAAGCGAGGGGTAAAATCGACATATACACTCCATTTTGGATGATCAATTTTCTAGAAATTTGGTTTATGATTTGGAAACATGTGCTAACCAATCTAGGTTGTCTATTTAAATGGAAAAAATACCTTAAATACCCTAAGAATCCAACACACCATTAGCCTTTTCCCATCAACCTACATTCTCTCTCCTCCATAAAATAAACTTTGATCAAATATATTTTATTTAGATGGTATTGAAATTTTAATATGTCGATGCCAATGTGACTGTGATATCGAAAAGAATAACTGCAAACCTATATATAATAGGTTATTTTGAAATTTAATTTTTTTTTTGTAACGGTATAAGTCTACACTTCCGATTAATTATGTATTTTTTTTACTCTTACTCTGATTTTTTTTATACAGAAAATATATACTAAGAAACATACATATAGATAAATACATTTCAAATTGATTGAGTATATACATGCACACACACATGCATATGTGTGTGTGTGCACGTATATACATGTGTGCATGTATGTTAATATAATTACATTCATACATTTTTTTTTGAAATAAAAATATATTACTGATCAATTGAGTCGGACATACATAACCAATCCGGGTATGAATCAACCCAACAATGATTACCCCATGACATCCCAAAGCTCTCCAGTCAATGGGCAGTGAGATTACCCCCGCGCATAATGAAAAAAAATCACATGAGTAAAGGGATCCAACACAGGACCAAATCTTTCTTAGAATAAGACCGGACTGCTACAAGTCCTTGCCTCTTTTTGACAAGGCGTTGATAACTTCAAGACAATCAGACTCAAATAAAACTAGATTCCATACCTTTGAGCGGGAAAGGAGGATTCCTTGGAGGATCGTAAATACTTCCTCCACAATCAGGCTCCACAAGGCTTGAAAATCCACGCAATGGGTTTCAACCACCTACCCATCGTGATGGCGTGCAATGAGTCCCACCCCCACCCTCAACCCTACAGAGATGGCCCCATCAGAGCTAATTTTAATAACACCTCCCTACGAGGGAGACCAGATAGAAGAGGGAAGGCGTCAGCGGTCATAAGTCTACAATTTTTCATCCAAACTCTAATAGTTCATCCATTCAATGGACATTTTAATCCAGATGCGGTCTTGAGTAGATTTCCTCTAGGATATTCATTCATTTCTTTTAGTCCAAATCTTTCATGCAATGGTACACATCAACCCCACCTCCTTAAGACCCAAGGACAAAGACACCCACTTGTTGAAGATAAGGGAAATCTCCATATGAGGGTCAATGGCCTTCAGGAAGTCCGACGACCATTCCTTCCAGACCTCCTCCACCCTGTGGCAAAGAAGAAGTGCAAGAAGTGGAGATTTAGTCATTTGAGAGCACAGAGGGCACAAATCATCCTCACCCAGATGTCTCCTTTTCAGCAGGTGGTGAGTTGGAAGAACCCCCAAGAAATCCTACCACCAAAAAAATTGACCTTGGGGGGGGGACATCCAGTGTCCAGATATTCTTCCACAAAGAGATCGGGTGCGCCTGTGTAAGATCACAAACCAGCAGCCTATATCCTGATCAAACAGAGTACTTCCTAGAGGCTTATCCATTCCAGAAGAGTTGGTCGATGCCCACACCAGGCGTGAGCGGGATACTGAAGTTGAGACGTTGACCGCTCTCAGTAAACCATTCACATATTCTTTCACGATCTCACTCCTCAAGCGAGTCCTTAATGAGGTCCCGGACGTTTGCATATTCGAAGCCTGGAATCACAATCGATGACACTCGCATGTTAACATTTTTAGCTAGCCACAATTTGTTCCAAACACTAACCTTATTCCCATCAGCTATTCTCCAGACATAGCTGCAATTGAGAAGGGATTTAGCACCCCAGATGCTACGCCACATAAATTTCGGTTTTAGCCCCAGATGGGATTGGGAGAAATCATAGTGAGGAAAATATTTTTCACAAAAGACCTTCGAGAAAAGAGAATTCAGACAGGATAATACCCTTCACCCTTAGTTCGGCAGGAGGGAAACATTAAACCATTTAAAGGTTCCTAAAATCGAGGCCTCTACGAAACTTAGGGACACACAGTTTGTCCCAAGACATCCAATGGGTACAATGTTTTCCATTGTAAGATCCCCACCAGAAGTTAGCTAAGCGAGAATAGATTTGGTCAACAAGGGTGTTCAGAAATTTGAGCAAGGCATAATAGGGGATTTTTTGGGTGACATATTTAACAAGAACTCCCTTCCCACCCTTAGATATCTTCCTGCTAGACTATAAACTGATCAGATTATCCACTTTCTCAATGATCGAAGCGAAACCTTTGTATACATTGTGTATACTAATTAAGTTTTTTATACTTTTATGTAGATAAATATATCTAAAAACACTACCACAAAAACAGCTTTACGCAATGCTAAAAAAATGTTGATAAAGACCCCCCTTTTATCTGCGCTTTTCTACTAGCGCTGATAAATGGTATATTTCAAAAATATATATATCTCATTAAAAATAATATATTAATATATAAATATATCTATATTGATATAAATATAATATATATTTTTTAATATGTTTTATATAATGTTAAATAGACATTTACATATAATATATAAGATAATTAGTTAAAATGACTTATAAAATAATTAAAAATGTTTTTTAATTAATAATTTTCTAATTATTATCAAGTAATAGTCATTTAATAACAATTTGAATAAAAAATATCAAAAAAATAATAAAATATCGAAAATAGGTTGAAAACGTAACTCGAACTTCAAACGGGCATAACTTTTGATCAGGGTGTCTGTTTGGGCTCTACTATATATCAAATCAAAGCCTACGATGAACTCTACGTCCTAATAGGAGAATGAAACACTCTATCACATTTTTCAAGGCTAAAAAGGTTCAGAAAGAATCTAAAATTGAGTGTTTAGCTGGGGTACCCCAATTTTTTAACATTCAATGAATTTTCAGCCTCCTTTAAGGGGGTCTTTTTACCTTTTTCAGTGGGGATTAAATTTATTCACAGGTCTTACATTCATATTGATATTATGGATATAATTTTTTTCATTTTTTGCAATGTACTGTTATTTATAATCAAATATATAACAATATGTACATATTTTTTATATATTCACACATAAAATTTTTATTTTATAAATAAATAATTAAACATATTTACATATAAAATATATTTCTCAATATATAGACCTTATCTAAATAAAAAATAATATCCATTTTATTTAAAATAAAAAAATGTATGAATATTTATATATATATAGAATTAATGTATATACAATGTTTATATATATATATATATTTGTGTGTGTGTTGACGAACATATATATATTTATCTATATATTATAATATATGTATATAAATATTGATATATAATATATGATAATAAATATAAATAGGTATGATTATATTTATAGATGCAGACATATATATAAATATATGTATGTATGTATGTATGTATGTATGTATAAACATACACATACACACATAAAAAATATTTTATATATTTATTTAAATATATATACATAAATATACGGATAAAAAATGCAACGAAATATATATAAATATATAGATATATCATAAAATACAAAACAATGTGATTTAGTGGAAAATGCGTTGGATTATGAGGGTGAGGTCTGGGGGGGTTCACCCTCCGATTTGCAGCTAAAAAATTAAAAAATATATATATTTTTGAATTTTATGAGCGCTAAAAAAACATCAATAAAGGACCATTTTATCAGAGTTTTTTTAGTGATGATAAAAGACCCCTTTTATTAGCGTTTTTAGCGGTGATAAAAGAGGTATTTATCATTAATTTTTTTAGTGCTAATAAAAGCGATCCCCTTTTAATGACACTTTGATTATAAGCATTTTTTTAGTACTGTAAATGTCATTTTTGCATGCTTTTAAAAGTCATATCTACAGTAGTCAAAATATTGATATAAATACATGCGTACATATTAATGTAAATCTATTATGAAAAATGACATTCCAAAATACATTGGTACGTAGAAAAATAAATACGTACATGCATACTTACACATATATAAGTATATACAAATCTAAATATTTATTAGTATATTTTAATTTAGGTACATACATACATCTATATATTATAAAATCTTAAATTGGCACTGGAAATTTTCAGTGTAAAATTAACACTGGAAACCTCCAATGTAAATGTTGTATTGGAGATTTTCTATGAAATTTTTACATCGGAGATTTACAATTATACATCTATATAAATATATACGAATATAAGAACATACACGCATAAACACATACGTATATATAAGTATACAAAAATAAACACATTTCAAAGTATGTATTAATTCAAGTACATATATACATTTATATATTATTATATCTAAAATATACAGTGGAAAATCACTAGTGTAAATTTGGCATCGGGGATTTTCGGTGTAGTTTTTGCAGCATAAATTTACAATTATATATCTATATAAGAATATACATGTATAAGTACGTACATATAATTACATATAAATATTTATAATTAGTTTTTTTTACAAATACATACATATATCTACATAAAAATTTACAATTATCTTTATTACGTTTATTTAATTTTACGTTAAAATGTTTTAAATAATAATGATAATAAATACATTTTAAAAATAATAATAATATATAGCCCTACGGCATTTTCTTATATATTTATAAAAAATGCTTTAAGTTAAAACTTTTTTTACAGTGTATTGTTTTGTACATGTTGCATATACTATATTTATAAAAAAAGATTTTTGTTAAAACATTTGAAACAATAATAATAATAAATACATATAAACTAAATTTAATAATAATACCACTACAAATAGCGTTATGAAATATTAATAAAATATTTTATATTTATATATATGTATAAAATGCATATACTAATATTTGTATATACTTATGTAATATGTGAATAAAAATAAAATAAATACACAAACGTCATCATAACAAAATATATATTAAATTTATTTTATACAATATACATATATATACATGTTAATAATAGTCATTAATATATATAAAGGTTACTATAAAGTTAAATATATATTTATAAATATTATTATATTTACAAACGTTAATAAATAAACTTTTTAATATACAACAGTTATTATAAAGGGTGACAGGTGTCATTCGTTTCCTAGTTGTGAATGCGATGGGGCGTTGAAATGCATCCGACCTGAGAGTCGGGAGGGGGACCACCGAGGATCAGAAGGCACCACACATAATTATATTAAATGCACAGGACCACCGTGTGTGTGAATGAATTGATGGGAAATTAAATAAATAATAATGGGATTAAAAGAGCGAAAAGCTGGTTAAAGTCGGGGGAATCGTGTGATTCACAAAACGCGTATTGCATTTTGAAAAATAATAATAAATGAAATAATGGGATTTAAAAATGTGGTTACCTTATAACCAGCGTCCCATTTTTAAATGGATTTCATTTATTGTAAATCGTGGTCATTATTGCTTAAAAGTGATGACAACGTTTATTAATGCTTAAAAGTGATGACAACGTTTATTAATGTTAAAAAAATCGTTCATAAAAATTCAATATTTATTGATGTTTTTTAGCATCGATAAAGTTTATGAATGCTTTTATTAGTGGTGATTAAAGTTATCATAAGAAAAAAAAATATTTACATATTTATGTATTCTTAAATATAGTTTATATAACAATACATATATATTTATATTTATATATATAATTTATACTTTTGTTTGTATATATAATTTTTAATTTACAATATATATATTTATATTCGTGTTATATAATTTAATATATACATATATATACACATGTGTGTATTTAAATATATTGGAACACACGCCCCATCGTTGGTGGTGGGATGGTAAGGGCTTGGGGGGTGAGGGGCAGGTCGCAAGGTCAACTCCCCGGGCTTACAATTTACATGTCATTTTCTTACTTGCGTGTTTGCCGCTTTCGTGGTTGTACACAATTTTTAAAATATATTGGCACACACATAAATAAAAATAAATATATAAACACATTAAATATATAGTTCGTATTTAAATTTATTATATATTTATATTCATATTATATAATTTATATACATTTCAGTTTACAATATATTCATATTTATATTTATGTGTTTCTGTTTGGATATATATATATATATATATATATATATATATATATATATTTAAGGTTTTAGAGGTTACAATAAATGAAACAACACATACACCCTTAGGTTAATATGGATCGGATCTCATCCCCCTCCAAGGATAGACCCACAAACCGCAAACAATAGAAACACTCAGACACCCTAGTGGGTCAAGGATTATTCCTCCCTACGATGAATGACAAACACCCACTAGCACTACTACATATTTGGCTAAAGACAATGCTAAAAAAGCCTTTAACAATGCTAAAAAATCATTGTTGTCCTAAATGCCTTTAAAAGTGGTCCCCCCTTATCAATGCTAGAAATAACCCTAATGAAGTTCATATTGTTGTAGTGTGTTGTTGATATTACAACACACTGCACCAACAAAAAGAAGCAACAAAAACAAGAAGCAACAACAAAATACATGATATGACAAATTAATAATTTAATTAAAATAAAAAATACATCACAAATACAAAACACACACACTACATTATAGACATTTCAAACATTGTTTTATGAAATTACATTATCAAATACAATTTATCACAAATATTCAAAAACATCAATGGTTTCATTGCCTTTGACACCTGACCCCCTCTCAAAAATTCTGATCATGGTATTAGTTA
Organism: Viscum album; assembly: GCA_963277665.1. Lineage (NCBI taxonomy): Eukaryota > Viridiplantae > Streptophyta > Magnoliopsida > Santalales > Viscaceae > Viscum > Viscum album. Next base: position 894,714,997 of record OY728126.1, read on the forward strand.
TCGAACAAATCACCCCAACTCTAGAAAAAGAACCAAACTGTATAAGAAAACAATTCTTATATTAGTAATATTATAAAGAAATAAATTAAACATAAATATGAAACAACACATTAATAAAATGTCAATTTTAAACTGATAACAGACACTCTGTGTCATATTGAGTACACTGTGTATCAGATTGAGGTACACCTAATTTCTACACGTCAAAAATGACTTATGGATCATTGTCATAAAGTATTAAAATAATCTAAATGTGTTTTCTTAATTTTGAGTATGTCATTTGTCTTTTTTGCTAAAATGTCAATTCTAAAAAAAAGAAACACTTGGAGTCATAATGATCACATCATGCATTGGATTGACATGCATCTAATTCCTACATTTCACAAATGATTATGGATTGTTGTCCTAATGTATCAAAACAATCCGAATGTGTTTGCTCGGTTTTGAGTATTGTCACTTGTTTTTTTTTTACTAAAATGTCATTTTAAAATCACATAATTTGAGTCATATCGGTCACATCGTGTGTTACTCTGATGTGAGACTGATTTGTAAATGTCAAAAATGACTTATGAATCGTTTCCATAAATTATCAAAATAATTCAAGCATGTTTGAACTATTTTTAGTGAGTGACACACATTTTGAACTAAAATATCAAATTTAAACTGATAACGGGCACATCGAGTCATACCAAACACATTGTGCATTGGATTGAGATCCGGCTGATTCCTACACATCACAAATGACTTATGGATCATTGTCCTAAATTATCTAAACAATTTGAATGCATTTTCTTAGTTTTGAGTATATTACTTATCTTTTTTACTAAAATTTCAATTTTCAATAAAAAGACACACTTGGAGTCATACCGGTCACACCGTATGTCAGATTGAGGTGCGACTTATTCCTACACATCAAAAATGGCCTATGGATTGTTGTCCTAAATTATCAAAACAATATGAATGAGTTTTATCAGTTTTGAGTATGTCTCTTGTTTTTTTACTAAAATGTCATTTTAAACTAAAAATACACACTTTGAGTCATACAGGTCACATCGTGTGTCGGTTTGACGTGACACTAATTCATACACATAAAAAATTACTTATGAATATTTTTACTAAATTATCAAGACAATCCATGCATGTTTTCTTGGTTTTCAGTGAGTGACACATGTTTTGAACTAAAATGCCAATTTTAGACTGATAATGACCACTTTGAGTCATATCGGGCACACTATGTATCAAACTGAGGTGCAACTGATTACTACACATCACAAATGAATTCTAGATCATTTTACAAAAGTATCAAAACAATTTGAATATGTTTTCTATATCTTGAGTATGTCACTTATATTTTTTACTAAAATGTCATTTTTAAATAAAAGGACACACTTGGAGTCATACCGGTCACACCGTGCATCAGATTCATACACATCACAAGTAACTTATGAATCATTTTCCAAAAGTATTAAAACAATCTAAATGTATTTTATTAGTTTTGAGTATGTGATGTATGTTTTGAACCAAAATGTAAATTATAAACTAAAAACATACACTTTGAGTCATACCGAGCAAACTGTGTATCATATTGAGGTGCGGCTGATTGAGTTGTAGCTGATTCCTACATCGTTCAGGACAATGTTCACGATGGATCTTTTGAGAATTCATACTTTTCATTCAATAGTTGAAAAACCTCTTGGTAGATGCATCCTTACCATTCACTTCACATTTCAAGAAACATGGGGTTTCCTCTTCCATATGAAAGGAACATGTTCCATATTTTATGACTTGTTGTAGATAGTTGAAAGCAAAATATGAATTCCAAAAATATCAGTAAAAAAAGTAAATAAATATTCGATAAAAATTGTAAGGAAATTAACTTAAAAATAGTAAATAAAATGATGAAAAAATTAACTAAATAAGTAGTGGTAATTCACATTTTCATGATGTCTGTATAAAATCTTAACCCATTTCCCTATTTCTATAATCTCAGTTACATCCTCGAAGTCCAATATCTCACAAGAACGAGAAAACCACCCTAACTTGAGAAAAAGAATCCACCTATATAAGAAAAAAATTCTTATATTAGTAATACTATAAGTAAATAAATTAAACATAAATATGAAAAAAATACATTGATAAAATGTCAACTTAACTGAAACCACACAATTGAGTCATACTGGGCACACCATGTATCGTATTTAGGTGTGGCTAATTTCTACACGTCATAAACAACTTATGGATCATTTTCCTAAAGTATCAAAACAACCTGAATGCATTTTCTCAGTTTTGAGTATGTCACTTCTCTTTTTTTACCAAAATATCAATTTTAAATAAAAAGATACACTTGGATTTATACCAGTCACACAGTGAATTAGATTGATGTGCGTCTGATTCCTATACATCACAAATGACTTATGGATTGTTTTCTTAAAGTATCAAAATAATATGAATGTATTTTCTCAGTTTTGAGCAATTCACTTGTCTTTTTTTTACTAAAATGTCATTTTTAACTGAAAATAAGAACTTTGAGTCATATCGGTCACATCATATATTAGTTTGATGTGAGGCTAATTCTTACATATAAAAAATTACTTACGAATAATTTTCCAAAAATATCAATAAAATCTGAGCGTATTTTCTCAGTTTTCAGTGAGTGAAACATGTTTTGAATTAAAATGTTAATTTTAAACTGATAACAAACACTTTGAGTCATACCGGGCACACTGTGTATTGGATTGAGGTTCAGCTGATTCCTATACATCAAAAATGACTTATGGATCATTTTCCTAAAGTTTCAAAACAATCCAAATGTGTTTTCTTAGTTTCGATCATGACACTTTTCTTTTTAACTAAAATGTCAATTTAAAATAAAAATACACACTTGGACTCATACTTATAACACTATGGGTCGGATTGAGGTGCAGCTAATTCCTACAAATCACAAATTACTTATGGATCATTTTCCTAAAGCATCAAAACAATTTGAATTCATTTTCTCAGTTTTGAGTATATCACTTTATTTTACTAAAATTTTATTTTAAATTTAAAACAAGCACTCTGAGTCATATAAGTCACATCGTGTGTCATTTTTAAGTGAGACTGATTCCGACAAGTCAAAAATGACTTATGGTGTTTTTTCCTATATTATCAAGGCAATGTAAGAATTTTTTCTTAGTTTTCAGTGAGTGACATATGTTTTGAACTAAAATTTTAATTTTAAACTAATAACGGACACTTTGAGTCATACTAGACACGTTGTATATCTGATTTAGGTGCAGATGATTCCTACACATCAAAAATGGCTTATGAATCATTATCCTAAAGTATAAAAAAATACCAATGTGTTTTCTTGATTTTGAGTATGTCATTTGTCTTTTTTACTAAAATGTGAATTTTTTTTAAAAAAAAGACACACTTAGAGTCATAATGAGAACACCGTAAGCTGTATTGAGGTGAAGATGATTCACACACATCACAAATGACTTATGGATTCTAAAGTATCAAAACAATCTTAATGTGTTTTCTCGGTTTTGAGTATGTCACTTGTGGTTTTTACTAAACTGTCATTTTAAACTGAAAACACACACTTTGAGTTATATCGGTCCCATCGTGCGTCATATTGATGTGAAATTGATTTCTACACATCAAAAATGAATTAAGGATCATTTTACTTAAGTATTAACATGATAAAAATATTTTTTTTCTCAATTTTAAGTATGTCACGTATCTTTTTACTAAAATGTCAATTTAAATTGAAAACAGACACTTTTAGACATACCAGTCACATCATGTGTCAGTTTGATGTGATACTAATTCCTACATGTAAAAAATGATTTATGAATCATTTTCCTAAAATATCATGATAATCTGATCATGTCTTCTCATTTCCAATGAGTGACACATGTTTTTAACTAAATTGTCAATTTTAAACTGATAACGAACAATTTGAGTTATACTAGGCACACCGTGTATCATATTAAGATGCAAAAAATTTCTACACATCATAAATAACTTATAGATCATTTTCGTAAAGTATCAAAAAAATCAGAATGTGTTTTCTAGGTTTTGAGTATGTGAGTTTTAAACTAAAAACATGGCCTTTGAGACATACCGGACACATTGTGTATCTGATTGAGTTGTGGTTGATTTCCACAAGTCATAAATGACTTATGGATCATTTTACTAAAGTACCGGATAAAAATGATAAAGAAATTAACTACAAAATTAGATAAAATGACGATAAAATCAACTAAATAAGTAGTAGGCAGACACTTCTTCATGATGCTTGTATACATTTTGACACCAGGTATGCTACCCATTCATTTCTAAACAAATAAATTTCCTCTTGTGAATATGATGACTATCGGTAGTCTTGGTAGTACTGAAAAAATATAAATAAAAAAGGGTTAAAAAATATTTTAAATGAAATTATAATTATCTTTGAAAACACCTATTTGGGGATGCTAGTTTTTTATGTCATATGATATCTTTCATAAATTTTCTTGCATAATAACCATAATATTTACCATTGGTTTATTTTGGACACTACAGAAACATTGAAAAAAATAAGCAATTTTTTTTTATATTTTTTGATAGTAAAATATTATTATATATACCCTAATACTTATCCACCTGTAGAAGTCGGTAGACTCCTTATATTCATGAACTGTCCTCATGGAATAATTTTGACGATATTTAAATACCTCCCCATCATAACATAATTTTCATTAAAACATAATATAAAACATATAAATTGAAGTTTAGTTTAAAACATTGCATGAATCGTATTAAAAATGGATAAATGTTATAATGTGTGGTTGGGTTTTTGGATATCCACACATTGAAACTAGAAAATAAATCTTTGGAGAATCCAAATTGACTGAAATGAGAAACCAATGTTGCCTAAAGAGAAAAAATGAATAATTAATGAAATAAATTAAAATATATTTGATATGATTAAATTATAGAGTTTTACCCCTACATTATGGATATTAAGAAGTGTCTGTCATCTGTAAGTTTTCTTTCAAACATTGTGGTTACTTTGTCCATGATTCCTTCATATTGCTTCAGTTTTAATGAGAATAGTTGCACAGAAGTGTTGTGAGGACTAATGAGTCCAAATTTATTTTCATAGGGTTTCCCTTAAAATGGTATTCATATACATGCCTATAAAAAATATGATTAGTATTCAGTCATAATTAACATAGTAGATTAGCTATTGGGAAAACAAATCATGAAAACAAAATCATGTATACATTTACAACTGTGACTCCTAGACATTCATGCATGAGGATTTCATTTACATTCTAAAGACCAATATAGCTTACAATGTACTCTCTATACATCTATTCTTAAAAATCAATTGTGTTCATAACACTACTTTCTAATGTTGTATCCTCATAAACCTTTAATGTTAGTAAATGCGGAATTTGAACAGTCGGGGTAAAGGTACTTTGTGAAGATCTTTTCAATTGGTTGGTTAATTCTTTAGATCTTTTTGACTCGACCTTTTATTTCACCCCTTCCCTTTTCCCTTCTATAATAACATTCATTGGTTTAGAGATTTCTTCATTAATTGTTAAAGTTTTTTCATGAAAAATAAATTGTAAATGAATACCACCTTGTCGATATGTTTTTTTAAAAGATCTAACAATCATTTTATGAAAGTTCCAATAGCTTGTTTGACTATATAAATATCTGCATCATAAAGTAGAAAAAGTAACTCGTCATTCGGATCTTGATCTATGTTAATCACCACTCTCACATGACCTACTGGATTTTTTCTATTGTGTAGAATATATCCTTGAATATTGTACATGGTACCCATCACAACAAGGATATAGGTGAGTGTTGATAGATATAAATCACAATAATTTTCACCTAGTAGAATATCAGTACATGAAAGGTATCGTTATTTGTCTGATTCACATTCACAAAAACAATTATGAAAATATTGATTACCTCTTCTAAGACAGCTCTTTGAGAGGAATGGCTCACCTCAAAGCTTGTGGGGGTGGGGTGGGGATCTTCACGTAGTGGTTGTACTTATGTTGTCTATTATATTTGATTCCTTCCCATAAGATTTTATAGAAACTCTGATTATCAATTAAGTTTTTCTTCTAGAATAGTTAATCATTCCACTCTTTCATTTTCTTATCTTTATCCCCATGTTCATTTTTTTTCTCAAAATATGTTTGGAGTGACACCCCAAAATCCGCACCTTTAATAAGACCATATTGTTTTGGCCGCTTTAAGGACACTGATAGTATTTGTTCATCAGGTATAGCTGATGATGATTCTTGTGTCTAAGTTAGATAAAAAATATAGGAAAATAAATAATAATTATTATGTAATACCGATTTAAAGATTTTTTTTATTATATGATATTTATACACGCTGTAACGCCCCGACCCCAGTTACCCAGAGTCAGTGCATTATTTTAATACATTGGCATGATTACAAGGAATCAAGTCCCGAATGACCGATCAGTTTATCAGTCTTGGAAAATAGATTACATACATGAATGTTACATTACACTTTATAACAAACAAAAAAACATAAATAATCCTTTATGAATGCCATTATTCCCTTGGATTAACCTTGCATATCAATCCCAATACACTTCTTGAAATCCTGGGAAAAATAAAACATAGAAAGGGGTGAGCTCAAATGATCAGTAACGATAACAATACAGCAGAAACTTTCATAAATAAGCATAAAAATTTAAGGCAATGTATAACTAAAACAAAAGCCTTTTAAACTTGAACTTCAGCATAATATGACAAAAATAAAATGAAGTAATTCCATTTTCTTATTCACATGGATATTCTACTAGTCGAATAATTACATGAAATATCACTAACCACTTTCATAATGATGGAATGCATAATGCTAGACTATCATAACCACGTAGCCAAGGCCTCGTGCCAAGACTACAAATAAGATTTTTTCAAGGCCTCATGCCAAGACACTAGTCTGTCTCATGAGACCTACCAATGCATCAAGGAGCTAGAGCGGGATCCACCTGTCACTTACTAAGTCTAATGCATTCCTCATATGAACTGGTTTAAACATAACATAAACATTCATATTAAAACTAGCATACGAAATGTAAATACTTTCTCCATAAACCATGAATGGTATAAAAATAACACATCCACAGTCAAAAATATCACAAAACCGTCAATACAATATGGAAGTTTTGTATCATAATAAATCAACTTAAAATAAGCTTGAAATCTATCAAAGGATGTTGACATAGATGAAATCAAAACTATTTGAGAGAAATATCTCCTTTTTTTGAAATCATTTAAAAGTTACATAATTATAAAATAAAACATTTACTTTGAAAATATTCTTATAAGATTGTAAGGGAATATTTGGGGATTTTATAATGGTGGAAAATAGTCGCACCCACTATATAAGTTAAAAAAGACATTCTTACCTTAATTTGGTCGAAAAGTTTAAAAAGGACCTTTTTTGGAAAACGACGGAAAGATTCCTTTCAAACAATTTTATAAAAAGTCAAACAATGGTATAAATGACTTTAACCCATATTCTATAAAATAGTAAGAATATTTTGAAATACACTTTTAAGAAACATGGATGTGGATGATAAAGAGGTCCCAATAGATAATTACGTATAAAAAAACTCAGATAATGAAGAGATTGTGAAATAAACCCTTACCTCGTACTTTTCCTTAGTTGAGGGAAGGTTAACCTCCTGTATAATGGTGAAATAATTTTTATAAAATTATACAAGAATCATATACATTAATATGATATCATATATGATCTTTTAACATTGCTTTGTTAATAATATCATAGTATTATCGTCGTTTCAGGTGTTAACTTACTCGTTTTCTTTTATATGTTTTGTTACATAAGTCGTATTTTTCATGGATAGGTTGTATATTATTCATATACATAATGATATAAAGTCCTTAAACATTATTTTTAATCATCAAATGAGAATTAGACTTGAATGAATACAATGGGAAATGGATCTCATCGCGTTCGTGGAGACGGTAGTCCGTACGTACGGACGAACGCTACTTCCATTTCATTTTTCATTTTAAAAGAAAATCAAAACCAAATGATACATATGTATATTATTATTCTAGTATAATATAATATCTTATATATGTTACTTAAGTTCATTAACATCATCATTTTTACGTTCCATGTATGGTATGAACCAGTCATATCACTTTGAGGGGGCGATAGTCTGCACTTCCTCAAATGAAATTATCGTATATATATACAACATGAAACGAATAATGGTATGATATAAAATGAAATTAAATAAGCTTATATATAAAATAAATATAATTAATATCATATTTAATTACAGTTCCATCATAATGGCCACCATGAGAGGTGGTAGGAGATAATTGAACAATCATCGTTTCGTGAGGCGTTTGGTTGCCATCCACAGAAACATTATGTTCTTCACCCATTAGATGGAGGTGTGTGTAACCGTAGTTCGAATAATTTTTATAAAAATATCCTAGTATATTTAGTATACTGGTTTTTCGACAAAATAAAAGAATAAGAAGAGTTTAGGGGTTGGAGAAGTAAAATAAAAGAAAAGAATCTAAGAGAAATCATTACCTTTAATTTGGGTAACTCTCTTTGGTTTGAACCAAAAAGGTATCTTGAAGTGCCTTATTCCTAAGGTAAGGATTCTAAGAGGAGGATAGGGATGTAGGGAGCTTAATTGGGTAGAGTTTGGATGAGCCAAAAGGCTTGAGAGGTGTGAGGAATTGGTTAGAAGTGGTGTCCTTTTATAAGGGGGAGGAGGGGCTCTTTAGAAAAAACTTAAAGTATTAATTTATAATAAATTCATATTCGGTTTATAATGGCTCCTAAGTAGATTATTCAAAGTCTAAGGTGGGGATGGGTAGAAAAACACTCAACCAAAAGATTTTAGACAGGTTTGGGTCACTATAGTAACCTTATCTTTTAGATTTAACTCTTAGTAAAATAGTTTGACATTTACCATGTCTCTTTGTATTTTTATATTATATAGTTAATAAACTTACTATATACTTCCAAGAGACCCCAAAGTGGTCCATTAATAATACACCTATAATTATATAAGTCCTTTGGCTGAACCTTATATTTTTAGGAATATAATATCAATTTATAATATAATATTTGTTTTAAAAACTCTTTTATGTCAATTTTGACACTATTTAATAATTGTTTTTTGTAAAAGTCATAACAACTTTATTAATTCAAACTAAATTTATTTAATCAATACTAACATGCCATAGTAACCTATAAAATTCATTTATGGCATCAAATATTCAAATTTTATTTATTTTAACATTTATAATACCATTTATTTGATTCTTTCATTAATAAAACAAATACTACATCATCATTGTGTCATAAATAAATTTAATTATTTAATCTCTAAAAATTCTAAATAAAATACCATTATGTAGGAAATATTTTTATATTTCTAATGAATATTTATAGTTTAATTTATTCTATGTATAATCCTATGTAAAAATTGTTTTTCTAAAAGATATATGCTTATGTAATTTTTGAATTCACTTTAACTTAATTAATATAAAGTGTCATTATCACTTACAAGTGGCCCCATGGGGTCCCCAAATCGACCCAAAGATGCCCATGGTCGGCCATTAATCATCCAATAAGGTTAGTTCATGTGTTAAGGTAATTTTTAATTATTACAATATTCTTTTTACCTTGAACTACCCTATTTACCTTTAACAGCGGTAAATAAAAGTCAAAAGTTACTATTCACCAAAAATTATTTTTATCTTATTGAACCAAATTTTACTCATTGATATTAACTGTGTCTCTTGGATTTTTGAAATTCCACTCACAGAAGCGGTAAAATTAAGTTTTATGTGAATTTGCAAATTCTCCTAGGAGATGGGTAAAAGACGGTGAAAAGTTTAATAAAATTTTTATATGACTAAAATTATTATAAACTGACTCCAATGAATTTCATTGAACTTATATAGGTATTACGTATCTATTTTGACCAAAAATAAATTTAAATAAAATAAATAATTATTTAAATAAAAAGTCAGTTTTAACCAATAACTCAGTGTTTTTCACTATTCATCAAAAATTGAAAGTTTTCAGAAAAGTACCAAAATTTAACCCTAAGATAATTTTGATATTCCGAATCCAAAAATGAATTATATTTTACCAAATTCAAAACATAAAAGTTTCATTTATTAATTTAAAATTAATTTCTGCTGTTAAAACCAAAAGGCGTATTTTTAAGAAATAATAACTATCCAAAGTTTGATACTTGTTTATGTCCAATTTCAAAGTGAAATTACTTACAATGACCATCATTGGATTAAATGGTAAAAATATAATCTATTTATACTTCCAAACCATTAAAATGTATAATTTAATAGTATAAATTATTTTGATTAAAAAAGTTGTTTTCAGTTAAAATATAGTATTTTTCACTATTCACCCAAATATGAAAGTTATCAGAAAAACACCAAAACTTTATTGAAACTAAATTATTATGTCTTGATTATAAATAAGAAGTTCATTTTGTCATATTGAATATATAAAAGTTTCAAATATTGGATTTCAAAAGGCTTCGCCATTAAAAGGCGGTAAAATTACATTTTATGAAAAATACTTCTTTTATCTGAAAAAATGTATTTGTTCTTACATTATGTCTAAGAAACTCATAATATGGATTCTAAAATTATAAGGATTACATAAAGTTCAAAATTCAGTTAATACTATTCATAAACGCTTTTGAACAGCTAGTTTGGTAAGTCTTGGTGCGCTTGAACTCGATGTTGCGTGTAGTTTAAGTTATTGAATTACTCTGAAGAAATAATGTACTATGAAATATTGGGGTGTTACATTCTCCCCTCCTTCAATAAATTTCTTCCTTGCAATTTGAAATTATTTTTCGAAAATAAAAGGTTGAAAATAGAAAATACTTTTGGGAAAACCCACATCGGAAATTAGATTAATAAAATTTAATCTTAATAAGAGGAAAAGGGAAATGAAAGGGTCACCTTATGATCTATATTAAGAGAACATTGGTGGAAATTAGAGACATATAATTAGAGAAAAAACGTAAATATTTATAGGTAGTGATTGAGGTCATCAATCACAAACAAGTGTAAAATTGAGGGCCGTAAATTCATCAATCTATAATGATTTAAAATACCATCGGTTCAACAAAACATATGGTATTAGGATAACACATTTTTGGTTTTTAGATACCTTCACTAAATTATAAAAATTAATTTATTCATATAATAAGAGAAGAATAAAAATATATACTTTACAAGTAGAGTCCCATCCTTTAACTAATTTCTACCACAAACTCAACATTCACTCTAAAAGATAATAGAACTTAAAAATAATATTCTATTTATTCTATTCGTATAGGATTAAAAAAATGAATTTATAATTCATCTACCAGATTTTTTTTTAAAAAGACTACATTATTCAATCCAGGACATCACGTGGTCCAATGGTAGGTGATACACCCTTGTCTCCCTTCTGTTGCGGGTTCAAGTCTCACAGCCTTGCCGGACGCGACGGGTTGCCGCCCGACCTCCGGGTTGTCCTTTTATGGCAATCAAAAAATAATCTCAAACTAGAATTATCCAAAATACTTCTATCCAAACTCACAGTCCAAAATTTATAAGGAAGGTAAACACAATGAAGATCCTTTTTGCCGCATAATAACATGTGAACACATTCATCATGTATTATTTTAAAACACTACAACATCCTAAATTACCATAAAAACTTATTGATTATATTCATGGTCCCTTATTCGTTATAGAATACCGGATATACTCCTTCTATCCAAAAATGTTGTAAACTCCAACAATGATGGAATATAAAAATCATTAATCAGTTTCAAGGTAGTGAAGAATATCCAATATAATTTATCCAAATCAATCATGTATTATTCCAAAATCACTACCTCGGTATCAGAACCATATTATGGTATATCTTTCTCTCAACCATATATTTTCCAAAAAATTAACCTGCTATTGAGTCACTTTTCTTGGTTCCACACAATCTCAAGTCCTTAATGAAATAGTACTGCAGTACAATACTTATATACTCTATAATTATTATAACCAATACATTGTTGATACAACACTCAAATGATATAATTCTTTAATAACAACATAAGAACTATAATCATTCCTCCTCATCTGTGGTAATATCATAAGTTGATTATTATCTAATAGCATCATTTGGGGCATACTCTGATGATTTGGACATTGGTTCGCATAGTGTCCCAACTCATTGCAAATGAATCATTGTACATTTGAATCCTTTTTCTTACCCTTTCAATAACGTACATGGTGTCCTTTTTCTCCACACTTACAACAAACTCCCATTCTCTTTAGGCAAGTTCCAGGGTGTTTCTTCCCACAATTATCACATATGGGAAAATTATTCTTTTTCCTCTTCCCTTTATCCATCTTTCTCTCTTCCATCCTTCTCTTCTCTTGCTTCCCTTCAAAGCCATAGGACTCAGAGAATTATTTACTTATCTTTTTAACACATGATACTATTTCTTCATATGTTGAGAATACATGGGAGATAATTTCCCTTCAAAATGCTGGCTTAATACCATGAAAGATATGATCCTTCTTACTCTTTGTATCATACATACTGCTAGAGTTTACATTCCTTCTACTGGGTGCCATTTCTATACAATAGCATAAACTAGGCCAGTTTATGAATTGCAATGAATAATTCCAAACTTGTAAAATACCTAACGTAAATTGAACGGTTTATGGATATAATCCAAAATCATAAATATGTTTTCATTGAGTAAGTCTATACTCATAAACCCTTGTCGTGCACTAGTTCCCGTTTGAGTCAAGCTCAAAGCGATTTTTTGGGTTTTACCCCTAGGTACATCTGTTCCAGAGTCGCCTCTACATGCTCGTATCCAGACAGAGATTTATTGCTCAAAAAACTCACAAAATCTCTACAATACCAAAATTCTAGGAAATTCTTCTATACTAATCCTCAATGTTTATCTTAGGTCTATGTGCTCTAATCAGAGTTTATCTAAATCTAGCTTCAAAGGTTATTGCTAAACTTCCTCTGATACCAATTGTAACGCCCCGACCCCAGTTACCCAGAGTTTATGTATTATTTTAATACATTGGCATGATTACAAGGAATCAAGTCCCAAAGGACCGATCAGTTTAGCAGTTTTGGAAAATAGATTACATACATGAATGTTACATTACACTTTATAACAAAAAAAACAACATAAATAATACTTTATGAACGCCATTATTCTCTTGGATTAACCTTGCATATCAGTCACAATACACTTCTTGAAATCCTGGGAAAAATAAAACATATAAAGGGGTGAGCTCAGATGCTCAGTAAGGATAACAATACAACAGAAACTTTCATAAATAAGCATAACAATTTAAGGCAATGTATAACAAAAACAAAAGACTTTTAAACATAAACTTCAACATAATATGACAAAAATAAAATTAAGTAATTCCATTTACTTATTTACATGGATATTCTACTAGTTGAATAATCACATGCAATATCACTAACCACTTTCATAATGATGGAATGCATAATGCCAGACTATCATAACCACATAGCCAAGGCCTCGTGCCAAGACTACAAATAAGATTTTGTCAAGGCCTCATGTTAAGACACTAGTTTGTATCATGATACCTACCAATGCATCGAGGAGCTATAACGGGCTCCACCCATCACTTACTAAGTCTAATGCATTCCTCATTTGAACAGGTTTAAACATAACATAAACATTCATATTAAAATTAGCATACAAAATGTAAATACTTTCTCCATAAACCATGAATGGTATAAAAATAACACATCCACAGTCAAACATATCAAAAAACCTTCAATAAAATATATAAGTTTTGTATCATAACAAATCAACTTCAAATAAGCTTAAAATCCATCAAAGGATGTTGACATAGATGAAATCAAAACTATTTGAGAGAAATGTCTCTTTTTTTAAATCATTTAAAAGTTACATAATTATAAAATAAAAAAGTTACTTTGAAAATATTCTTATAAGCTTTTAAGGGATGCTTTGGTGATTTTATAATGGCGAAAAATAGCCACACCCTCTGTATAAGTTAAAAAATACATTCTTACCTTAATTTTGTCAAAAAGTTTAAAAAGGACCTTGTTTGGAAAACAACGAAAAGATTCATTTCAAACCATTTTATAAAAATTCAAACAATGGTATAAATGACTTTAACCCATAGTATATAAAATAGTAAGAATTTTTTGAAATAAATTTTTAAGAAACATGGATGTGGATGATAAAGAGGTCCCAGTAGATAATTACGTATAAACAACCTCGAATAATGAAGAGATTGTGAAATAAACTCTTACCTTGTACTTTTCCTTGGTTGAGGGTAGGTTAACCTCGTGTATAATGGTAAAATAATTTTTATTAAATTATACAAGAATAATATACATTAATATGATATCATATATGATCTTTTAACATTGCATTGTTAATAATATCAAAGTATTATCGTCGTTTCGGGTGTTAACTTACTCGTTTTCGTTTATATGTTTTGTTACATAAGTCATGTTTGTTATGGATAGGTTATATCTTATTCATATACAGAATAATATCAAGTCCTTAAAAATTATTTTTAATCATAAAATGAGAATAATACTTGAATAGATACGATGGGAAATGAATCTCATCGCATTCGTGGAGACGGTAGTCCGTACGTACGCACAAACGCTACTTCCATTTCATTTTTCATTTTAAAAGGAAATCAAAACCAAATGATACATAGGTATATTATTATTATAGTATAATATAATATCTTATATATGTTACTTAAGTTCATTAACACCATCATTTTTACGTTCCATGTATGGTATGAACGAGTCATATCACTTTGAGGGGGCAGTAGTCCGCACTTCCTCAAATGAAATTATCGTATATATATACAACATGAAATGAATAATGGTATGATATAAAATGGAATTACAGAAGCTTATATATAAAATAAATATCATTAATATCATATTTAGTTACAGTTCCATCATAATGGTCACCATGAGAGGTGGTAGGAGATAATTGAACAATCATCGTTTCACGAGGTGTTTGGTTGCCATCCACAGAAACATTGTGTTCTTCACCCATTAGATGGAGGTGTGTGTAAGTGTAGTTTGAATACTTTTTATTGCAATATCCTAGTATATTGATTATACTAGTTTTGTTACAAAATAAAAGAATAAGAATATTTTAGGGGTTGGATAATTAAAAGAAAAGAAAAGAAGCTAAGATAAATCATTACCTTTAATTTGGGTAACTCTCTTTGGTTTGAACCAAAAAGTACTCTTGAAGTGCCTTCTGCCTAAGTTAAGGCTTCTAGGAGCAGGAGAGAGATATAGGAATCTTAATTGGGAAGAGGTTGGATGAGACAAAAGGATTTATAGGTGTGCGTAATTGGTTATAAGTGGTGTCCTTTTATAAGGGGAGGAGGGGCTCTTTAGAAAAAACTTAAAGTATTAATTTATAATAAATTCATATTCAGTTTCTAATGGCTAAAAAGTTGATTATTAAAATTCTAAGGTGGTTATGGGTCGAAAACCACTCAACCAATATATTTTAGACAGGTTTGGGTCACTATAGTAACCTTATATTTTAGATTTAACTCTTAGTTAAATAGTTTTACATTTACCATGTCTCTTTGTATTTTTATATTATATAGTTAATAAAATTACTATATACTTCCAAGAGACCCCCAAGTGGTCCATTAATAATACACCTATCACTATATAAGTAATTTTTCTAAACCTTAGATTTTTAGGAATATAATATCAATTTATAATATAATATTTGTTTTAAAAACTCTTTTTTTTCAATTTTGACACTATTTAATAATTGATTTTTGTAAAAGTCATAAAAACTTTATTAATTCAAAATAAATTTATTTAATCAATCCTAACATGCCATATTAACCTAGAAAATTCTTGGATGACATCAAATATTCAAATATTATTTATTTGAACATTTATAATACCATTTATTTGATTCTTTCATTAATAAGAAAAATATTTCATCATAATTGTGTCATAAATAAATTTAATTATTTAATCTCTAAAAATTATAAATAAAATACCATTATGTAGCAATTGTTTTTAACTTTCTAATGAATATTTATAGTTGAATTTATCTTATGTATAACCCTATGTAAAAATTGTTTTTCTAAAAGATATATGCTTATGTCATTTTTGTATTTACTTTAACTTAATTAATATAAATTGTCATTATCACTTACAAATGGCTCCATGGGATCCCAAAATTGACCCAAAGATGCCCATGGTCAGACATTAATCATACAATAAGGTTAGGACATATGTTAAGGTAATTTTGAATTATTACAATATTCTTTTTACCTTGAACTACCCTATTTATCTTTAACCGCGGTAAATAAAAGTCAAAAGTTACTATTCACCAAAAATTATTTTTATCTTATTAAACCACATTTTACTCCTTGATATTAAACTTGTCTCTCAGATTTTTGAAATTCCATTCACAGAAGTGGTAAAATTAAGTTTTATGTGGATTTGTAAATTCTCCTTAGAGATGGGTAAAAGACGTTGAAAAGTTCAATAAAATTTTTATATGCCTAAAATTATTATAAACTGACTCCAATTAATTTCATTGAAATTATATAGGTATTATGTATCTATTTTGACCTAAAATAAATTTAAATAAAATAAATAATTATTTAAATAAAAAGTCGGGTTTAACCAATAACTCAATGTTTTTCACTATTCATCAAAAATTGAAAGTTTTCAGAAAAGAACTAAAATTTCACCCTAAGATAATTTCGATATTCCAAATCCAAAAATGAAGTCTATTTTACCAAATTCAAAACATAAAAGTTTCATTTATTAATTTAAAATTAATTTCTGCTGTTAAAACCAAAAGGCGTATTTTTAAGAAATAATAACTATCAAAAGTTTGACACTTGTTTATGTCCAATTTCAAAGTGAAATTACTTAAAATGACCATCATTGGATGAAATGGTAAAAATATAATCTATATATACTTCCAAACCATTAAAATGTATAATTTAACAATATAAATTATTTTGATTTAAAAATTTGTTTTTAGTCAAAATATATTATTTTTTACTATTCACCCAAATATGAAAGTTATCAGAAAAAACCAAAACTTTATTGAAACTAAATTCTTATTTCCCAATTCTAAAGAAGAATTTCATTTTGTCAAATTGAATATATAAAAGTTTGAAATATTGGATTTCAAAAGGCTTTGCCTTTAAAAGGCGGTAAAATTGCATTTTTTGAAAAATACTTCTTTTATCTGAAAAAATGTATTTGTTCTTACATTATGTCTAAGAAACTCATAATATGGATTCTAAAATTATAAGGATTATATAAAGTTCAAAATTCAGTTAATACTATTCATAACCGCTTTTGAACGGCTAGTTTGGTAAGTTGTGGTGCACTTGAACTCGATGTTGCGTGTAGTGTAAGTTATTGAATTACTTTGAAGAAATAACGTACTATAAAATCTTGGGGTGTTACACATGCTTCCCAAAATTTTTGTGTGTTTTCATATATTAGTATCATTTCTTTATTTATACATGCCTCCTTATAAAGCACATGACACGGGATGGAAGTGGATTTGGATCTTGATTCATTAATCTATATATAAACATAGGAACATAATTATGTTGTTGTTTCATGTCACATAAAATTATTATGGTAGATGAAAAATATGTACCATTTTTTTCAAGTGAAGCGTACCTCATCCTTAATTTATGGTAGGGGTACGTTGGTTTTTTTGACCATTTCTTATTTTCAACACTCAATTGTTGTTTCATAAATTAACGATTCTTAATCAAAGTGATTAATACACTTATTTTCAAGCAATTTATTACCATTCACAATGTACCTGAAAATTTGCCTCCTCACAATGACTAATAAACACATATCATGCTTGTTGGTTTATCAGGTGTGCATATTTTTGGTGGGTTCTGGTTTATTTTCCCTTAGCATCTTTGAGATGAAACTTAATAAGAATTATGAAAAATCCTCTGTGAAACTTTTTGGTGAGAATTAATATAAATTTCATTTGGGAGTCATTTACTATAAATACACTTTGCAAGGGATAATGAAGAGTAAGTCGATGTTTCATTTTTTAGTAAAATAAAGAAATTATATCATTATGTTACCCTAAATTCTTCCCAAATTAGTGTCTTAAGTGTGGGAAAAACATTATGCCATGAATCTATATCAATCATCATGCGCATGAGAGTGGTGAGCCTATTGTACCTAGTGAACCTGTCCTTATTGAGGTTAATAGGATGACAACATGCATTCCATCCAACCTTAAATTTTATGTATTTTTACTTAATTTTTTATAACACCTTCACACTATGGCACTCCTGATTTTTCTAGGATATAGTTTGTTCACCATCTACTATTTCCTCAGCTTTAACATCATCAATACATTTTTCCTCTGGATTGGTAGCATTAGTATGCGTAGAAGTTTGTTGTTCCTCTGCATTGGGAGAACTAGCATGTTAAGAAACTTGTTGTTCCTTAGGATTGGGAGTGTCGACATGTGAATAAGTCATTATCTATATAATTGGTTGAAGATTTAATTTATATTATGTAAATGTAGTAGTGAACAAATAATAACATAAGGTAACAAAATGTATATTAAAAAAAATATAACCTGATCACTGAACTCACTTTTTTAAATATTGAAGGGATTTGACCCCCTATATCGAATATCCAAATACATTTATTATGGTCTCCTCTAACATAAAAGATACCATCTACATTGGTACTTCTACGAAATGATTATGGAATCCCAATGAAATGGTCATCCTTAGTTGAATAACATCTGACCCTTCAGTGGTTTTGGTCGATAACAGAACAATTAACCACTTTTGATTTTCAGGATCTAGAACATAAAATACATGTATTTCCTATGATTCCATCATAAATGGTTCTTATTTGTACCCTACCTTACCAAAATTTACTTTTATGAATCACAATTCATCTATTTGTACGCCACTTTTTTTATCAACCCACTTGTATTGAAAAATTGTCACTTAGACATTGTATAATCCAACTCCGATATTTGTTTGATGATGCCAAAGTTTGACATATTCACATAAATTGTATTTTTTCCTTGGTACTAGATATAGGCATCACTTTATCCACAAGTGTAACTCTACTATTTTTCATGGTAGAACATTCTTCATGTTTATTTGTATAAAACATATAACCATTAATTATATAACCATTATAAGATAATACATGAAAACTTGTTCCTTTTACTATCCATCAAATTTGTTCTGAAATTGAATCTAGATTTTTAGTTGACTCCTTAAAAATATGGTCTCAAAACCATCATATAAAATGTTGATTATGTGTATTTGATATCCATTATTCAGCCCTTGAGGGATTCAAATGTATAAGAATTACTTTATGGGTTTTAACATATGGGGAATCCTCTAAACCGTTATGAAAAAAATAAAGCCAGGACTACTCCCGATTTGTAATAATAATTATGACAACATCTATTCTAGAAATTCCTCTACACACAAGCCACCCAGTGTGATGAGATTTTGGTAGACCAATTCTTTCCACACCAGAAAATTAGTCAATATAGAATTAAATGGTTTCCTCAACAACATATCGCTCTGCAGTAAAACCTTCTAGCCAACTTTGAGTTTTTATATACCCTTTCAAAATAATCATACACCATTCAATGTGGTACATCTATCTATATTATATAGGACTATATAGTTGAATCTATCTTACCAAGTGAACCATAAATTGAACCATCATATCAAATAATACCAACAATAATAATATCCACAATTCACACAATATGACAACAATTTCCTTTTCCATAGTTGTAAATTTCCTCGGGTTTGTAATTTTTTTGTATATACTTTGAAAAAAGAAACAAATCTTGGTTAATGTATGATACAAATTCTTGGAAAAAATGAAATATAAATCTACAAAAATTATATATTTAATCAAAACATGATAGTCATGTTATTTTAGACCCTTTAACCTTAAATCAGTCTTTGATACGATATTCTTGATATTCGATGAATACCCCTATGGAACCTTAACACTATTCAAGAAGTTGAAAACTGATATCTCTCTTGACTAGAAAGAGTGTAAGAAGCTTAAGGAAGAAAAGTTTGTTTCACCCTTCACTGGAGCCAACTCTTCATGTATTCACATGTCAGTCATGTACAACCTAGCCTTAATTCTATCCTTTATTTTTCTGGGTACACTTATTAGCATGCCAATGACACTATCACATACATTTTTTTTTCATCATGAATGACATCAATAAAATTTATGAAATATGAACAATTCAAGTTTAGTAATTAAAAAATGATCTCTTTTTATTGGTTTTTATAAGGTTTTTCAAAAAAGGCTTACTAAAAGCAGTGTCCATATCTTTTACTTTCTAAAACAGTTGATCACCTATTAGTGGAGATGATATTGTATGTTATTCTAAACTCCCAACGAATGATGTCATCCAAGATTGGTACTTATGTTGCTGAGGTAAAAATCTGTGATGTTCTAGAAACACAGACTTCAATGAATGTTTCAACCTAATTAACCATATACCATATTCAGAAATGGGACACTCTTCAGTTCCTTTAATGTTATATCCTGAAAAATTTTCATAAGCTGACAATTCATTTATTGTCCCATATAACATTACTCTCAATGTGAAATCTTCATTTCTATAATAATCATACAACATAACACATGAATCCCACATTAATTTCAAATATTTTATCAATGTAGATAAATAAACATCAATATCATTACCCGATTGTTTTTGTCCTAATATAAGAATATATAACATAATGTATTTTCATTTCATGTATAACCACAGTAGAAAGTTATAATTTAACAACATAACCAACCATTTACTGTGAGTACTATTTTGAAAACCACAAGGATTTACTCCATCTATATATAGTGCAAGAATAAGTTTTTTCATCTCATTTCTAAATTAAGGATACTCGTGATCAATTATCTTCCACTAAGGAGAGTCTTACGGGTGATGAAGTTTACCATTTTTATTTCTTGTATATTCATTCCATGTAAATTTTCTTGTAGTATCCTCACTTCTATATAGGCTCCTAAACCTTGTAATGATTATAAAGTAGCATAAAACTTTCACAGGACCTGATTAATCATTCTTGTATCAATAATTACTAGACTTTGGGAATTTTTATGTTTTTTACTCCTTGTGAAATAGTATACAGTCATTTGGAAAATCATATATTCTTTTAGAGATCATGTCCATGGAACATAGCATTAGTTTAGCATCATATGTTCATCAAGGAAGATCATTATCTTATAGGATCATATCATTCAAGAGAGTAAGTATTTCAATAAAACTGGATTCACTCTATCCATTTCCACCTTTTAAATTATACTGGTTCAGTATGGCTGACAATGCTATATATTTAGTACAACCATCATACAATGACGTCTTTTCACAACTCTTTAACTTTTCAAATAATTTTGGACAATCAAAAAGTTCAGATTAAATTTTTTCTTCTTCAAAGGGAATCCCCAGGTGTATCCTTTTCATCTCCAACTATCATTATTATTTCCTCAATATGATCTTCATCATCACTCACACCTATAATCACATCCTTGACATAGTCTTCAACATTTTCTACACTTGTAATCATATCATATGATCCATAAAACACATTCTTATCCTAATTTCTAGTAACATTCATTTTCCCCATGTTTAGTCCAATATCTATAACTTTGATTTATTCTATGATAGATCAAGTTTTATTCCAACTCCTCTGGACTAATTAGTCTTGAATAAAAATAATGTAAAAATGGAAAAAGGATTTGAGAAGGGTGATATGAATGATCTTTTAGAAACTTAATGAACTCTTTCACCCCATCCTTATACTCTTTTTTCATACTATTGAAATCCATCCATTTTCAATTCATATCCATCCTATTTTATTTGATAATATTAATATTTAAAAAAATAATAAAAACCATTTCTTAGGAAAATTCTATCTTTTGATTAAAATATTATTGTAAGGTAATATTATTAATGGTTATGATATTAAAGACATAAATTAGTTTATTAATGGTTATAATTTTACTAATGTGGTTTATCATTAATATTTTCTATATTATATGAACCTAATATACAATCTCTTACACTAATTTGGGTCCCAAGAGAGGCTTATCCCCTATTAGAACCCAACATAGTGGTGATTAACATATGTACTTTAATATAGAGCTTCAAAACTAGCTATTTATATCAATTCTTGATAAATTTTTTTATATAATTTTTTTTGGTCAGATTTAAATTTCTCTCTCTCAACATTTGAAAAAAATATAATTTCCATATTTTGGTTTTTTGAAAATAAAACAATATTGAAATATTATACTCTAATGGTTATGAAAAATAAAATACACAAGGTAATGACATGTTTTAAAAAGACATTGCAGTTTTATTCCATGGGAGTAGGAGGGATACTTGGAAGCAAATAGGAAGAATTGTTTAATTTTAATCTATGGGAGGAGGAGAGATAATTGAAACTTGGAGCTGATTACTATATTTTTACCGAAAAAACACTTCCTACTTATCATTTGCAGTCACCACATTACATGATTAGTGGGAAATGTTTTTGCAGTGCATAGATAGGAGTTCCATGCAATCTGAATGAGAAATAATGATGAATGAGTGAAAATAAATGTGAAGGAAAGGGAGAGGGTAAAACAACAATGGATATAAGAAAAAGAGATTGGATAGAATAAGAAAGTAGGAAGGATAATTGGAATGTAGAATCAATTACCCACTATGCATCACAAAAAACTCTTCCTACTTATCATTTGCAGGCACCACCTTACATGATAAGTGAGAAGTGTTTTTGTAGTGCACAGTTAGGAGATCCATGCAATAGGAGTGAGAAATAATGATGAATGAGTGAAAATTAATGTGAAGGTGAGGGATAGGGTGAACCAACAATGGATCGAGATCAGAGAGATTAGGTGGAGAATTATTGAGGTAGATTGAGGACAAATAAGATCACTTAGGCGCACACTGCTCAAACCAATTTGAAAAATTAAAAATAAAAAAAATATTTTTGAAGGGGATAAAAGGATCAAAAGTGATCACATACCTTTATTTTAAAATATAATTATAATTTCAAAAAAATTGGATAAACTTTAAACTCATAAAAATATATTAATACAAATTTGAAAATTTTAAAAAAATTTAAACAAATAAATTATTATAATTTTAATTTATCTTCATTTTGTTTTGATATGAAATTTATTAAAAAAATAAATGATTTTAATTTCTATTCATATTGTTTGGTGACTATTTTTAAAATAAAAGAAAATAAATGTTTTATAAATATGAAAAAATAACCCTTATTAAAATTATAGTTTTCCAATAATCAATTATTCTAAATAAAAAATATTATAATTTTAAATTGTATCTTTGATTCAATATAGTTTTTTAAATAAATACACTTATGATGAAGGTCTATTTTTTTTGAAGAATTTGAAATAGAAGTTTTGAAATAAAATTCCCTTATAAAAAGTTTTAAGATATAAAATTATATTTTTAAAATATAAGTTCCCCTTACCATAAAAGCATAACTGAATCTGAATGATTTCTTATACAGAATATCCTCCTAAATATAATTTCTATACTCACTCGCTATCTGAATCTCCATACAAAATCAAAACAAAAACATAGTTTGTATTTCTATATGAAGGAGGCTCAAGTGGTGTTAACACCCAAAGTGACGGGCGTACCTTTTTTATGCTCAACTCCACTAAATGTATGGTGTTTATAATTACTTTACACCCTATGTAGTTGTAAGGACATAGCCTTAACAATGCATATTTTAGTTATTTTAAAACTAAAAATACCTTTCTGTTCCCAAAGATCTTTTAGGTTTAGAGTTTTATAGAATTATTAAAAACTCTTACATAGTAAACTCATAAATTAAAAGTAGACACTTATACTCAGTATCCATTTTTTCCCACCAAAAAAACTTTTTAAAATAAAATAAGGTTTATCTTTATGAAAAATCTTCATAATTTCCTCCTTGATCTCATCCTTGTCCCAATACTTTCTTAAACCCTGTAAAAAACATTTTAAAACTTGTGATGAGCACAAAAAACTCATTAAAGGACATAAAAAGAAATAAAACCATTAGTCTAGTGAAAAACATGAAATCCCATTTAATGTTCTTTAAGATTACAAAACAAAACATTTTCACATGATAAACACACACACTTTTTTCTCAAAGAAATCCTCAAAAACCCATAGAAAATAAAATTAAAAACCTTTTTAGGTAACTTAAAGCATCATATTAATAAAAACCTTTAAAAACCATTTTAATCCGAATAACTATATGACCGAATTACAATATAATCACTACCCAATGAATTGGATATCTATAATGGGTATCACCCTTTGTATAAGCTATATCGGGCTCACCTGTGAGCTATAATGGGGCTCAACCCTTTGTTTAAGCTATATCGGGTTCAACTGCTTCATATAATGCTCAAGTGACATATCATGAATTAAAATCGTGAAAAATCGTTTAAACCCACGTATAAAACACTTTCAGATATCAAAATACCAATTTCTTTTAAAAATTACTTCTAAAAGATAAAAACCACGCATAAAATAATGAAACAATTTTAATTGAAAAGAACTATGAAAACTTATAAAGGAAAAATTAAAGTATTAAAGTTTCATCAAATCAGGAAATTTCATTCATTGTATATGTTAAAAAAAATTCTTTTTACCTTTTTGAAAAGAGATTTAATAGAAATTTTAAAAGTGGATTTTTAAAAGAAAGTCCTTTATATAAAACCTTAAAAAAATCCCTTTTTAAAAATATTTAGGATAAATTCAAAAAATTCATTTTTAAAATATTCATTTAAATATAAATACTTTCTTAAAAATCATTTTAAAAACATGGAAATTAAATAAAAATATTTAGAAAATAAATCTTTAAAACATTTAAAATAGTGTTTTAGTTAAAGAGTCCCTTACCTTAAGTCCGAATCATCAAGTACAATAATTATATTAATGAATAATAAACTTAGGTTAATTATTTAATTTATTTATAACATTTTAAAGTTTATTTTTTTATATCACTTATTAGCATGTTATAACAATTAATTAATTATTTAAGTTTATTTTGGACGTTTTGACAATATTCAGTACTTGAGTCCAAAATGACTTCAGTATGATGTCTATAGTCAAAGTGGTCATTAGTCCATCATAACTAGAAAAATAATCATGAAATAATTATTATTTTTATACATAAATTATACCTTTAAATATATCCATTAATATGGACACGAAAAAATGAACTATGTTACAATCAAGGAGACGGTAAATTGTACATACACATGAGCAATGTTTCCATTTTTCAATGATCATTATGGAAATAAGGTAAGTATAATTTTATCTATCCAGAATGATAATAATATCAATAATATAATATTAATAATTTAAATATACTTATATATATATATATCATCCATATGATGTGGTGATGAAAAACTAATTGCATCGCTTCGTGGAGGTGATAATTCACCCGTACACACGAACGACGTTATCATTTTTATGTTCATGGAAAGTTAAAACATAAATGATATAACATATTTATATAATGATAAATGTATCATAAATATAATATATAAACCTTAATCCCATCATTATTACTAGTCTTGAGACATGGTGATGGAAAATGAATTACATCAGTTCGTGAGGAAGTAGTCCACCGTACAAACAAACGATTAATTATTTACCCATTTGATGGAATTAGAGATGGATATAGGTCGTTAAAATAACATAATAACATATTAGTATATGGAGGATATTTTATTTATTATTTTATCATGGTTTAATAATGTTTTAGGGATGTGAAAGAATAAACAAAATAGAAATACTTGATTAAAAATGATACCTCTTCTTTAGAAATCCTCAGTTGCATAACACATTAAGACTATTAAAGGTGGTATTATTCCTAAAATAATACCTCTATAATATGAGGAGTTATTATATTAAGGTATTTAGGAATATATTTTACAAACCAAAATGTTTTGAAGTGTGAATAAATGAGAAGAAAAGGCGCCCTTTTAAAGGAGAGAGGAGGGGCACTCTTGGAATTTCTCAAAATATTAAATTATATAAATTAATATTCAATTAAAAATGTATAAAAAATTATTAATTTAAAATTTAAGATGATGATGGGTAGATATAACTTAATCCAGTAAAATTTATATAAGTTTTGATTATATTTATACACTT
Organism: Viscum album; assembly: GCA_963277665.1. Classification (NCBI taxonomy): domain Eukaryota; kingdom Viridiplantae; phylum Streptophyta; class Magnoliopsida; order Santalales; family Viscaceae; genus Viscum; species Viscum album. Next base: position 894,741,389 of record OY728126.1, read on the forward strand.
ATCTTTTGGTTTTAATCCTTATTTAACTCCTTTAACTCTTACCGCGACAACATGAACTTTTACTCTTTAAGGGTAAATATAGTTACTATAAAATGTCAAAAGACCCATAAATGAATCATTTATAAAATTTAAAACCTTATCCCACTAAGTTTAATGAATTTTATATTTTTAATAATTTTATATCATTTAATAAAATATCATTTATTTTAAATATCATTAATGTCAATTTTGATATGATTCATTACTTTGAATTTTATAAAAAATAAATACAACAATATATCTTCAAACAAAATATTTTAATAAAAACCTACTATGTCAAGGTAATATTTAAAATTCATGGATGACATTAATTATTTTAAATTATATTTATTTAAATAGTTTTACTATCATTTTTTTTAATTTTTCCATAAATTAAATAATTATTGCATCATCGTTGTATAATTATTTAAGGTAATTACTTCTTCACTAATTTTTTTTAAAAAATCATGATGAATATAAAAATTTTAGCTTTAAAATGAATATTTATAGTCAAAGATATATTCTGAATAACCCTATATTAGAAATGTTATACTTATTAAAAACATTAGTGAGATAAGTTAGACTTTTCTTAAAATAAAATATTATAAGGGGTGTAAAGTCATCCAAGTGGATCCATGAGTTCATAAATAAGGTATAAGTATTATTTTGGTTGAAAATAACCCATAAAATAAAATTAAGACAAGTTTTAGGGTAATTTTCTAATCCATATCATAATTATTTTTACCTTTAATTACCTAATTTACCCTTAACCATGGTAATAGAATTACTAAATTTACTATTTATATTGTTTAAAAATAAAAAGGACATTTTTAATAAATTTGGACCTTATAATTAAAAATATTGAATTTATTTTTCAAAATTAGAAACACATAAGTGTCTAAAATTAAATTTAAAATTTATCCCATAGATGGGGCGAGAAATCAGGTTTTTAAAGTGAAAATGTTCAAAAGTTTGAAATGTTTTTATATAAAAAATCAATGAAAAAATGAATCCAATTACAAAAATTAGATTAATATATTTATAATTTATCTAATTTTACTTTAAAACCAAATTAAAATATAATTTAACATTATAAATTATTTATATGAAAAGTCAGTTTTCAATTAAAATACAGTATCTTCCACTATTCATCAAAAAATAAAACTAATTCAAAAAATACCAAAAATTCACCCTAGTATAATTTCAAAATTATTATTTCAAAAAATAAGTTTATTTTATAAAATAAAATTTATAAAAGTGTAAAATTTATTTTTAGAGCAAGTCTACTATTAAAAGGCAGCAAAATTACATTTTAGAAAAAATACGCCTTTTTTATATCTAAAATTGAATTTATTTTTATATCATTTCTATAAAACACATATGATTAATGTTAAAAATTATATTATATATTGTGTATATATATATAAATAATATAATCCAAAAAAGGTGATTTTTTGTATTTTATTTGCATAAAACACACTTGTGCGCATTTAAATAGTTTTCTAGAAAAATATTTCCTTTTATTTTTAAAAAGGTTTTTATTTTAATTTATAATTAATAAGTCACCAAATAATTCATTATATATACATTTTTAGGTAATATTTTCATAATTCAGTTAATCCTATTTATACCTGCCATTATAATGGCTATGTTATGAAGGTAATCTTTAAATGATAATGTTTAGTTTTTTGTTTAAGTTCAATGTGACCTATATTGTATGATATCAAACATATAATTTCCTGTTAAAATATTATGATGTTATGTTCCCCCCATTTTGGAAATTACGTCTTCATAATTTTGAATTTGGGTTCGGTTAATAAAGTTTGAATTTTCAAAATACCTTAGTTGAAATCCCACATCGTAAAAAAGATTATTAAAACTTCTACTTGATAAGAGAGAAAAGAGATGTATGAAGGTCATTTTAGATAATGAAAACTAGTATTCCATGTAGTAAAACATGGAAATGGAAGAGAAAACTAACTATCACGTTCTGATGGAGAATGATAGAGAACATGACCATTATAAAATTACTATCACAAAATTGTAAATCTATAATGGGTTAAAAGGCTATTGATTTCTCAATATGAAAAGTAAACAGATAAAGTTTTTATTTTGAAATCCTTTTCATTGAGATGAGAAATTATTATACCACCTAAAATAAGAACATAAGGAAATATACTTACTTGATAAGTATAATTTTATTCTTTAATTTATTTCCACCATAATCTCATCTTTTTTCTCTAAATGATGAGTATTCAAGAAGAAGTTTTCATGTATGAATCATTAGAATCAACTTTTATGGATCACTAAATCCAAAAAAGAATAAAAATATATTCCTCATGTATTTAAGAATTTAAAAAACCAAAATGGTTAGGATATGGTAAGATAATTTCCCTAAAAATAATAAAACTTTATATGATGAAAAATTACTTTAATATCCAAAATTCAATTGTAACACCTAAAGTTCAACAAAGATAATTCAACAAATAACTATCCTTAATATTCCTAAAAAAAATTATAACTAAGATTGAAACCCAAAAATCAAAAGTATTTGATCACATCATATTCCAAGATAAAATTTAGAATTTATCTTCAAATAACATCAATGACTCTTAAAGTCTCATACCAAAAACTCAATTTCCTAAATCACATGATCTCTGAGATACTCTAACCATTTTAAAATAAACTTAAACACTATAATCCAAGATAAGATCATATATGCTTCCAAAATATAATACAACCATTATTCCTCAAATACAATCCCATTGTATTTTATTTATCTTAATTATATACAGTTTCCAAAATAGTGAATGTATTTTGAAGTAACATTGATCACTAAATCAATTTTTGATAAAACATATGTTCCCAAATTGTAACAACCCATGATTAACTCAGAATCAGAGATAATATAAAGCTTAAAGGTTATCCATACCTTTAAAATTATGTCTATAAAATTAATATAAAATTATTCCAAAAATATAATTTTCATATAAAAAAATTAAGAGTTATATATAACTCAAACTCAATACAAATCTCCCAAAGTACTCCCATAATCAAAAGATTATTAGTGTTTTTAAACATTTAATCATCCTTAAATATTCCATAACTCTTGAATCCATTAACCACGATTTTCCATCTTATTCCTTAATACTTCATTCCTACAATCAAAGATTTGAATTATATCCTTATGATTCATTAATATCAACCCAAAAATGTTCCATGATTAGAGAATAAGAAAAATAATTCATACTATAAATCCAGACATTGGTATTTCTTTGATATCCCCTTTATCATCTGACATGATTCTAAACTTCTAGAAATAAAAAGATCACGTCCTTTGTAGAATTTCACTTTTTGAGAGAGTTTGTGCAGTTGAGATTTTTAAATCAGATGAAAAAGATACCATGACCCACAAAATTTTTGGAGAAATGAAAAGATGTTAGATAGGTCAATAACATTCTTTTAGGTGATTTGAATACTTATAAATCTATCAAAATCATTTGAAAAAATCTTTTTCAATAATAGTGATAATCAAATCATCTAGAATAGATAAGAATTTTGGGAAAGATCACTTTCATTCCATCCTGATAAACGGTCCTTAATATGTAGAAAATGCCATCATTAAAACATGAAATGAATTATTGCATGTTCAAAAATAAAAATAGCCCTTATAAACTCCATAATCCTTTAACCATCAAATACTTTATACCTAGTCAATTACTCTTCTAAATTCAATCTCCAAAAAAAAATTATCATTAGTAACCTTAATATTTCATAACTTAAATCCCCAAAAGTATTTCTAAGATAATGAATTTATGATCATCATTAAAATTATAAACCCATGATGATATTCATAACTCTTAAGAATACCACAAAAGAAAACAACCTAATCTTCAAATTTGTCTAAAACCTACTCTGATACCAACTGTAAGGACTCAACCTTAACAATATATATTCTAGTTATTTTAAAACTAGAAATAACTTTCTTTTCTCAAATATATTTTAGGTTTATAGTTTTAGAGAATTAGTAAAAACTCTTACATAGTAAACCCATACATTACAAGTGGACTCTTATACTAATTATCGATTTTTCCACCAAAAGAAACTTTTTAAAATAAAACATGGTTTCTCTATGAAAAATCACCACAATTTCCCCCTTGATCTAATCTTTGTCCCAACTCTTTCTTAAACCCTATGATTTTTTTAAAAATTTGGATGAGCACAAAAATATAATCAAGGGACATAAAAATAATGAAAACCATTTTTCTAGTGAAAAACACGAAAAATCATCCAATGCTCTTTGAGTGAATGAAACAATATATTTTCACATGAAAAATACACACATGTTTTTCTCAAATTAAGCCTCTAAAACCCATATCAAACAATTTAAAACCCTTTTTCGGTAACTTAGAGAATCAAATTTGTAAAACCCTTTCAACACACTTTTAATTGGAATAACCAGATGACCAAATTCCAATATAATCACTACCTAATGAATTTGAGATCTAGTTTGGGGATAACACTTTGTATAAGCTATATTGGGATCACTCATGAGCTATAATGGGACTCAACCCTTCATATAAGCTATATCAGGTTCACTCGTGGGCTATAATGGGGTTCAAGACTTTGTATAAGATATATCAGGATCACCCATTTCACATAATTCTCTAGTACCATAATATGTATTAAAACATTGAAAAATATTTTAAACTCATATGTAAAGTAATTTTGGATATCAAAATACCAATTTCTTGTAAAAATAACTTTTAAAATATAAAAAACATGCATGGAATAATGAAACTGTTTACTTTGAAAAGAACCATGAAAACATATAAAGGAAGCATTAAAGTATTAACGTGTCATGAAATTAGGAAATTTTGTTTATGTTTTATATGTTAAAAAAAATTCTTTTGAACTTTGTAGAAAGAGATGAAAGAGAAACTTTAAAAGAGGTTTTTAAAAAGAAATCCCTTTACATAAAACCTTAAAAAGGATCCCTTTTTGAAAACATTTGTGAGAAATTGAAAAATTACATTTTTAAAACATTCATGTCCATATAAATAATTTCTTAAAAATAATTTTAAAAACATGGTCATGAAAGAAAAATATTTAGAAAACAAAATTTTAAAACATTTAAAACAATGTTTTAGTTAAAGATTCCCCAACCTTGAGTCTCACTCGTCACGTACAATCATTAACATGCTTGACATTTTAAAAATATCTACTAGTAAGAATGTTTTCCCTGAGGAATTTGACAATGATCATGGAATCGAACAACAATTATAAAGTAATCTTGATCTGAATGTTTTATCAGAGGGTTCAGATCCAGTTGAAGAACAGGACCTACGGTCACTTGAGGATCCCACCCCATCAAATGGCAGCATTGATCCTCAAGCTGATGATTAAATGACATGAAAAAAGCCCAAAACTCGAAATATGGGACGTCATCAAAGAGGTAGGGGTGATGGTTGATCTCACTCACATAGATGAATAATTTCTCATTTTCATGGGTAGTTGTATGCTCTTCGCTCTATGGCAGTGGTTTGTCATTGTTTTCCACATGCATTCCTCGTAATTTGTGTTTACTTTATTTTCAATATATTTCAGGACCATGGGATATAACCCATGGTTTGCACTATCTTAGTTTGTGTGTGTGTGTGTGTATATATATATATATATAATTATAAATATAATAAACATGTTTATTATTTAAATATATTTATTATAATTCTATAATTATTTAAATAAACATATATTTATAAATATATTTAAAAGTATTTATATATATAGTAATATATAAATATATATAATTATAAATATAATAAATATATTTATTATTTAAATATATTTTTTATAATTCTATAATTATTTAAATATACACATTTATTTATAATTATAATTATAAATAAATATATTTAAAAAATTTATATATATAATTATATAAATTTATATAATTATATTTATATATTTAATAAAATATAAATATATATAATTACAAATATAATAAATATATTTATTATTTAAATATATTTCTTATAATTTTATAATTATTTAAATATATTTATAAATAAATATATTTATAAATATTTTTATATAGTTATAAATATATTTATATAATTATATATATATATATATATTAGGTGTTTAGGGATATAATTACAACTAAAAACACATACACACACCACATACCCATAGGCCAGAAAGACAGGTCATAGCCCCTCCCCCCAGGGGCAACCCACCCAATCCAGCCCTTATATCTATATGACCCATTTTTGTAGACCATTTTTTATTATTACAAGGCCTGCAAACCCTTTATTATACAACCCAATGACTTGTAATGGTCAGCTCTAAGCCCAGATGTCCACCAAAATAAACCTTTCAGCCTATATCCCTCATCGTGACCAGCCTCCACCTTCAGGGCAAAGTTCCCTCGTCTTAACTGAGGTGTTCCTCTATTGTACAAGTATTCCACTCAAAGACTAGCATCGATGAATGATAACTACATAATAGCCTCTCGAAGCCTGATGAAGGAACACCGTCTGAGGTAGTGTCATTACTCTGCCACTATCAATGCCACTAGCCTACTCCCTGCACTACCCACCACTAAATCAGCCTGTAAACGAACACCCATTTCCCAGCACTTGTCCTCACTTCATTAGCTATGTTGCATTGCCCTGCATCCATTTCATCGCTTTTTTCATCGATGTTTATGGGTATCCCCCTTTTTCACATTAGAGATCCACCATTATTTCTCTGATCACCTTCATCACCGACCCGCAATACACACCATCACTGCCACCTGACTCATACATCATGGCCTTCATCTTGTCGGAGGTCACCAGCTATGTCAACGTCTGCCTGTGTTGTCGCCTTTGAGGTTTGTCGCCCCCATCTCGCATCACTCAGCCCTGCTTGGCCCACGCCTCACTATCGGAGGTCGCCAACCCAACAAAGCCCGCGCTGCACTGTCGAATATGCCATCAATGATGAAATCCCCTACCTCCCATATGTCTCGCACACAACACCCCCCAAATCTAAATGGGGAACAAAATTGAGTGTTGCTGGGATTTTTACCCCAACAACCACGATGCATTTGGGGTGTGTTGAACCACTCAACTACAACCCCATCTATATATATATATATATATATATATCTTAATACATAAGTATATATAATTATAAATAAATATATTTATAAATATTTGTATATAATTATAAATATATTTATATAATTATATATATTTATATAATTAAATATATTTATATAATTATATATATATATGTATATAATTATATATATGTATATAATTATATATATTTATTAATATATATAAATATATAATTATAAATATAATAAATATATTTATTATAATTTTATAATTATTTAAATATTTTTATATTTATTTATAATTTTTTTAATGTTGGGACTGAAACCTCTTTTTATTATGAAATCAAAGACCTCATTCCATCTGGGTAGAGGGAGACCCATTACATAGTCCTTAGGCCCTAGACCAAGTGGCCCAAGAACATGACCTGAATGCTTTGTGCATCATAGTGCTTGCATCATCTTTTCCGCATCATGCCCACATCACCGCTTTCCTGCATCATGTTTGCATAATCGACTACAACGTAAATCCCTAAGGGGTTTGTCAGGATTTAAAACTTGATCTTTTGGATGCAGGATTACGGTGTTTACCACTCAGGTTCCACCCCAACTGCGTTTATTTATAAATATTTGTATGTATTTATAAATTTATTTATATAATTATATATATATATTTACTAATACATGAATATATAAAATTATAAATATAATAAATATATTTATTATTTAAATATATTTAATATAATTTTATAATTATTTAAATAATTATTTATTTATTTATAATCTTATGAATCATTTTTTAAAACATTATATACATTTATAATTTTATAATTAAATATTTAAGTGTCATACATACACATGCACACATGTTATATATATATATATTTGTGTGTGTGTGTGTGTGCATCCCACATACCTGTGCACATATATATATATACACATACATACATCTACACATGTACAACATCTTTATATACACATACAAAAAAAAAACACACACACACAACATAATTCATAAACATATATGCACATAGACATTGATATAAATATATAAGTTCAAATATCACAAATTAACAATAAATTATTTATATTTATATAATTATTTGAATTATTAAAATATATATGTCAATATATCGTATATATATATATTAATTATATATATGCATTGTGTAATTAATGTTTATAAATAAAAATTAATTTTTGAATATAAATATGATAATTATATATATTAATAATATTTTTTATTAAATTTTTTTATCTGAACTATGAAAATTACCAATAAAGATGAATTTTTATCAACGTTAAAAAAAATGTTGATAAATCATACACTTTTATTTGTGCTTAATGTTTATCACTGATAAAACTCAGCGCTGGCTAAAGTGTGATCCATAGTAGTATAAACTTTTGTAATATTTATTTTATTTTATTCAATAAATGTGCCTTGTTTTTCTAACCAAGACACCACATTTAAAAAAAATATTACATATTATAGGCAAGAGGCCTAGTTGAATGTGGCCTAAAATCCATTGAATAAGATGACCTAAAGGCCCGAATAAGCATCTTGCATCATGCCATGTCACCAATTTTATGCTATGCTGCCCCCCCCCCCGTTAGTAGTCATCGCACTGTGTTACTATTCTAAAAGACATGTCATCCCTTCTCCCCTTGATAGGATATTTTGCATCATACTTCCATTCAACTCACCACGGAAGGGAACCCCTCCACCCCACATAAAAAATCAGGATTGGGAGAGTGCTAGATAATAGTTTTCAACACACATATATCTCTTTTGAGTCGTTCACCCAGTGAGGCCTGCATGGTGCTTCAACACATCACATGCCTAGCGCACCATGTCGTCAGACTAGACTCATCTTATAGATGGTTATGTGGATGGATAACCTTTAATCTCACATTATAAATCCATGAGGATGAAAAACTGGCTGATATGTGCTAGTAAAACCATCCCTCTTTTGAGGCTACCCACCTAGCGGTGCTTGCATTTCCCCATATTGCATCGCCTATCTGTTCTATTGATTCATTCACTTGGTCTTTCCATGACACCCTCTACAAATGAATGATGGATTCCTGGCATTGTGGTCCTAAGGACTTTGATGGCTGGGAGACCCTACAACCTGAAGATCAAAATCTGTGGTCCGAAATCCGAAATCGAGTGAATAGTACTGCTGCTACAATGCTTGTAGAAATCTCCCCCCATCCAGATTCGAACTCGAGCCTTTCATGAAATATTATGAGGTTCTCTTCACTAAACCAAATCCTAACTACAAAATAGAGTGTGAATTATGAGGGTATTGGAAAACGCCACACCATGCCTCTCCTAAGACTTACCTTCTACCCTGCACGTTATCCACCCCTAATTAAATTCGAGTGTGACAAGACTTGAATATTTGCTGATTCTTATATAGTAGGGAGTGACCACCATACACGTAGCACTTAACCAATCCCCAATAGGAAAATGATTATATATAAATAAATATATGAATATATTAAAATATAAATATACATATAAAATTTTGGGAATATATTAATCCTAATTCAGTTGAATGAAGTTTTTATAAAGAACATAGTGGATTCAAAAGATATTCTAGTTTTTGAAGTGGTGGAAACGACTGTGGTTTTCCTTTATAGTTTTATAAGGAGGTGGTTCAAAATGAGGTTCTTATGATTGGTTTAGCATAAGACAGTATTGTTCTGAAAGTTTGGCAGAGACTTCTAGAAGTTGATGAGTTTTTATTTTGTTGTTTAGGTTACTGGTTTACCTGAGGAATCAGTCACAATGAGGATTAATACATGATATTGATAATGAGAATAGTGGAATAGATAGACTCCCACATTACTAGGAGGTTGGTGCAACTGGATGATTGGAAGTTAATCCTTATCAATATATGGTAGGTAAACCTTTATTTGTATGCATGAATACATTGTGATTACCTATTTTAGTAATTCAAGTGACTCATTAGTTACAAGTTGTAAGATTTTTTTTCTGGAGAAATAAAATGTAATAATGTTTCTTACGTGGACATAAGAATTTCCTTTTGAACCTAAATATACCAAAGTGTTCTATTCTTTATTATATTTACTTTATTTTTATGAATGTTTTGTTATCCGTTGGTGTGAATAGGGATGAAGTTGTTTCGAATTAGTTTGGTGATTTAGGTGAACTTTGTTTCTTGCATGTTTTGGAACATTAAGTTCTGAGAGTTATATCTGGAATCATTTTCTACCAAGTAATTCTGGAACAACTACTCTCTATTGTTTATCAAAATAATAATGAAGAGGGATTATCAATAAGTTTCATAAAAGGATGGTTCATAAGAGGCCCAACTGTTCTCTTTATAGATCAGATAATGTTCTTTTTCTTAGACATTTTTTGAATTTTAGTGGGAGTCATTGTTTTTCAAAAGAATGGCATCATAGGATGTTATGGTCTAAATCAACATATTTTATGGGATAATTTTTTGTTTCTGGTGAATACAGATCTAATATTATCTCATTCAAAAATATTTAGAGCTTCCATTGAAGGGGGTTAAACCAGAAGCAATGGAAAAAATGTGAATGGGAAAATATAGATTAGGAGAAACTTGGTGTGATACGAATGTCATTTATCTGGAATGTGTATTCAAAAATTCGGGAGAAGAATACCATAATGGTGTTGATGGAATCCCTTGAAAATATATATGATAAACCTACAACACTGAATAAAATGTGTTTTGTGTGGAGGTTATTCAGCACAAGGTTATCAAAAGGAAGATCTGTATTTGATCACTTGAGTGATTTTAACTTAATCTAGAGACAGATGGATTCAGTGAATGTAACACCCCAAGATTTTAGAATATATTTTATTTAAATAATAATACGTTAGTTACTGCATGGTATACACAACACCAAGTTTAAAAGAATGATGATATACTATATAAATATTATTATTTAAATATGATCATCATAACCAAGTGGTTGATTTGATGAGTATGAATAGGAATATAAATATTATGAAATATATGAATAAATATTTTCCTTAATAAAACTAATAATCATTCATACATTGATTATAATTTGGTTAAAAATGAAGATAAAATCTTTTGAAGATAAAAGATATATTTTTTATAAAACTATTTTTATGTGCGCAATGTATTTTTTCTTTAATAGATTAAATTAATCAGTATTGATAAATGATCTTAAGAAAATTATTAGATTATATATTAAATCAAATTAATTAAAATTCATTCAATTATGGCTATTAGGAAAGAAATGTGAATAAAGTCATTTTTTTCTTAAAAAATACATCTATTCAAAAATGGTTTTTATTACATTTTATGTGTAGATATTATAATTAATTTATGACAATTTTAGAAATTTTATTTGATAAAATGGATGTAATTTTTGAAATCATCATTTCATAATAGTCTTAGGATTAATTTTTGGTATTTTTATGAAAATATTTATTTTTGAGTAAATAGTTAAAAATGATATTTTTTTGCAAAACTTTCATTTATTTTCTTTAAATCAAGTAATTTAAAAGTCACATTATATTTTAGATTTTGTTTTAAAGTAATATAATATCCATTTAATTAAAAATTATCTAATTAATTCTATATTAATCAACATTATATTTTATTTTGGTATAAGTTTATTTTTATGCTAAAAAACACAATTTTGTAAAAACTATTTTTCATTGCGTTTTACACACTTATATAAAAAGTAATTTATGTTACTTATAAAAATTATATCTTTAAAAATATATTTTTTATTTAAAATTATAAGTTTCAAATATGGAAAATAAGCCCCCTATATTTTTGGTTATTATTAATAGTATCGTTGGAAAAAATGTTGTCACCACGATAAGGGTAAAACAAGTAAAATAGGGTTGAAATTAGGAGGTAAAGCCTAAAAAACTCCCTAAAGCTTCTATTTATTTTATTTTATGAGTTATTATATATCATAACCATCTATGATTTGAAATTTTTTCAATTTATTTACACTTTACTTTGATTATAACCTTTATATTATTTTATGTAAAAGATAATTAGTAAAAATGTCACTCTCTTACTTTTAATATCTCTGATATATATTCATTGGGATAGAAAATTTATGATTAGTTATAATTGTTTATTTTTAATATGAATACATTTTTTATGATAGTAATTTTTTTAGTGATTTTATAATTATCTTAAATGCTTACACAACGCTGATATAGTGCTTGTGCAAGCATTATAAAAATCAAGGTAAATGATTTAAAAAAAATAAATTTAATATTTTTTGGTGAATAGCGGTATTCCATTAATTTAATAGTTAATTATAAATTATAATTAATTTTAAATGTGTTTATATTTGAATTCCATTATTGTCTTGATGTCTTTGAAGTCAAATTAAATTAATAGTCCCAAAATCGACTTCAATAATATTAAGGATAAAAAATATTTAATTAAATGATTTAAAAATAAAAAATATATAAATATAGAAAAACAATTATGATAAATGGTCTAAAATGTCATCCATGGACCATTTTTGAGCTTCTTTCTACCTTAGAAGTAAATTTATAACCCTTAAAGAGTGAAAAATGTGTTACCATGGTTAAGGTTAAAATGATTAACAAGGAGGGTAAACCAAAATATATGGTTTAAAATTAAACTCAAACATGTATATATTTTTTTGGGAGAAGTTATTTTGACCTTATAATGTTTTACCTTCTAAATTATAATCATTTTGTGCCACTTAACATGATTATGATATTTATTATAAAAGAGAATCCCCTATTCTCTCTTCCTCTCACCTTTTGGTCACTCTATCTCATCCAATAATTATATAAATATCTCCCCAAAATACCTACCCATTTCCTATAGATATTTTTATTACCAAAATACATACCTAATAAGGATTAAGTTGTAATACAAGGGAGGTTTTTCCCAAGAATAGGTATAATTTTTAACCGAGTGTTTCATGTTTATTTCTTATTCTACCTCCTAAAAATCTTCTCTAACCATGTTTAGATAATAACATCATTATATTCCATATACATAAATTTTATTATGATTATTATCCAAACCATTTTCATCTCATTTTCCTTCCAATTTAAAATGAAAACATCACTCATGTATACATGTGGAAGACCACCTCCACGAAGAAATGTATTTTGTTTTTCATTACAGAATAATATGGATGGTTAAAATGATGGATTTCATAAATATATTTTATATTAATTAAATAATTATTATTGTTTAAATATAACATATTACTTACCTTCTTACCCTTTCACTCTTCGAAGAATTATAACGTCGCTCATGTGTACGTGTGGAATACCACCTCCACGATGTGATGCGATTCATTTTTCATGTCTAAATTTCATAGATGATTGTATTTTTTTTAATATATAAACATGATAATTATTACATGATTAAAATTATATAGATTATGGGATAACGACCCCTTTTACCTTGGTCAAAAAATCAAAATCTTTTTGGGTATTATAAATCAAACATCTCAAAACATTTTACATGAACTTAATCAATTTAGTAACTGTATAAGACATGGTAATAAATGAAATAAAATAGGTTATGTTAAGGGAATAAACCCAAAAATTATATTAATCAAGTAAATAATTAATACAATTTTATCATATAAGAGTTAAATAATGTATGTGGCAACTCAGGAGATGGTGTAAGGGATTTCTCATCACAATTTCATTTCATTGAGATTTATGCCATTTTAACCACATGTTTTTTTGTGGTGTATAAAATAACTTATATAATAATTTTATCATTCATTTACTTAAAAAAATCAATTTACCAATCCATTTAATGTTATCTTATTTAACATCCTTTTTTTCAAAAGTTATGAAAGTTACAAGTGTTTTTTCTTTAAAACATTATTTAAATGTATTCCTTTCAAATGTTTTTCCTCCATGTCCATGTCATTTAAAATGATTCAAGAATGTTATTATTTATAATTTAAGTGGTTTAAAATTTCAATTTAAACTAATTTTTAATTCTTTTACAAATGTTTAAAAATCTAAATTTTCAACATTTTTCATACGGGTCACTTTTAACATTTTTTTACCAATGAGAAAAAATAATGTTTTTTAACATATAAAAAATGAGTGGAATTTACCACTGTCATGTAATTTATTTTTTATTAGGCTTATTATAAAAGTTTTCATGTTTTTCTAAAGTAATTTCAATTTCCTATTACTTTAGGGAATTTTTCATTTTAAATAGTTTTCAAAATAAAGGGATATTTCTCTCTATTTTCATACAAAAATGGAAAGTAATTTTCTTATGGATTAAAATGTATTTCTCAAGGATTTTATAATGAAAAAGTGAAAAGTTTAGAATTTTTTATTCATGATAATATACTTTATCATTATATATGATGATGGGTGAGCCCTATATAGATCATGACGATGGGTGGGCCTGATATAGCTCTCCAATGCATTGTGTAATGAATAGCATTCGAAGGTGAAAAAAGATAGAGACAACCAGGTAGGTTACTCCTATGGAATTAATTGGTCTTTAGTTATTCTAACATGGCTTAAACATAAGTGAACAAGAGTTGTAAATATTATGCTCAAATTTATATATATATATTATACTTTTAAAAAAGGGTTTTATGGAAATATTTTGATTTAATGAGATAAGGAAAGTTTAAAGGTGAATGTTTCTCTTTTCAAAGAAATATTTTCATGAGTTTCCACATCCATAGAGATGACTTATTGATTTTTACAATGATTTATAATTATTTTCAAAGTTTTTATTTGAGAAAAGGTTTATTTTATCATGTGGATATGTTATATTTATGTTCTCAAAGTTTTATTTTGAAAAAAGTAAACATCTTCTTGAGTTTTCATGGTTTCTACTAGAATAATGAGATTCATTTTTTAATATTTCTTACTGATCTTGTTTTTTCCAATCCTATGTTTTCAAATATTTTTCACAGGATACAAGGATGTGTATAAACTATATCAAGGTCAATATTTATTTCATAGAGACTCATCATAAAAGATCTTAGAATGAAACATGAGTTTACATTTAAGAATATTATTTTGTAAAAACAATAGACATTGTGTTTTGATGTTCCTTATGTAATGTATTGTTTTTCCTAATTCTATAACACTCTAAACCTAAAATATCCCTAAAATGAAATAAAGTGAAACTCTGTTTATAAATAATTTAATTATGGGTTGATTACAATAAAATACATTATAATTGGTATCAAAGGAAAGGTTTTCATAACTTTAGAGGTTATGATGATTCATATGAGGATATTTTATGAGTTTTAAATAGAATTTGGTGTTAATAAGTATAAGTTTGATCATAATTTTAAATCCATAGATACCCTTTTTAATTTTTATGTTATGGGAGTACTTTGGGATACATTTATTGTGTTTTCATAAATGTTTGAGGTATATGTAACATTTATTTTTAACTTGTGTAGTAGTGAAAAGGTTATTTAAGGAAGAATGATTTATATTTTGTGGACATAATTTGAAAGATATTGATAAACTTTAGATTTATTATGATCTTAGATGTTTAGGTAATTATGGTTAATTTGGAAAAGGTTTATTACATTTTGGGAATGTATGTTTTATCATATTGATAACCATGATATTGAAAAGTTATTTGGTGACTAAGCGATTAAATATATTTTTGAAGAAGTTCACTATTTTGGGAACATTGTATTAAAATTAAATAGAAATATTATTGTCTAAGATAAGATTTTTTAGAAATAAATGTTTATTTATCTTTTATAATCCTATATTATTTTAGTATAACTTTATATTAATTCATGTTATTTATGGAAAATATTAGAATATTTTCGAGATTATATGATTAAGACTTGTTCATTTTTGGAATGTGACTTTAGAAGTTATTGGTGTTATTTGTAAATAAATGTTAAGTTAATCTTGGAAGAATATGAGATCAAATTATTCTAATATTTGGGATTCATTTTTGGTTTGGTATATTTTGAAGAGTTTTATGGTTAGTTATTCATATAAAGTTTAACATTTAAATTTGGGTGTTATTATTAAGGATTTATAGATTAATGCAGTATTTATTCAAATGAAGATTTATTCATATTGAATATTATCTTATCTTGTGCCAACCATTTTTGGTTTTGGTTAATGGATAGAAACATGAGAAAAAAAATTCATTATTTTGTGGATCTTGTGATCCCTTGAAAGTTAATTTTAGTGCTTCAAGAATGAAAAATCACATTGAATATTCATTTCTTGGAGTAAGAGACGATGTAAAAGTTAAAATTGACTGAAGAAAAACCAAAGGATAAAATTGTTCTTATGAAATGGAAAGAAAACAAGTAAGTATATTTTATCATGTTCTCTATCTTAATAGTAAAAAAATCCTTCAACTCCAGGAAAAGGATCTTGAAATAAAAATGATATCCTCAAACCTTTATTTATAATGAAACGATGGTCTTATTTATCCTTGAGTGATTTATGGTTTTATGTTCATTAGCTTTATTATGATCATGTTCTCTATCACTCTCTATTTTTACTTAGACATTATTTTTTCTCTTCTATGGCCATATTCTCACTTCCCATTAATGTTATCCTTATGTAGGAACCTAATTATGTTTTATTCTAGATAAAATTTATATTTAAATTCTTCTATTTTTAAAAGGTGGTTTGTTTTCAATTTTTACTATGTGGGTTTTCATCAAAGGTATTTTTAAATATTAAAAATTATTTTTATTTTATAATCATGTATTTTATTCCACACCTTGGAATTGATTCTGAAAATTTTTTAAACCTTTTTTTCATCAAACACGAGATAAAACTACAATGACACAATTTTTTTAAGGGGGTATAATGTAAAACCACAATATTTTAGAACGTATTTTTAGTTAAATAATACTATGTTTAATAGTGTTTGGTATACAAAATAACAATCTTAAAAAATGATGATATACCAATGAAATATTATTATTTAAATATATTTGTTAAAACATAGTCGTTGGTTTGATGGTAATGAATTTGAATAACCATATTATGAAATATATGTAAAATGATTTTCCTTAATAAAATTAATAATCAAACATACATTCATTAAACTTTTAAAAAAAAAATAAAGATTAAAAAAATTTGAAGGTAAAAGATATATTTTTCATGTAATGGTCCTTGCCTTCCCAACCCATTACATTTCCATTTTAGGTAGTCTGAGGTGTTCAGAGGAGGATTGAGGATGTTTGGTAGAAGTTGGAGATACAATAGAACTAAAACAGTCTTTTATTCCATAAAATATGGATTTAGTGTGTAAGTTGGTGTTTTACAGCTTGTATGGCCGAAACTTTATGAATTGTGTGTGACTAAGGTGCATAACGTACAATGCTTTTACACCGTAAAAGTGGAACTTATAGTGTAAGTTATTTCCAACCTAAAGCACCATGTTTTTTTTATATAAAATGGATTTATAGCCTAAAAAGTGATTTTACAGCATAAGTATTGAGGACCCATGGAAATTAGGATGTAAAGGAGGGATTTACATAGTAATTCAGGCAGCTTATAACCTATATATAAGTTCTATTAAGCCGATTATTCTCTCATTCCACCACTTGTATCTATCTCACTTTGGATGAACCCTAAGTGATTTTGGGTGACATTCCATCCTGTCTTCCCTCTCCTAGATCTGTGGGTTTTGGTGGTTTCTTATTGGTGATCGGTGGCGAGTTCCTTCCTCTTTTCCCTCGTGTTTCCTTACATTCTTCTTTCGAGGATCCACTACAGTATTATTGGTTTTTTTTGAGATATTTTGGGATACCTTTTTGAAAACCAATTAGTGTGGTTCAGGTTGATCCATGGTTTTCTAGTGAAGGTGTGGTTTTCAGGATGTTTCTTCTATACCTTATGGTTCACAACAAGATTGGGAAGCTTCTTTGAAGTAGGGGATCTTTATTCTCACTTGTTCATGTTCTATGCATGGGGATTTCATGTTTTTTATTTTCTTTGTGTGGATATTAAGGGTTGGAATAATAATATAAATTAGCATGTCTAAAATTGATAGATATGACAATATATCACAAGATTTACTTCTTTGATATATGTTTCTGATGATATTGTGCATTCTTGTTGTCAATATTGAAAATAATGGTTGTTAGGATCCTTGTTTTCACCATAGATGATACGTGTTTAGACCCTTAATATGTTATTGTGTGATCACACCCTGAATAAAAGGCTAAAGAACATATATCTGGATAATAAATTGGTTTCCCTTGTAAACATGGTTTGTATGATAATACCCATGTTAAATAAAGAGGTAATGTGATAAAATATCTTGAATAATTATGGAAGTTTGTGTGTGGTGATGTTGTGTGTGATTGTGCTTGTTGTGTTTCCCTACATGGTTTGGGTGAGTTATTGTGCTGTGATGGAGGTGAAAGGCTAGGCTGTGTGATGTGTGGTACTGTGATGTGATGTATTGGTTGGTTAGCATGGATGTGATGTGGGAATTTGTGTGAAGTGGTGCATAGAGGTTGTGATGTGAGGTTGTGGTGCACAGAGGTGATAATGTATGGAAATGATGTGTGGTGATGATGTGTGGTGGTGATGTGTGGTTATTGTGTACATCAGTTGTATTGTGATATGTGGTTAGGATGTGTGATGTGTGGTTGTAATTATGAGATGGATTGGTTGATGTTGTGTGACAACAATAGTAGATGCGTTCTATTGTGATGATGGTTGTCTGAGTTGTGACAGTAGTGGAAAGGCATGATTATTTTAGTTACCTAATTAGAAATGGAATAAATGATGATACTGAATGAAATGGATAAATGAATGGGTTAATAATTGAATAAAAAATGATTTGATAGTTGATGCATGGTAAATGCCTTAATGAAGTGGTTTAGTAAATTAAAGTTAATGGGAACTTGTTATATTTGGAAAGTGGCGAAACCTATAAATAAAAGTGGGATTTTTTTTGCATTATGTGGAGGTTGTGTGGTGTTTCATATAGTGGTGGTAGCAGTTGTGATGGTTGGTGTGTGGTATAGTGGTGGTGATGTAGTGAGTGCTAGTAGGGTTGTTGTGGATCCATAGGTTGGGTATTGTGATATATATATATATATATATATATATATATATATCATGCATGTTTATGTTACCCCACCAAAGTTGGATAACCAAACCAATGCTTAGAGGTTCTGGGTTTCGGGTGTTTTTTCCAACATCTGGGATGGTAGTGATATAGATGGATGACTACCCCATCTTCCATACTCTTCCTTCAACAGTGATGGACCAGCTGTCTATGGAAGAGATGTGTTTTGATGGACTGAGTGTTTTGGGGTGATATGTGATATCATAACCCAAGTGTATGTGAGAAAGATGTGTTGTAATGGCCCAAGTGTCTTTAGGTAAGATGTGATGTGATGATACCTAATGATAACACCATATTCTAGACCTTATGAGGGTGGGGTAGGAAGGGATGCATCCCAAACCACATTTAATATGGATGGTATGATATGGTATGTGATGTGATGATATGTGATATGATGTGATATGTATGGAAGGGATGATATAAAATGATGTTTGATGTTGTGGAATGAGAATGGTAAATTAGTAGGGAAGCAACAATGAGGCCCCTTTATTTGTTGTGATCTCAATGTTATATTATTATATTGGATGCATGATTTGGTGAGTGATCTATGATGAGGCTCTAATTGGTTAGTTGACTTGTATAGGTTCTTGTTGGTTTTTCTATTTGTACACTGGCACATTATCATGCTCTTTTCACATGTGCACTTGAGAACTTGGTATGATCCTACCGAGTATACTTGTATGGTCACCCTATGAATATATTTTTTATGTTTCTAGGAGGAATTTGGGGACCAATATGAATATTACAAGCATGGGTTTCGGATAATATGTTGATTTACTACCATAGGGCTTGTCTTTTGGTGAATTTTAGAGAATTTTATTTGTATCAATTTATTTTTGTTCATATATTGTGGGATGGATTTGGGTTTACTTTTATATTATTTGTTGGAGTTGTTTATCCCATATCTTGATCCTGTTTTATTTATAGTGGGTAATACCTACCATATATGAGATTTTTTCACTCTCGATGCTTGTCTCCAACCAGAGGTCTACTAGAGGTGGTACTTGGGGGGTCATTATCTCTCTTCCTTTATTGCAGTATATTTAGAGAGAGGGAGTTGTGACATTTCATAAAACAATTTTTATGGGAAAAATGTATTTTGGACTTAATAGATTAAATTAATCACTATTGATAAATAATACTAATGAAATGAGTAGATTATATATCCAATAAAAATAACATTAATTTAATTATGGTTATTATGAAAGAAGTGAGAATAAAGTCATTTTATACTTTAAAAATATATTTTCTTCAAAAATGGTAATTATTTCATTTTAGGCGCATATATTATAATTAATTTCTACTATATTTAGAAATTTTATTTGAATAAATGGAAATTATTTTTCAAATCTTCATTTCATAATATATTTTTTATGAATTTCTTTATTTTTCTAAAAAGATTAATTTTTGAGCGAGTAGTGAAAAATGTTGATTTTTGCAAAAAATTCATTTTTTCCTTAAACCAAGTAATTTAAAAGTCCCATTCTATTTTAATATTTTTTTAAAGTAACATAATATCAATTTTATTAAAAATAATATAATTAATTCCCTATTGATTAGCATTATATTTTATTTTGGTATAATTTCATTTTTATGCTTAAAACACAATTTTCTAAAAAATATTTTCATTATGTTTTTCAAATGTATATTAAAAGTAATTTTTCCCACTTATACAAATTGAATCATGAAAAATGGATTCAATATTTGGAATTAATATTTTAAAATTTGGTAAATAGTTCCCTTCTATTTTTTGTTATTCGGAATAATATCCTTGGTAAATATGTTGGCATCATGGTAAGGGTAAAACAAGTAAAATATGCTTAAAACTATAAGATAAGGCCTAAAAATTACCATATAACTTGTATTTATTTAATTGGATGAGTGATTTTTGACCATAACCATCCAAGATTTAAAAATTTGGAAAATTATTTCAACTTTACTTTGATTATAACCTTTATATTATTTTAAGTAAAGGATAATTACAAAAATGTCACTCTCTTAATTTTGATATCTTTAATATAATTTTATTTAGATAAAAAGAAGTTATTATCAGTTATAAATGGTTTTTTAATATTAATACAATATTTTTTTGATATAAATTTATTTTTATTTTTTAGTGATGGTATATTTACCTTAAACACTTACACAATGTCGATACAGTGCTTGTGTAAGAAGTTGAAAAAATCAAGGTAACTTATTTTAAAAATAATAAAATTAATATGTTTTGGATAAATTATAGTATTCAATGAATTTAATTGTAAATCATAAAGTATAATTAATGTTAATTGTGTTTATATTCTAATTTCATTACTTTCACGACGTGTTTGAAGTCAAATTAAATGAATAGTCCCAAAAATTACATTAATGATATTTTATTAAATAATTTAAAAATAAAAAAATTGAAAGAGGACAAGTGGGATGGGAAATGGTCTAAAATTTAATCCATAGAACATTTGTGATCCACTTTCCACCTTATAAGTAAATTTATAGACTTTAAAGATTGAAAACTGTGTTACCATGGTTAAGGTTAAAATGGTTAAATAGCGGGTAAAACCAAAGGATAAGGTTTAAAATGAAACTTAAATAAGTATAAATTTTATCAATTTTTGGGGTTTTGACCCTATCATGTCCTACATTCAGAAATATGGCTATTTGGTTCCACATTACATGATCATGTTATTTGTTATATTTTAAAGTTTTTAATATTTACAATTGTTCTAGTCCCCTCACTAATAAAATGACACCTCCTTTACTCTTTTCCTCACACATTTTGAGAACTCTAGCTCAACCAAGTGTAACACTATGAATAGAAACCCTCACGAGATGGGGTTCCATATAGCCTCAAGCATGCCTCCCCATATTCTAGAGGCTACCGACTAGTGGTGAGGGACTAATCCATACAATGGGGAGACTATGCCCTCAAATCAGAGACATACAATAGTGGGAAATAACAAAAAAATCCACATAACATAATAACAGTATGAAAAAATAAATAAACATTGTGCTATATCAAATGAAGTGTTGTTATAAAAGTATACATCCCTCATCTCCAACTTTTCTGGTCCCAAGTACAAATAAACCAAAATAAAACACACACACCCTAGAATTACTACCATTACCGAGCTCACGCACACTTTCTTAAAACTTGTAAAGATGCACCATCCCAATCCCCTATACATCCTATGATAAACATAAAAGTATAAATAAGTTTTTCATGCGCACTAATGTAATGTACTGGTTCCGGAAGCCACCCAGAGATGCCCCGTACCCAGTTGGTCACGTGGCCTCAAGAGTATTTCCCAAAACGCCAGAGGCTGCCGACTAACAGCGAGGGCCTTGGGTGTGATAGTGGGGAAACTATGCCCTCATTGGAAGAGTACACAGTAGAAGAAAATAATCTTGCAATAGAGGAAGAAGTGAATAACCAACAATAATAACAGAGGAAAACTAAATCAACAAACTAGAGTAAATATGCATATATGGAATGATGCAAGATACAACTCTAGGAAAGCATCCAAAAAAGTCAAAATGCGGAAACACCATAGTACCAAAACAAGTACAAAATAAAAGTAGATATCTCCTCAGCATCACAAGACAAATATTGGTCCCATTCTCTCCTGCTCTAAGCAATCAGGTTCCAGAATTCGAAGGGCGCTTTCCCTTGTCTATACATTCAACAACATAGTCTGCTTGGGCCCAAAATCATGGCCCAAACAGGGTGTGAGATAAAATCCCAGTAGGAATTCACCTGAAGATCTGTGCCTAATAGTCAGTGAAGATATGGCAGGTAAAAATATAATAAGCAGTAAACAACAACAACAAGCAGTAGGCAGTAAACAGGAAGCTGTAAAACAGGATGATACATACCAGCAATCAATCTACAACCAACAACAGCTGTGAAACAAATAGCTAACAAGCCATAACCCTCTGGGAAGTACTCACAGCCATCCCCTATGGTCCTATCCAAGAAGTACCATAAACCTCTGGGTAGTTCACTCAGCCTAACCCCTCTGGCTTGGTCATACGAATTATGAGACTCTCTGTGGAAGCTCACTCGGTCAATTCCCCTTATAGTCTAGGGTAGTCAGGGCCTCTCTTGAGGAAGATCATGTGGTCTAACCCTCTTATCCCCAAGGTCTAGAGACTCTCTGAGGAAGCTATATTGGTCAATTCCTCTTATATCCTCAGGTATACCACAGACTCTCTAAGGAAGCTCACTCGGTCAATTCCCCCTCTAGCATGGGAAGGTTTTTAAAGAGATTAAAACAAGGTAAGACTATCTGAGAAATCTCACTCGGTCTACCCTCCTATAGTCTATAAAAACCAAGACTCTCTGGGAGCTCACTCGGTCCATCCCCTCTGTAGTCTGTAATATCTAGACTCTCGAGGAAGCTCACTCGGTCTATCCCTTATAGTCTATAGCACCAGGTTCTCTCAGCCCCGTGCCAGTCAGTGCATAATAATTCTATAAGGCCAAAGTACACCTATAGAGCTACTTGGCTAACCAAAGCACACCTAAAGAGATACTTAGCTAAAGTGTCTACAAGGAAACAAGCATGTCATGAGTTTCACTTCAACCTATAACTGTGAGGCATGAAAACGGGTGTAGCAGCCAAAGGAAAACGAGACCCAAAGGTCATAAATTGAAAAATAAAGGGAAAAAACATCCAAACACAACAAATTATCCTCTAAAAAGGTCAATTTACCTCTACACAAGCATAAAAGAAAGGCAGGAAAACAATGAGGGAAAAAAGGTAAACACGCAATACCCAGTTCATGGGTATTGGTGGAATTTGCACATAAAACTCAGGTACTTTGAACAGTAAGGCACAAACCACCTACCTCGATCCTAGGAGATCGATATACTTGAACCACGATGGATAATTCTCCTTAGAACATCATATATCTTAGAAAACGCACAAAACGTTCATCCTTAGATAACTTGAGAAAGAGGAAGAATTGGAAAACAAGGCTCAAGCAGAAGGAAGAACTCACCACTATGCTTCCAATGCAATCGACTGTGCTCGAATCAGAGAATGGACGGAGAGGTGGGAACTTGGGGAAGATCCAGCCGTGCGGGTTGATCTTGGACGAACCAGACCTAGAAGAAGACAAATATGGAAATGAGGCATGACCCCGATCCATTTAGTGAAAAAAAGTACATAGCGTTTATTTTTAAAGTACACGGTGTGTACTGGGTTTTTCCTTACTCCACCAAAATTGGCCTCCACATCACCCCTACATCCTGTGTGTGTGGCCCAAGCATAGACAACACACGGCTTCTAGCCGGAGAAGAGTACACGGTGTGTACTCAGAAAGTACACGGCATGTACTTCTAAATTTTTCAGAAACTCCATTTTTCTTAAAAACTACAGAAAAGGAAAGACATACCTAAAACGAAGATCCAGGTTCTTACAAACTTCCCCCCTTAAAGAAATTTGTCCCCAAATTTCCCTAGAGAGGCGTAGAAGAAGGATCCTCGAACAGCTCCGGCCACTGCGATTGAACCTTGCCCTCCCTCTCCCAAGTCTCGTCCTGTACTCGCCCGTGCTGCCATAGAAATCGTACCAGAGGAACATACCGGCCTCAGAGAACCTTCGTACTATGATCGATAATCCGAGTAGGATGCTCTTCAAATGACGCATCCGCTTCAAGTTCAACCTCCTCGTGCTGAAAGACATGAGATGGGTCTGAAAAGTAACGTCGGAGCTGAGAGACGTGGAAGACGTCGTGCATAGCCCGATACCTCTGAGGTAGCTGCAACTGATAGGCTACCGGCCCAACTCTCTCCAATACCTCAAACGGCCCGATGTACCGCGATGAAAGCTTACCCTGTCTCCAAATCCTCTCGTGTCCCAACCTCGGTGCGACACACAGGAAAACCTGATCTCTGACCTCGAACTCCAAAGGTCATCTCTGTTGATCAGCATAAGACTTCTGTCGAGACTGTGTTGTAGCCATCCTCTTCCGAATCAACTATATCTGCTCTGAGGTCTCCTGAACAAGATGAGGTCCTAGAAAAGCTGCATGTCCTACCTCCAGCCAGCATAAGGGTGATCGGCATGGCCTACCGTACAGAGCCTCGTATGGTGCCATCTGAATGGTCACCTAGAAAATGTTGTTTTAGGCGAACTCCACAAGAGGTATATTCTTCTCCCAAGAACCGAAGAAGTCTAGAATGCAAGCTCAGAGCATATCCTCAAGCACCTGGATTGTGCACTTAGACTGGCCATCAGTCTGAGGATGGTATACTGTACTCAAAAGTACCTGGGTACCCAAATCCTTCTGAAGTCCCTGCCCGAACTGAGAGGTAAAACGCGCATCCCTATCTAAAACAATGGAGTGTGGAACTCCATTTAGACTTACAATCTCTCGGATGTACAATCATCCCAGATAATCAACACTGGAGGTCTCTTTGATCGGCAAGAAGTGTGAAACCTTCGTAAGCCTGTCGACGACAACCCAAACAACATCACTTCCCCGAGGTGACCTTGGTAACCCGGTCACGAAGTCCATTGCGACATCGTTCCACTTCCACTCCGGAATGGGTTACTGCTGTAAAAGCCCTGCTGGTCGCTGATGCTCTGCTTTCACCTACTAACAAGTAGAACATCTCATGACAAAACCATCAACATCTCTCTTTATACCTGGCCACCAGTACTGGCGATGAAGATCCCGATACATCTTGGTGACGCTAGGATGAACTGCCCAAACTGAGGAATAAAAATACTACATCAACACCTCGTGTATGTCTTCTGGCACCCACAAACGTCCCTGAAAACACAAGATCTCATCCTCACCTATTGTCCATCTAGGAAGAGGGTCCCCTCCTAACACACTCTCTCGCAGGACTAAGGCCTCTGAATCTGATAGCTGCCTCATTCTTACTAGATCAAGAAGTGTAGAGGTAACAACCACAAAAGATAGGACAGTCTGTCCTTGCCTATCGTGCACCTCCAGATGCATCTCAGAGAACAGTGCCATAAGCTGCCACTCACTGCTGGCCTCCTAAAATGCCTGAATCTGATTTCTCCTGCTCAAAGAATCAGCCACTACATTGCCCTTTCCCAGATTATAGGCGAGCTCAAATTCGAAAGACTGAAGATACTCGACCCACCTACGCTATCTCAGATTCAGATCATGTTGAGTGAAGATATATTTGAGACTCTTGTGGTTGGTGAAAACCACAAAGTGCTCTCCCAGAAGATAGTGTCTCCAACAGCGTAAGGCATGAACAACTGCTTCCAACTCCAAATCGTGCGTAGGGTAGTTTGTCTCATGTGGCCTCAACTTATGAGACCCGTACACAATGACTCCATCTCCCTGCATAAGCACAGATCCCAGCCCGATACCTGAAGCATCACAGTAAACAGTGTAGTCCTTGCCCAGCTCTGGCAAGACTAGTATCGGTGCTGACGTCAACCTCCCTTTCAGATCCTGAAAGGCTAACTCACAAGAATCTGACCATAAAAACTTCACCCCCTTCTTGGTCAGACCTATCAACGGTGTGCTAGGCGTGAGAAATCCTCAATGAAGCGTTTGTAGTATCTGGACAACCCTAGGAAACTCTACACCTCAAAGACGTTCTTCGGATACTACCAGGAAACTATAGATCTCACTTTATCTGGGACTACTGAAACTCCTATCTCGAGATAACATGTCCTAGGAAGTGAATCTGATCCATCCAAAAGTGGCACTTCGAGGGCTTAGTATACATCTGATGCTCTCTCAGTGTACTCAGAACAATCCCAAGATGTGTGGCATGGTCATGTCGAGTGTGAGATTACACCAAGATATCGTCCACGAAGACCATGACAAAGGATTCCAAGTACGGATGGAACACTCGGTTCATCAGTTCCATGAAGACTGCAGGCGCGTTCGTAAGACTGAACGACATGACTATATACTCGTAAAGACCATAATTACTCCTGAAAGTTGTCAAAGGTATATCTGATGGTCTAACACGCAACTGATAATAACCAGACCTCAAGTAGATCTTTGAGAACACCCGGGATCCTCAAATCTGATCAAAGAGGTCATCGATCCTTGGCAAGGGATATCGGTTCTTGACCGTAAACTAGTTCAGCTTTCGATAATCCACACAAAGCCGAAGGGTACCGTCTACCTTCTTCGCAAACAGGACAAACGAACCCCATGGAGAAGTACTGGGTCAGATGAAACGCTTTTCCTGCAACTCCTCCAACTGCTTCTTGAGCTCCTGCAACTCAGGTGTAGCCATCCTATAAGGAGGAATGGACACCGGTTCTGCTCCTGGCACGAGCTCAATCGAGAAGTCTACCTCACGCTCCGGAGGTAAACCTGAAAAGTCTTCTGGGAATACATCCCTGAAACGATCCACCACTGGAGGAAAGTCTAACTGTGAAATCCCTTGGTCATCCAGATAAAGACTAGAAATCTGGGCTGTAACTTTCCATAGCCCATGACGCTGTGGTCCATCTCTACCCGCCTGGACATCCCACTCGCCTCTATGAAGGAAAGATCCACCCTCTGGTGATATAAAACTCACCCTGCGGCGATAACAATCAACGACTGCCTAGAAGGGAACCAACCAGTCCATACCGAGAATGACTTCATAGCCCGTCATCTCTAGGACATAGAGGTCCCTTAAGAAATGACACCCCACAACCTCGAGAGGGAACTCTCTGCACTATCGTACGCTAGATTTCTTCATTCCCAACAGTGTGTCAAGAGTCAACAAGTCGGCAGACGATAAGATACAAAGCCCAAGGCTCTCCACAATCGCAACAGAGATAAAGCTGTGGGAAGCACCAGTATCGAAAAGAACTAAAGATAAAACTGAGGCTACTAAGATCGTACCTCAAACTATAGAAGGGTCAGGATCCAGCTTCTGAAAGTTCTGATCCATGGCGAAATACTGGCCTGCACCGCGGCCCTGCACCCCTGGCTGACCACTCTGAGCTGATCCACTCTGCTATCGCTGATGACCTGGTGACTGACCACCACGGCCGCGACCTCCACCTCGGCCTGAACGGCCGGAAGAACTCCAGTTCCCAGACTAGTGGGAAACTGGTGAAGCGTCTCCAGAACGCGGGGTCATAGAGGAACCCATACCACCAGCTGAAGGTGAGAAGATGTGACAGAAACGCTGAAGATGGCCCATCTTGCCGCAAGACCGGCACTCCATCAGATCCCTTTGGCACTGAGGCCTAGTATGCCCACTCCTACCACACTGGTATCATACAACCTGGCTGCCAGAAGACGCATCCCGCAAACCTCGATCTCCTCGAGAAGACTCTCTGCGACGCTTCCTACTGTCCGTAGGAGGAACACCAACTCTAGATATCAAACCTCCCTGGTTCACTACTCTAGAATCTGTCAAATTGTGCTCAGTGATCAGTGCCTAGTTGATGATGGAGGATATCGAAGTCAACTGGAAGATATTCACCTGGGAACAGATCTCATGCCTGAGACCATCCTCGAACTTCCTAGCAAGGAACAACTCATCACCTGTTGGGATCAGTGTGAAACGCTGTAGCTCAGTGAAGCGAGATGAGTACTCCATAACAGAGAGATTACCCTGCTGCAGACTCATAAACTCTCAGGCTCGATCGGCCCTTAGGGTCTCCAGATAGAATTATTTATAGAAGGTGCGTCGAAACTCGTCCCAAGACATATCCTGCTAATTCCCTAACCATTTGATCACCTCCCACCACCTCTTGGCGATGTCCCAGAGCATATAAGTAGCCATCTTTACCCTTTTCTCCAGAGGGATCTCTAGGTGCTCAAAGATGATCAGTGTGGCCTCTATCCATGACTCTGCAGCCTGTGGTCCTCCATCCCCTGAAAAAGTAGGAGGATTCTACTGCTAGAAAACCCGCGTCAACTCAGCCATTGACGGGGCAGGAGGTGACGCTCCGTGGAAGGTCTGTATCATCCTCAGGAAGTCCTCCCTAAACTGTGCATCAGTTCCTGCAACTGGTATGACAGCCGGTGCCAAGGCTGGATCGACTAGAGGATTGGCAGGAAGTCCCTGATCAGCCATATCTGGCGTCTGATCACTGCATGACGACAGATGTACAACCAGAGGACGTCTCGGAGTCATAGCTCTGAAAGATCAAAAGCACATATTAGATCAGGAAAACAAGTATAGAGAACACAAGATTACAAGACAAGAACATGGGAAGAAAAACACACAAGTTTACAAAACATGACTACACGGTGTGTATAAAAACTACACGACGTGTCTTCTTAAGCCACTGACATGGGAGTATACCCCTGCCCTACAGGTTGTGTAACACCTCAAACTACACGGAGTGTTAACCCAACACATGACGTGTACTTGAAAAATATTCCCCTGCCCGAGTCTCTTTACATGGCTAACTCACACGGTTCAAACTAACCTCAGGCTACACGACGTGTTCCCTTGGGACACGGCGTATACTAGACACTGAATCGGAGGCCCTTGTTGTTAGTTACACAGACATCTATACGGCTGGCCCTTACACAACATGTTCCTAACAAACATGGCGTGTATAAAAGAAGGTGACACCATCCCGTGTTGCTCGTGACACGGCCAGGTACTTGGGAAAGACTACACGGCGTGTTCCAAAAGCAACATGGCGTGTCTTAGAGAAGGTCACACCGACCCGTTTTGTTCGTGACACGGCCAGGTGCCTAGACAGAACTACACGGCGTGTTCTTCACCCACACGGCGTGTTATACTCGAGCTTCCCCGACCCGTGTTGTTAGTGACACGGCCGGGCACAAGGCTCGACACTACACGGCGTGTACATATCGTACACGGTGTGCTCCTGACATTATTTTCACAACACCATGTTTCTGGTCGCACGTTCAGTGACACGAATTGAAAACTACACGGCGTGTATCCAAAAAGTACACACCGTGTATTCTGGGTTTTTCTGGTCAGTAGCTCAAAAACTGCACAGAAGCCCAGAAACATAGAAAACAAGGTAAAGAGGTTCCAAATTCTGATTCTTGAGGGCCCATACTCCCCACGAATCAAATCTTGGCATCTCCTACAGTCGTGTACAAAAGAAAACAGGATCATGATCCACCAATTTCCGGTTCAAGAGGGCCCATAACACCTCAAGAATCAAAACTTGGCATTCATTTAAACAAAGTACGTTACAAAAAATTTTCTAACAAGCAACAGAGATTCTATCAAGCATCTATCACCACAACAAGAATAATCTACACAACGTCTATCACAATAGCATGCAATCGCTAATGCACCCTAAATGTCATGGCAAGAATGCATGGCATGTGATTTCTAAAAGTTCCTATATGATGCATGATATGGCATACCCTCATCTCATCGGGTTGTGATAGAAATAGAACTGTAATATCAAAATAATAACAGTACAAAGCATGTGAATCACTATAGGTGAAATCGTATCAACCGTAAAATATCAAAACTAGAAAACTACAATAAATGAGGTAGTATGGATTTTCCCTGTACACAGGTAAGCTACTCCCAGGAAAAACTTATTACCAAGTAATGAATCCATCCTATCACTGGATAAAGTCTCCAAACAATAATTCAAGAGAAAAGAACTCCTCTGATACCACTTTGTAACGTCCCAGTTCCGGAAGCCACCCAGAGACGCCCCATACCCGGTTGGTCACATGGACTCAAGCGCATTTCCCAAAACGCTAGAGGCTGCCGACTAGCAGTGAGGGCGTTGGGTGTAATAGTGGGGAAACTATGACCTCATTGGTAGAGTACAAAGCTAAAGAAAATAAACATGCAATAGCGGAAGCAGTGAATAACCAACAATAATAATAGCGGAAGACTAAATCAACAAACTGGAGAAAATATGCATATATGGAATGATGCAAGATACAACTCTAGGAAATAATCCAAAAAAGTCACAATGCTGAAACACCACAGTACCAAAACAAGTACAAAATAGAAGTAGATAGC
This sequence comes from Viscum album, assembly GCA_963277665.1. Lineage (NCBI taxonomy): Eukaryota > Viridiplantae > Streptophyta > Magnoliopsida > Santalales > Viscaceae > Viscum > Viscum album. The sequence continues at coordinate 894,772,557 of OY728126.1, forward strand.
TCCTCAGCATCGCAAGCCAAAGCTTGGTCCCATGCTCTCCTACTTCAAGCAATCAAGTTCCAGAAGTCGAAGGGCGCTTTCCCTTGTCTATACCTGCAACAAAATAGTCTTCTTGGGACCAAAAGCATGGCCCAAACAAGTTGTGAGATAAAATCCCATTAGGAATTCACCTGAAGATCTGTTCCTAACAGTCAGTGAGGATATGACAGGTAAAAATACAATAAGCAGTAAACAACAACAGCAAGCAGTAGGCAGTAAATAGGAAGCAATAAAATAGGATGATACATAGCAGTAATCAATCCACAACCAAAAACAACAGTGAAACAAATAGCTAACAAGACGTAACCCTCTGGGAAGTACTCGCATCCATCCCCTTTGGTCCTATTCAAGAAGTGCCACAAGCCTCTGGGTAGTGCACTCAGCCTAACCCCTCTGGCTTGGTCATACGAATTATCAGACTCTCTCGGGAAGCTCACTCAGTAAATTCCCCTTATAGTCTAGGGTAGTGAGGAAGATCATGTGGTCTAACCCTCTTAGCCCCAAGGTCTAGAGACTCTCTGAGGAAGCTATCTCAGTCAATTCCTCCTATAGCCACAGGTATACCACAGACTATCTGAGGAAGCTCACTCAGTTAATTCACCCTCTAGCCTGGGAAGGTTCTTAAAGAGATTCAAACAAGGTAAGACTCTCTGAGGAAGCTCACTCGGTCTACCCTCCTGTAGTCTATAAAAACCAATACTCTCTGGGAGCTCACTCGGTCCATCCCCTCTGTAGTCTGTAATATCTAGACTCTATGGGAAGATCACTCGGTCTATCCCTTATAGTCTATAGCATCAGGTTCTCTCAGCCCCGTGCCAGTCAGTGCATAATAATGTTATAAGGCCAAATTACACCTATAGAGAGACTTGGCTAACCAAAGTACACCTAAAGATCTACTTATCTAAATAGTCTATAAGGAAACAAGCTTGTCATGAGTTTCACTTCAACCTATAACCGCGAGGCATGAAAACGAGTGTAGCAGCCAAAGGAAAACGAGACCCAAAGGTCGTAAACAGACAAAGCAAAGGAAAAAACATACAAGCACAACAAATTATCCTCTAACAAGGTAAATTTACCTCTACAGAAGCATACAATCAAGGCAGGAAAACAACGAGGGCAAAAAGGTAAACACGCAATACCCCGTTCACGGGTATTGGTGGAATTTGCACATAAAACTCAGAGACTTTAAACAGTAAGGCACAAACCACCTACATCGATCCTAGGAGGTCGATATAATTGAACCACGATGGCTAATTCTCCCTAGAACATCGTAGATCTGAGAAAATTTACAAAACGTTCAACCTTAGATAACTTGAGAAAGAGGAAGAATTGGAAAACAAGGCTCAAGATGAAGGAAGAACTCATTGTTGTGCTTCCAACACAATCGACTGTGCTCGAATCGGAGAAAGGATGGAGAGGCAGGAGCTCAGGGAAGATCCGGCCGTACGGGTCGCTCTTGGACGAACCAGACCTAGAAGAAGAAAAATATGGCGATGATGCGCGACCCCGGTTCGTTTAGTGAAAAAAAAATAAAAGTACACGGTGTGTATTTTTAAAGTACATGGCGTGTAGTGGGTTTTTCCGTACCCCACCAAAATCGGCCTCCACGTCACCCCTACACCCCGTGTGTGTGGCCCAGGAACGACCAACACACGGCTTCGAGCCGGAGAAGAGTACACAACATGTACTTCGAAATTTTACAGAAACTCCATTTTTCTTAAACACTCTAGAAAAGTAAAGACATACCTAAAACAAAGATACGGGTTCTTAAAACTATGGTGATTGTCCAAGGTGTGAGAAATACATCTTAGTATAGTCTCACTAAGTTCCCCTTGTATACGCCATCATATATGTGTTTGCACGAGGCATAAAATAAACATGTCACACAAGTGCCTTGGATATCATGTTCTAACCAAGTCACCATGAATCCCTATGAATTATGTCACCACGTGATAACCAAGACACTAAAACACCCAATCAAACCTACTTCTCTACCATACTGGAATCATTTCATCACGTCTCGTGCCATCATACCAATACTCGACCCATACATGAAAACTTCGGGTAGTTTGAAATCCAAAACATCAACCCACTATCTGCATACATTAGGAATAATCATCCATACAAGAGCCATGATATGTCCCTTTTCACTCAAGGGATTTCCATCGATCTCATCTTGTATCATTCCACGACCTAGCCTTTAGGGCAGTCCTTAACGCAAGCTGCTCATGGAAAGTTAAAACATGTTCACATTGACCCAAGACACATATGGAAAGGTCCTTGACCCAATACCCAAGTGTTAGGGAACAATCATCCATAGACCCATCTCCATAGACATTAGGGGGGTCCATCACATCAACACATCCCCAGAGACTCTAGGGAGGCCATTTCACTAACCCAACCCACACCTAGAAAGTTTATTGACCCACTAAACTAATGAAAAGATCATAATAATTATATTGGACTGCCCACATAGGCTATAGGGTGGTCACCTTAAGCACACTGACCTAAGCCTCCTCAAGGTATGGTCCATCAGTCACCTCGACCTAGGCCTCTAAGGAATGGTCCATTAGTACTTGCACCATCACTTAGGGATACATCCCACCACATCATCTCACCATATAATCCTAGGCCACAATTTTCTTAGGACCTATACCCTCACCTTAAACAAGTCACACCTCACCCCTCAGGGCATCCACTAGGTCCTTCAAACCTATTCCAGTATCATATCACTGATATCATCTCATGCTTGTCACCTAATAGTGACACCACAACCCGCAAGTTCCTCAACCCATACTCCATGGTCTGGTATATCCTATTTGATATCCCTCAGTGCTCCCAATCCCACTATCTAGGAACCATCCTAATCCAAACAAATCTAAGCCCCCTTGGAAATCTCATGCCAAGCCCTTGAGTAAAACCCAGTACCTGTTCCTGGGTCCCGTCTAACATTCCCCTCAAAGGAGATATTCCAGCTAACACCTGAAGGAAACCATCCTCATCTCACACCATCTATTCCCAAAGGAATCTTCTATCTCATGATTCCCATCAATCCCAATCCACCCATAAGAGTGTGTCTCCCAACAAGAGTGAGAGACATGACTATCTCACTCATCACCACAAGCCTAAGGCTCTAAACTAGCCCAACCGAACCTAGGGAACCATCCTAGGATACATGCATCCCATATTAATCCCTAAGACCTTAAAAGGACTCATTACATCATAAAAATAACTCTTTACCCTTGGTGTCAAAATACTCAGGAAATGTTAGGCATCCCAAGTGATACTAAGCACTCATCCCAAGCATAGGAGGCCAAAATCCATCCTATTTCTTTTTCCCAAGCCCCCCTAACCCCTATTGATCAACCCAAACCAATGAAACTTGCATGCAGCAGGAATATCATACATAAAAAGTATATGATGTTGAATTGAAAGGGGACACCTACCTCCATCATGGGGTTACCACCAACATGCTACTATAAAAAAACTCCTCCAAGCCTATACATGCCTTAGTAAAGCCCCATTCATACTCTCTCAAGGATTGTCTACACTCTCAATCACCTACCTCACATCATACAATATAAATAAATAATTATATAAATTTTAATTTTAATTTTAATTTAATTAAACATGGAATAATCATTGGAAAGCTCATTGAGCACAACCGTATCATCAGAATCTAGACCAACTGCACTTGGGCGGTCTATGGAACACCCCCGACACCATCTTGCATCAAATCCCTATCATTCAACACCCGAGAAATCATTAATTTTGGAACATTTCATCAAAAAACCTAAATAAAATTATGGATGTATCTTACCTACACTAAAACAATTATGTATGACCAGAAGATAGAATCTCAAGACATCCTCTACAAAGGCCACATGAAACCTCATCAATCATTGATGATTTCACCATGCTCTAGTGAAATCGTCACCAAAACTTAACACAAAATGATAAAATTAAGTGGTAAAAAAAGGGAGGATCCAAAAACAAATAACTATAGGATAAAATTACCCAAAATAACCACCCAAATACATTGATATCCACCCACCCACCATGGGGGATCAAGGTATCAAATTAGGGATAGGCGATGTCCAAAAATGGCCTTCCCATCACCTTCCCTGTCTAAAATCCAGGGCACCTTGACAGGGAAAAGATATGAATTACCCCATTAAAAAGCCCCTCCAATAGCCCCACCGAATAGAAGGTGGGTGACACAAGCTAGCCAGTCCAGGGCCACCGGCTAACTCGTGTGCCCATTGGTTCTTTCAAGCCCACTCAGTCCCTGGTGGGGGCTCACCGACTAACCGGTGGGTGCTGTAAATTTGAAGCACTCCTATGGTCACCTCCTAACTTCCTATGTTGTCGACCTGAGTGTCACCAATGTCCAACCAAGCCTCAAAATCATCCAAAAATATTATTTAAGGATGATTAAACTCTCATAACTCGGTTAATAATGCTGTTTCTCAAAACAACCCTTCCAAAAAAATTGGAAAATTCAAATTCCCTCTCAAATATAATGACCCGAAATCCACGGGGTCTTACAAAATTCCTACCATAATTCTTATAATCCTCAATAATCCATGGAAACCTGAAAAACACATATTCAAACCACCCTAGTCATCAAAACAATGACCACACACTATGTTCCATCTATGAATTCTTAGCATGATTTCACTGCACAACTCTAACCACGAAGACCATATACACTGACTTCCATACACAAGCTTAGGTACACTTCCCAGAACACACCCATCATACCCAATATAAAATTACCAATACAGTTCCAACCTCACCAAATTTGAAATAATGAAAAAGACTCAGAAATACCTCCAATTGAATTTTCCAAAAAATTCTCAACTGCTAACACCAATGCATCTACCTCAATGCCCAATCACAATGCCTTAACACCCAGAGGCATCGTAAAATTTTCTAAGAAAAGACACAAAATTCTAAACCCAACTCATGGTGTAATTCCATGGTTAGATCACCAACCACCTACTCTAATATTCATTACCTCACCTCGAGCATCAGTGCTTCTCTGATCCTAATCATGCTCAGATCATGAAAAAACCACCTTAAGCTTGATGCCAACACACTGAATCCAACTGCCACCATAACCAAAATTTAAAGATGGTATTTACCTAGAAACCATACCTACTCAGGTTCACCTACACATTGAAATTATGATTCCACCTTGATCATCCATGACCGATAGGCATCTATGACCCTTTCGACATAAGGGACACACACTTATGACGGATACAATGCACCCTCTATATGAGTATTATTATCATCATCACAAAAAAACTCCAATCCCCAAGACTTATATTTCATCCATCACTACATGAAATGTATGAATGTGTTCAACCCATTCATACCCAAAAATATACTAAAAAAAATAACTGCTACCCACTCCTAACTTACTTGAAACAACATTCTCGATATTGATGAAATTCTCCTCAAACAAGGGCCACACCCTCCAAATGGTTAATGGAGTGCTCCCCACCATATGGATTCCCTGAAACCACTCTATAAGTGTATAACTCAACTTGGTTCGAACTCATATGTGTGTCTCTCCTCTCGATCCACATCCACCCTACCAACCCCTGATAGGGGTCAAAACCCCAGATCAACCATCTCATGGTAACCCAACTCTTTTTTGAGGTCAACCCTCAATTTCAAGTGACATCTCCTAGGAACAAAACTATGGGAGGCCATGCTCAAGAGTGTATCACTAAACAAATTATCCATCTCACTCAAAAATTGAATCAAAACCAAAACCACCATAGTGATACCATCGTTACACCACTTAGGTTCCTCCAGAACCAAACAATTCCCAATGGACCTGCCCATGGCCCGTTCTATAATATATAAACAAACCAAGCACCAAACATACCTATAACGCACCGTATTCACACCCTGTGACATTTTACTAGAATTTCCATTAAAAAACACTCTCCTCAAAGGGTAAACTATTCTATCGAGGACCCATTCAGAGGTCCTCAACCACAATCTTACTCAATCTCTCTCAAACTAAATGGATACATGCTCCTGTACAACCCAATAACACCAACCAAATCATTCTCCAGATGAATATTAGTCACATATAACATACCAATTCATATCATATGTCAATTATAACCATATGACCACTCACCACACAATCTCAAGAACCAAGAGCATCCACCATTCTCCCATCACACTATTGAAAGTGCATCCCAAGAACCAACTAGGTCAGGTATCCTACAAATACTACCCACTAATATTACATAGATACTATAAATTATCCAAGCATCCCACATCCCAATACAAGGCATAAAACTCATTTCTTTCCCTCAAACCCTAGGGTTTACACATCCTCAGGAAAACCTATGTCCATCTTCAGATCAGTCCTCAAGCATCACATGCCTGTATTGTGCCTGTCAAGGTTCTATTTTTGAGGCATACAAAGCCTACATTGACCCAACAAGAGTATCCATGTATACCTTGAAAAAGGGAATAAATCATCACCACTAAAGAACATCATGCACAAATATCCACATGACATACTATCTAAGAAAATTTCTGAGATACAATAGATTAAAATTTCATTCCAAGTTATATGGGAAAACACAATATAAGTTGTTACTAATACTTTGATCAGCTGGAACTTCATTAGAAAAATACAATAACACATAAGCAGTCACATGTCATGTGATTCAAGCATTCCTATCATGTACAAGACCTATTTCCAATGGGCCAAGAGATAAAACCATAAATCACATCTCTAGAAAACCAATATTCCATACACACCTCATCTATAATAGTAAAAACCAAGAATATAAATCCTATACCCTGGTAATCAAGACTTACCACTAAAAAGGTGTTAATAAATTAATAGTTTGAGTTCAATCACAAGCTTTGACACATTTTTATACCACCTACCTACCTTCTCCCAAAATCATAATACGAAATAATGCTCTGATATCATTTTGTAACACCCTGACCCAGTACCTATCTGAGTTTGGGTTCCACATGGCCTCATGTGTGACTCCCCATACACCATAGGATACCGACTAGTGGAGAGTTACCAATCTATACAATGGTGTGACTATAACCTTGAATCAGATACATACAAAAACAATAAATAATCCAAACATCCACATAACATAATTAGAGTGTGAAAAAATAAATAAACACAATGCTCTATCAAATCAAATAATGATATATAAGCATACATCCATGAATTCCCACTAGGATATACCCAAGTAAAAATAAATAAAAATAAAACACATAAGCACTGGCCCTACTGCCATACCTGATATTACACACCCTATCTCTAAACCAATCAAGTTTCACTTACCCAATCTACTGCACATCCTGCACTGAACCTGAAAGTAGAAATAAGGTTTAAATGCACACCAAGGTTCTTGTGAATGGGTTGAGAAATATATTTTAGTGGGGTATCACCAATTTCACCTAGTATATTCTATCATATATTCATATTCATAAGGTATAAAATAAAGATGTCATATAAGTGCCTTGGAAATCATATAATAACTAGGACATCATAACTCCCTACACATCAGGTCACCATGTGCTAATAAGGACACCATGGAACCCAATAAAACATGATTTAATTCCATATTTTAATCCCATTAATGTGCCATGTTCTATTATACCAATACCTAAACCATACCTGAAGACCCAGGATAGGGAAACATCCAAAACCTCAACCCATTACTCATAGATAATAGGTGTGATCATCTGTTCAAAAGCCATGACCCAACCACCAAGGAGGTCCTCAACCCAAGAGATTCATACCCACAGACACTAGGGAGGTCCATCACACTAGCCCATCCCCAAAAACTCTAGGGAGGTTATCAAATTGATCCAAGCCATCCATTGCAAGGTCCTCAAATCGATACCTGAAGGACTATGAAACAACCATCACATTAACCCATACCCATAGAATATGGGGAGGTCACTACAAACACACTAACCCAAGCCTCCTTAAAGAAAGGTCTATTAATCCCCCTTACCCAGGCCTAAAAGATAATTTCCATTAGTACCAACAACATTACCTAAGGCTATAACCCACCAAACTAGCTCACCAGTTGATCCCATGGTTCTAGTCACTCGGGACCTAGCCCCTCACGTTGAACAAGTCAGGCCTATCCCCTTAGGGCATTCACCGGTTCCTTTAGACTTACCCTAGTATCACCTCGCTGATACCATCAAATGCTCATCACCCAATTGTGACACCACATGTCATAGGCTCCTCAAAACAGACTCTAAGTAACAACCAATCCCTATTGAGATCCCTCATTTCCCATGGCCCCACTACCTAGGAACTATACCAAGCTAACCCACTCTAAGTCCCCTTAGAAAACACATGATAAGTCATTGAGTAAAACCCAAAACACATTCCTAGGTCCCATATCACATTCCCATAGAGTTATGTCCCTAATAATACCCAAAGAAAACCCTCCTCATCAAGAACCATCTATTCCTAACTATCTCATGATGCTCATCAATCCTAATCCACCCTCGAGAGGGTGTCTCCTAATAAGAGTGATATACACAATCATCTCACTCATTTACATAGGATTAAGCCCCTCAATCATCCCAAATATCCCTAGGGAACCATCTTAGGATACACAAATCCCATCCCAATTCCTGATACCTTCCAAGGACTCATTCTACTATAAGAGTTGCTCTCGAGCCTTGGAGTCATTATCATCAGGAAATAACAAGCATCCCAAGTGTTAAAAAGAAATCATCTCGGTCATAGGATGACAGAAACCATCCTATATAATTTGAACAAGGAACCATAAACCCCTATCCATATACTTGAACCTATGAAAAATAAATTCATCATAAAACTCATACATAACAGGCATATGATCTTGTATCAAAAGGTTCCACCTACCTCTATAAAGGAGTTACTTTCAACGAAATGTTTCACAAAACATCCTCCAAGCATGTGCATGCCTCATCCAAGACTCATATATGCTCTCCCAAGGATTAACCTCTATCCTGGAAACCTTCCATATTCTATATGACATAAATAAATAATTATAAACAATTATAATTAATTATTTAATTTAATTAAACATGGAACAATCATCAGAAAGCTCACTGAGGACCACCACATCACCATAACCTTGAACAACTACACCTAGAGGGTCTATGGAACACCCTCAACACCATCCCACATGAAATACCTATCAATAAACATTTTATTAATTGTTAATTTCAACCAATTTCATTTTAATCCATAATTAAAATTAGGGAAATCACTTACCTCCACCGAAATAACAACATATGACCAAAATATCACATCTCAGGAAGTCCTCTACACAAGAAACATGGAAGTCCCATAAATCACCAATGATTTCACCATAATTTGGTGAAATCTTCATAAAAACCTAGCCCAAAATGAGATATTAATAGGGCAAAAAAGGGAGGATCCAAAAATAAAGATCTAGAGGAGAAACATGTTCAAAATCACTTCCTAAACGCACCAAGATCTATTCCCCACATTGTGGGGGGGTCAAGAGATAATGGTACAAAGAGGATATGGCCAAAAAATGGTATTTCCCATAACCTCCCCCATTTAAAATCTAGGGAACCCTAATAGGTAAAATATGATAATTCCCCCATTAAAATCCCCCTCCAACAGCCCCACAAGCTATCTTGTGGGTGCTTCAGTTTTGCAGCACCCCTCCGACCACCTCCCAAATTCCTCTATTTTTAACTAAGCATATAAAATGCCCAAAAAATACTAAACCTCATAAAAATTTCTTTTAAGGACATTCAAACTCATAGAACTCAGTTTAGAATCTTGGGTCTCAAAACAACTTGTCCACCAAATGAGAAAATTCAAATTCCCTTTCAAATTTAACGACTTGAAATCCATGGGGTATTAAATAATACATACCCAAATATGTCCCCAGAATAACTCCCATTTCCTATAGGTATTAGTATCATTAAAATACTAACTTAATAAGTCTTAAAGTGTGATCCAAAAGAGGTTTTCCAAAGTAGGGGTATAATTATTAACTAAGTGTTTCATGATTATTTCTTCTTATAACTCCTATAACTATTATATAACCATGTTTAAATAATAAAAATAATATTTTACATATACTTAAATTTTATTATGATTATGGTACATCCATTTTAATCTCAGTTTCCATTCAATGGGAATTGAAAACACCACTCGTGCATACATGAGAACTACCACCTCCGCAAATCGGTGTGGTTAGTTTTTCATTAAAAAATCATATTCCTGGTTAAAATGATGGATTTAATAAATATAAATGAAATTTATGAAATTATTATTTTTTAAATGTAATATATCATTTACCTTATTACCTATACACCTATTAAAAATTATAATGTCGCTCATGCATACGTGTGGAATACCACCTCCATAAAGCGATGCGATTTGTTTTTCATGTATGCATTTCATGGTTGATTGTAAAATTATATTCAATGTATAAACATGATAATTATGTAATTATTAGTGTTATATAGGTTATTTAACAATGAAAACTTTTACCTTGTTCATTCTACCAAATTAATTTTTGGTATTATAAACCAAATGTCCTCAAAACATCAAATATGAACTTGAATGATTTAGTAAATATATAAGACACAAAAATAAATAAAATAAATAGATTATGATAAGGGAATAAACCTAAAAAAGTTTCTTAAGCAAGTAAATAATTAATGTAATCTTATTATATAGGAGTTAAATAACATACATGTCATGTGAAGAGATGAGTGTTTAAATTTAAGAATCCTATTTTTGGAAACAATAGACAATGTGTTTCAGTGTTCCCTATATAATTTAATGTTTTTATTAATTCTATAAAATTATGAACCTAAAAGATCCTCTAAATTTAAGAAAGTGAAATACTAATTATAATTCATGTAATTATAGTTTGATTATGATATAATTTTTTATAGTGACAGTTACATTTCCAAATTATTTTTGGGTGATTTTTTTGTTGAAATATCTTCTAGAGTTTTGAGAGGACATGGTTACAGTTGTGAGTAGTTCAGGTGGAAAGAATGACTTGGAATTAACTAACGTTTGTAAGTTTATTCTCAATGAGGATCTCTAAATAAAATATAGTGAAACATATTATGATGATGTATTGAATACAGTGTGAAGGGGTTTCTCATCACATTGAAAGAATCAAAATTAATTTGAGAGGAAATCAGGGGAAAGAAAAAGAGTAACTTCTTTTGAAAGTGGTCATTTTTTTAGAATTGTGGAAAGAGAGGATATATCAAGAAATATTGTCATAATATGAAGACAACCTCTATAAGTAATTCATTTAGAGATCTGATTTTAGCAGCAAAGAGTAATGTAAATATAATTTTGAATGTTTCTACACAAATAGAATAATGGATCATAGATTCAAGAGTTTTATTACATTCTATTAGGAAAATGGTACATATAAAATTATGTATCTGTAAAATTTAGTAGATTAAATATTGCTGATGATGAAGCTTTTGATATTTTTGGAAAGGTAGAAGTAAAATTTCAGTTTAATAATGGAATTTTTCTTATACTGAAGGAAGTTCAGAATGTACTAGGTCTCTAGAAGAACCTAATTTCATTTGTTTAGATGAATGAAGAAAGTTTAATAATGAGTTTTTTTGGAAGGAGATGGAAGATTACTCTGGGATCTCTTTTCTTAGATAGAGGTGTAAACTAAGGGTTGTTGTATCTGACTAGAAGGGTAGTGGGAGCTACACTTTCCAGAACACTATCTTCCAAAAGTTTAGAACTTTAGAAAAATCAGTTAGGGAACCTTGGTGAGAAATTTATAAAGATTATAGTTGAAAAAGGAAAAATACATCTTGATTATTCAAACTTTGGAAGATATGAGAGGTGTCTACTTGGTAAGTAGTGTAAGATGTACATTAATTTTTCTAGAATAACACTAAAATGGTGTAAGTTGGAATTTTTTATACAAATTTATAGGGACCTTCTCTGGTTCATTATCATGGAATATGTGGGCACTTTTTTACCTTTATTAATGATTCCATAATAAAAGTATGGGTATAGATTCTAAAACATAAAAGTGAAGTGTTTGAAATCACTATTTAACAGAAGGGTATGGTGGAAATAGAAACCAATAGAAAGTTGAAATTTAAAATATTAGAAAATGAAGGTGAGTTTACTTAAAGGAGTTTCCAGAATTACTATAGACATAGAAGAATAAAATATGGGAATACTATTCTAGGAACACCTAAAAAATGGTTTTGCTGAGAGAATAAATCAGATGTTGATAGAGAGAATAAGAATTATGATGATACATTATGGAATACATAAGGAGTTTTGGTTATAAGTAATGGGAATAAATACTTCCTTAATAAACATAAGTCCATTGAAACTAGTTGAGCAATGATTAATAGAAGAACTATAGTCTAGAAATATTCTAAAATTTTCTCATCTCAAAGTATTTAGAAGTTTATCCTATATTCCTATGGATGAAAAATAAATAGAAAATATTTCAGATAAATCTTAAGCATGTTTCTTCATAGGATATGAAGATGAATTTATTGTTTTTCAATTTTGGGATGATGAAAAGAAGAAAATTTTAAGAAGTTAGAATTTTCCCTTAAAGGAGGAGATCTTATGTAAAGATCAGTACTTGAAGGATATGGAAGTTGAGGATAAAGACTCAACTTTAATTAAAGTTGATCTGAATGGTGGTTCCAGAGGATCACATGTTCCAAAGAGTTTATATTTCTTTGAATCTATTATAAAGTAACATATTCCATAGGGAAGTTCATAGGTAAATATAAAAAGTTAAAAAGTTTATCTAGTGGAAGATAAATATGAATTCTTAGGAACTGGGGAATCTTGATCTAGAGTTCTATAAAAAGAAGGTCTAAAAGTTATAGTTTCAGAAGAAGATAAATTATAGGTTAATTTAAAAAGATCTTAAATGATTAAATGGTTGGTGTAGAGGTGAATATATGATCTTAGTTTCTTACTTTTAATGTATACAAGAGCACAGAAGAGTCCAGAATAAGTGACTACTCTAGGTGATTCTCAAAATTAGGACTTGGAAATACATGAGGAGTTGGATTTAATAAGGGTAAATAACACCTTGGAGCTAACATAATTACCACCAAGGAAGAAATAACTTGAGAAAAAGGGGGTATTCTGGTTGAAATAAGAAGCCAATGGAAGGAAAAGTTACAAGGAAAGTCTAGTTGTAAAAGGGTTTCACTAGAAGGAAGGTATTATTTTTTTTGAGATTTTCTCTCTGGTGGTAAAACAAACTACCATCAGAATTATTTTAAGTTTGGTTGATTTTGAAAATTTATACCTTAAACAAATCGATATGAAGATAGATTTTATTAACAGGGATTTGGAGGAAGAAATTTATAAAAAGAAACATGTTGGTTTTATGGATAATCAGAATTAGGGATTGTTTTTTAAACTAAGGAGTATTTAGGGTTTGAAACAAGAACCAAGATGTTGGGACCATAAGTTTGATTACTTCATAGAAAATAATTTTTTCACATGAATTAACTATGACCATTTATTTTATCAGAAGAATTTCAATGGAAATTAATTAATTATCTTACTCTTATACATGGATGATATGCTATTGGTAGGTCCGAGTATTAAACTGATTTGGAAGTTGAATGAGTTCTTGTATGGAAAATTTGTGATGAAATATATTGGAGTTGTAAAGGTGATCTTGGGCATGTGAATTAAACATGATATAAAAAATATAAGCATGGTTTTATCATAGAGGGATCACATTCAGAAGATCATTGAGAGATTTTAATGAGCATATATAAGTTGGTTTCAACTCCTCTCACTGGTCACTTTAAACTTTTTAATGATAAAGTACCATGAATGGAAGAAGAAGAAAAGTACAAGGAGAAAGTTTTTAATGCTTCAACGGTTGAAAGTTTGATGTATGTTATGGTGTGTACACACATATATATTTCTCATGTAGTGGGAGTGGTCAGCTGGTTTATAGAAAATGTAGGGGATGTTCATTGGGAATTTTTAAATTAGATTATTTGGTATCTCAATGGAAAAGAAGGTACAAATATTTATTTTAGAGATGTTGATATGTTACTTGGTTTTGAAAATGTATCATTTGGGGGTGATTATAATTATTGGAAGAGAAAAAATAGATATTTTTACACTTTTAGTGGAACAACAATCAATTGGATGTCTAGATTACAACTGGTGATTTAACTTTCTACAACAAAAGAAGAGTATATGGCTATTATGGAATCCATAAAGGAGATAGTATGGGTTATGTGTTTAGTTGAAGAAAATAGATGCATCCTGGGGTAAGGGTCACTATTCTTTGATAGTCATAGTGAAATTAATTTTGCTAATAATTTAGTGTTTCATTCAATAACTAAATACTTTGATATGAAGTACCATACATTCATAAGATGGTGGAAGATGGCCAGTTGAAGTTACAGAATGTAGTTGAGATAAAAAAACCCAATAGACATGTTTATTAAGATTTTGGGTTTAAAAATATCGAGGAAACATAAATCCTCAATTGGGATTGGGTGAATGAAAGTAGGTGGAGAATAATTGTGTATAGTGAAAATAGAAGGATGTTTTATGGAAGTTAATGATGGTTTCGTGATGTTTTCTCTGAAGAAATGTTCAACTGGGGGATTGTTGGGAATGTTTGAATCCTACTTTAGTTGAATGAAGTCCATAGACCAAAAAAAGAAATTCCATAAGATCTTTAGTTTTTTGTAGTAGTGGAAGAATATATTTTTTTACTTTAGCATTCCAGAAAGAGGTTTCCAAAAGAAGGTGGTTCAGAAGGAGTATCTTTCGATGAGTTCAGAGTAAGGAAATATTGTTCTAGAAATTTGGACATGAATTCTAGAAGTTGGAGTGTTCAGTTTTCTATATAGGTTTCCAGTTTATCCAAGGAAGAAGTCACATTTAGGATTGTTACAAGATATTGGTAGTGGGAACATTGGAACTGGTGGAATCTCGCATTTCTAGGAGAGTGGTGCAACCGGATGGCCAGAAGTTACTCTTTATAAATAAGGGGAAGGGCCATATTTGTTTATATGTATGAATACATTATGATTACTTTTTTTTAATCCAAGTGACTCATTATCCACAATTGGTAAATTTTTCTTTTTTAGAGAAATGAAATGTTACAATGTTTCTTATGTGGATGTAGGACTTCCTGTCTAAACCATGTAAAACCAAAGTGTTATTTTCTTTCATACATTTACTTTCATTGGATAAATGTTTTGTTTTCTATTGGATTGAATAGGTTTGAAGTTGTTTTTGTCTTAGTGCAATGATTTGGGTGACCTTTTTTTCTTTCAAGTCCCAAAAACTTAAGTTCACAGAGTTCTATCTAGAATCTATTTTCTCTAGGTGATTCCAAAACAACTGATTCAAATTGTTTATCAAAAGGACAATGTGGAGGGATTATCAACATAAAATTTATATTTAAAAGTATAATTCATATTAAAATAAAAAATATTATCAATTTTATTTTCATGATTTATAAATAAAAAATTATCAAATTTATATTAATTAAGGAAAATATTAAATATTTTATTTAGATGCATTAATTTTTTATATATAAATGTAATATATTGAAATTTAATTTAAATAATTTTATAAATATATAAATTAAAATATAATTATTTAAGTATATATATATATATATATAATATATGTAAATAAATATAAATATATTTCAATATAACCATTGATGCAAATCCTTGATATGGTCTGAAGAGCTGGCACATTTGTATATATGTATGTATATGTGTTAACATTGTATGTATGACTATGTATATATTGTAGTATATGTGCACTAAAGTTCATATTATACATATACATTGCACCAAATTTAATGTAGACTTAATGCATATATTTGACACCTCATTACCATGTAGTTTCATTTTGGTTATTAATCCATTGTGAATGGATTAAATGGATTGAATATTCATTGGACACGATTCAATGAATTAATGAGAACAAGAATAAATTTATATGTATACGTTAAATATGGATTACATTCTTTAATGTAACATGTCATGGATGACTATATAAAGGGATGAAATCTATCATGTTGTGACCATTCAATTGTATGTAAACCTCTCAAACTCTCTTTTTTTCTCATAGCTTGTTCATCACCTTCAGTGAATATACTGATAACTCTTCAAGTTTAAGCGAGTCTAACGATTGTGATTGGGATTCGTAGGCTCGTGTACCACCATAAGAGGTACGAGGATTTTATTTTCTGCTCCATTTATCTTTATCAAGCATACTGCATCGAAGTTTTGAAGATGGATATCGTTGTAATCAAGGTACACATTTTATGTTCTTCATTTACATTACACATTGACTCCAAAAAAGATATATCGTATATATTTGGGGTTTTCTTTCGCTATCATGTTAATATGATAGACACCAAAAACCCAACAGTGGTATCAAAGCGTAAGCTTCTTTAACGAATCAACATGTTTGTTTTAATTGTTTAATGAAGAACACGCTTTACAAATTCTAAAATGGGATATTTTAAAGACTAGAAATAAATATGAAAAATAATATTTATGTTAGATAATTAAATAAAAAGTTTATTTAATTATTTATTCTTCTATTATATTCATGTTTATAAAAAAAATTTATAAATTGAGAATAACATTAATACTATCGGATTGATAAAATTGTTTTATTATACTTTATCAAATATGAAAAGTTAACATTTATTACGCTTTTTTATGAAAATAAATAAAGTATTTAATTTAATCAAGAAAAATTCAATTATGAATTAGTTTTGATTATTTATAAATTTTTTATAAACAATGAAAAAATATTTTGAAATATGTATAAAATTTATAAGCAAGTTTTATAAATTAATTAATTATAAAATTATCATGGTTAATTGATAAATATTTTTAAAATATGTATGTTTTATAAAATGTTTATAAATAAGAGTAGATGTCATTTTGGGATTATTTTAATTTATAAAATTATTATAAATTAATTAATTACAATTTTTTTATAATTTTTTATTGAAAAGTTTATGAAACATTTATAATAAAAATATTTCAAATAATAAATGTTATTATTTAAAATAAATTTTAAAAAATTATTTGCTATTATTTGTGATAAATAAATAAAATTTTGATTTAAGAGTCATAAGGGGTTATTTATAAAGGGTTATAAATTATAAAATAATGGTGAAATATAAAGAATATTATATTTAAAATTATGAATAGTTTATAAATAATTATTTTTAAAGCGTTCGAATTAAAAAGGGATTTATTTTGAGTAATTATAAAAAATATTTTGATAAATAGATAATTTTTTTTCATTTATAAATAAAATAAAATTAATAGTTGAAAAACATTATTTATAAATTTTTTATAAATAGTGAAAAGGTTTTATGGAATATTTATGAAATTTATAAAAATGGAATTTTATAAATTAATTAACTATAAAATTTTTAGGGTTAATTGATTGAATATTTTTGATACATTTTTATCAAAATTATTTTAATATTAAATATTTAATATTAATAATATCTTTTTAACATTAATATGATCTGTAAACGTTATAAATCATAATAAATGGTATTGAAACCCTTTTACCTAAAATTATATGGACTTTTTGTAATCTTTAAATGAACTATTTATTTAAATATTATAAAATCATTTATAAATTAATTTAAAAATACTATAAATAATTTCAATATATAAATGGTATTTATATTTATAATTATGAATTGTTCAAAATTATTTAATTTGAAATTGTTTAAATTAAAAGGGGACCCTATTTTAAGATATTATTTCAACTACATCAAAAAAGTTTTAGATTATTGATTTGATCAAAGTTTTAAATAATAACTTGAAATTCCATATAATAAATGTTATGAAAGAGTTAATATTATATTGAGAATAAAAGACTTTATATTCAAAATTATGTAATGTTGATAATGTTAGCTAATTTATAAAAGGGTTTATAATTAGCTAATTTACATTAAAAATTATGGAATTTCCATAATGTTAGTTGATTTATAAAAGGATTTATAATTATTTTTTATTTATAAATTATTCATAAGTGGATATACCATGTTTGAATATATGAATTGTTAATTTATTTAAAGTTTATTCCCTACTTTATTCATAGTTATATATGATTTATATTATGAATGTGTATATTTTAGTTTAATTGTAAAACTACTTCTAGGTGATAAAGCCTTGCATTACATGCTAGGTAAGACTCCCTCAAATTTATTTTTAATATACCTTGACCTCGGTTTGTAATTGAAGTTATTATCTTAATTTTTAGGCATGGTTTTTTCACATTAGGTGTTAGAGATGTCATGAATTTAAATATATCTTAAGTAACGTCTCCCGAAGTAGAAGGACTTGGGGCTAGACCACCTACTAGGCTGAGGGTTTATACGTTGTTCGATAAATGTGAATGGGGTTGGTTATCTATCACTCTGATCTTACTTATGTGGATATTATCAATTTAATATATCTTTATGCTGTTACATGAAGAGTTTATATACCTTATGCATATGATTCATTTGGATATGCATGAATATGTTTGAATTCTATTTTTGAGTGAGTTTTTTGGGTGAGTAACACATACTATGGGTCATGTAAAGAGTCACACATTAATGTGGTGTGAAAACATTAATTAAGTGGATGGAATAGGTATTACAATACTAAATCATTATAACCATGTATAAAAAAAGGGAATAAAACATGAGAAGATAATGATTACATAAGTTGTAATAATTATGAATTTAATATGTATATGATGTATATTAAATTTTTGAGAATTTAACAAAAAACTCTTCAAATAATAAGTGTGAGATTCCATCTAAAGTGGAACTTTTACTAACATCAATCATACAACTGGGTAGTTTCATGATTAACTGGGTGACCCTAGATTATCTTGTGTAAGGAAAGAAAGTAATAAGTGACTCCATATTTTCATGTCACTTAGTTTCATGATTAATTGAGTTACCCTATATTATTAAGAATTAACTTATTTTTGGCATTTTTTTGGGTTACACTACCTAGGAAACCCTAACAATTAAGATAACAGAGAAATATAGTTGAGTAAATCCATATGATAGATTTGGATAAAGTGTTATCCACTCAAATATCCAAGAACTGAAACTGTTGTGATTGGGATAATTCCATACATAAATAATTAAGCGATGAGATGAATTCTATAGTGGACTCATTTCTTAGTTAAATATAGATCTTGGACCACTAAATGGTTTTGATGCATGGGTTCATCAATTTTAGTAGGATAAACATCATTAAAAGTCCTCAATTAAATGATATAAGACATGATATTCATCTGATAAAAATTATGTTCTAGATAAAAGCATCACCATCATCAAATAAATCTTTGAAATTAATCCTTGAAATGAGAAACTTAAAGTAAGAAACTCCTAAGACTGGTAGCTTAAGAAAAGTTCTTGAGAAATATAAATATAAATTTTATGTGTTAGAAAAATAATTATTCCTAAGTAACAAAATGTTTAAATTGTTCAACTTATGAATGTATATTCTTATGGAAGCATTGATTAATTCACTTAAATTTTCAGAAGAATTAATACACATAGTTTATAAATTTTATGTGTTAGAATAATAAAATATTATCTCTTAATAAAATAATGTGACCTATATTTGTTTGAATAAAATGATATGGGTATTTTAATACACATATTTTATGATTTATTTAATTCTATAACATGATTCAAGAGAGACTAAAATGTCTTTTTATGGTTAGGAATTCATCCTATTATCATTTATGGAAATGTACTAAAAATATGATTAAATTCCAAAAAAATTACTAAATATTCTCAAGTATTGAGAATAAATAAACTGGGTATATGATATTTGAGTTATATTACTATATATACAATACGATGAGTAAAAAATTAAATTCTAAATAAGAAAGATAGTTAGAAAATCAAATAATGTTTCTTCAAGTATCTAGCCAAGGTCAATGAAACTTGGGGCTGTTAGGAAGGAGGAATAATAGTTATATATGTTGGGATTATCTAAAATACCTGAAGGGTGTTAGGAACTCCATGCAATATCCATTCTAGGTATAAATTTATTATAAATTGATTCTCTGATTTTTAAAGGGTATGAAATACCGAATGTATGATTTGAAAGTTTTTTAAATATACAGGTGTTCAAAATCATTGTAAGAATTAATAAATATTGTAATTTACATCTAATAAATTAAGTAAGAAGTTTTTACATTAAATATTTTAATAATAAGGAATGTTTCAAGATCAGATGAATCTAAGTAAAGGATGTGTATATTTATCTCATTTCACTTATATGATAAGAGTTCTTTTCATTAACAAAGGGTTATTATGAACAAAATGAGATGATTAATTGGATAAACATGGTTTATAATTCATTATATTCTATAAAATTTATTGAGAATAAGATATGGATAAAATGTTTTATTGAGGATAAAGAGTTTATCCATTTTGTTAAAATATAAGGGAATGTGATCCTACCACCCACCAATGGTATATTTTAATAGAGCCTTATTTTAAAAAGGTAAAATATTCCAAACACATAGAATACCATATATGATATGGATATTATAGTTTGTTTGTTAAATATTATCACTAATAGAAAATAAAGTGTTATTTTCAAAAAACAAACCAATTTGTCTATATTAGAAGAATAGTGTCTAAGAGGATAGTAAGAGTATGTTTGAACTTAGAGAAGTTCAAAATTAACAAATAGAATATTTCTCTAGTCTATGTTTAAGTGATTCTTCACTTAATATCTTAAATAATTATGATATGTAATAGTAAAAAAATATAAATAGTTACATTTATTTATTCTGAAAAAGTGAATATCACTGTTAACCAAAGGATTGTGCCGGTCTAAGATTGAGTGATTTTACACTTAATATCCCAAAGAGTTAGGATATGTTATGGTATATAAAATTTAAATAGTTACATTAAGTTACTATAATAAATAGAATATCATTGTTTTTCTATCTTATTTACACCATGAAATTTACTTGATATCCTAAAAGTGTTTAGTGTATAATGGTAATGAAAAATTTAAATGGTTATATGTGTCTATAATAATGTAGTGAATTCCACTTTATCCAAAATTATTTTAGGATATATTGGATAATAAAAATTTAATTAGTTACATTTATTTTAAAGAAAATTGTTATGGAAGAGGTTCCATAGGATGATGATAATGAACTTAGTGGACAACAGAAGTTGGCATCATAAAATTTGATGTTATAAAGTTAAGGAGTTTTAATATATCTTCAAAGATTTGAACTTGAGGAATATGATTCCTAAGTCTTTCCATTATTCAAACTAGCTTGTTTTCAAATTCTTCTCACTAGGAGGTTAGTGGGAGTATTTGATCAGATGGCCACATAAGGATGTGACATAAATTACATATGGTTGTAATTTTTAAAAAACCATTACTATAACGACAACATGAGATTCATGTAGAATCTATGAATATTAAACATTTAAGATATTGGTTGTAATGGTAATAAACATATTATCTAATAGTAATAATAAAAATCTCCATTTATCCTTTATTCATGTGTGCTGCAACTTTACTTTACATGGATGATAAAATGATAAATATCCCCTCAAAGTACAAACTTTGAGTTATACTTAATCAATGATCATCACAAAGTATTATGGGTTGTGATTATATGTTAATATCAGATTGAATAGATTCTTATACTCATTAAAAATGTTTTTATATGAGATACAAATCATTGATCCAAGAGATAATAAGTAGAGACACGTTACTTTGACTGAATCACAAAAGTATATTTCAAAAAAAGTCATACAATCATAGATATACTTAGGGGTGTATGATTATTATCAATACTTCTTACCTGAGGTTGGTGAGATACCTATAATGAAATTTTTTATATATTGATACCCTACTTACGGAATTTAAAATATGAAATTATCCAATCAAGGGATGGTTGGGTATGATACTGATAATGCAGGTGGTTAGAGTACAACAAATATGGGATTTTCCACTTACATAACAAGTAAAGAAATATATACCTTGATTAAATAAGATTAATAAAATTAATGTCCATGATTAGTTGAGTCATATATTATGTGTTTAACTACTTTGATGAGGAGTATTTGATGCGCTCATCTATCAAATGAATAACATGATAAGTATTCATTAAATTGGTCAATATTTTTATAGAATTAATAAAATATGAGATGAATATACTAGATTGAAATTTTCCATGCCTATTGTTTGATTGATGTCATGTAAAAAATGATTATATAGCTATACATATTATGTATGGGATGCATCTAGTAGTGTACTTGTTTGTATATATATACAAGTATGTTTGATGGAGATCACACAAGACTCCTTAGTTTCACGATTAGTAATGATGATTTGATAGAGGTCACTTTTTTCTTGAATCTACGAAATAACAATTTTATATTTTTTTAAAATTCTATTAAGGTCTAAAGTTACAAATAGTTAGGCCTATGGATATGGAATAAGTTTTAGACAAAATGTTTGTTTCAAAATGAAGAGAGTTTTAAGAAAATGTATCCAAAACGGTTTTGGATGGATTCATAAATGGTTGTGAAGTTTTGAACAAAGTAATTATGTATTTTAGTAAAAGTGGGAGAATATAGCCCATGTGCACTAAAATGTATATGATACATATACATTGAACATAATTTAATTCAGACTTAATGCATGCATTTCACACCTCATTTCCATGCAATTTAATTTCTGTTATTAATCCATTATAAATGTATTAAATGGATTGAATATTCATTGAATAGAATTCAATGAATTAATGACAATAAGACTAAATGAATTTGGATTCATTAACTATGGATGGCATGTTTCATTAAATGAAATGTGTCATGGATGGTTATATAAAGGGATGTGATCCCTTCAGTAATGATCATCTGATTAAATACAATCCTCTTAAAACTCTCTTCCTTCCCATAACTTGGTCCTCACCTTTTGTGAAGAAAGAAACACCTATTATAGTGTATGGGAGTCCTCTAATTGATACCAAGATCCACAGGATGGTGTACCATATTTAGAGGGAAGTGGATTTTTTTATTCTTCTATGATCTTTATCAAGTGTAATCCATAAAAGTTTTGATAATATATCTTGTTTTAATATAGGCACAAATTTTTTGGTCTTTATTTATATTACAAAATTATTCTGTCAAAGATATATCATATAAAGTTTGGTTTTACTTTTTCTACTATGTATTTATGATGGGCATTGAAAACCCCACATTCTTGTATGTGTATGTATGTGTATGTGTGTTTATATATTTTTGTATGTGTATAGTGTCATTGGTATGTTACTAATTACACTTGAAAAAATAAAATATGGAATTAAGACTAGGTTGAACATGATTTTCAAGAGGATAAGAGAATATTTAAATTCATAAAATGGTTAAAGGTGGAATATCCTTGCTTTAGAAAATTACACTCTTTTCAAGAAAGAGAGATTTTAGTTTTTCAACTTATTGAATGGAGTAAAGGTTCTAGAGGGGTATTAATCAAATATCAATAACATTTCATTTATTATTGATTTGAAGTTAAAGGGACTAAAATTATATGCCTTTCATATTTTTTTGAAAGATTTAATGCCCATGGATTTACATTAAATTCCACCTAAAAAGGCCCAACACACATTAAAAAACCTTTAATTATTTTTAAAATATATATGCAGTAAATTTATAGATCCCATGATGTTTTTAACTATGGAAATTTAATTTTCCATCTTATTTAGTAAATTTCAAATGTTTTCCCACCATTATTATTTGATATAGAGATTTACTTAGTTAAAGAGATATGACTATGTGTTCCTATACATTATAGATGGATGTACCCCATTGAATGATATATGAATATTTTGAAAGGGAACCCTAAAAATAAATGCTAACCAAAAGATTACATTATAAGTAAATATATTGTTGATAAATTCTTTTAATTTTGTACTATCTACCTATCAGATATGGATGGATTTAGTCTCCCAAAATATCTTCATTGTAGGTGCCTTGTGGATAAAATAATTTCTAGAAGATATGTTGTTACAATTTACATTATAGAGTGAGACTAGGCCCACATTTATATTTTATATAATAGTTCAGAGGTTGAACTATATATTGAAACCCATAAATTAATTATCATGCATTTGAATCAATTAAGGGATGAAAGATAGATATTAAATACAACTAATTAATAGTTTATAGGATGGTTTTGAGACTATATTTTTAAGGAGTTATTTAAAAATATGAATTCGAATTCAAAACGATTTTGATAGTTAGTTAGATATCCAAGTTTACATGTATTATATTATAGTGGTTATATAATTAATGGTTATAAAATCAATATAATGGAATATTATGAACGAAATATGATTCAAAATTGTGGAGTTATTCTTATGGAGGAAGAAAAGCATATATCTGGTATTAAGAAAATAAATCTAATTTACTTGATATTTCACACCTGTTCATTATCAAAAAAATATGGGAGTTAGATTATACAATAATCCAAGCACTAATTTTTCAATGAAAATGGGTTGGTAATAAGATTGCAGTTAAAATTGTTGAATTGGGATTTGTAAAAGTGAATTTAATTAAGGGTAAAAGGGAAAACTATTTATAATGGAATCACATGAAGTACAAGTATTTTATGTCCCAGATTATACAAATAGAAATTGGCCAATTGTTCTATTTTCGACTAAAAGAACTACAAGGTAAACTAAAAATTCTATTGAGTATAACCTTTCATTGGGATGTCACAATCACTTCATGATGGTCCAAATATAGGTGTATTGTAAATTAAAGGGGACCACAATGCAGGGATTTGGATACTCTATAGAGGGTCCATACCCATTCAACCTTTTAAAAAAGATATTTTGATGATTGGATTAATGTTTTTTTAATATACAACGTGTTACCTCATAATATTATGTGTTCATTACTATATTTTTATAATCTAAAATAAATTTTTTAACACTGAAAATAATGTATTATCTGCATACTGATGCTAAAAATCAGGAGGAACAACATATTGACAATTTTAAAACAAATTAAATGTTATAAGGTGAACAAAATTTGGTTAAAAAAAGATAGGAGTGTTTTCAGGAGATAGTCTTAACAAAATTAGTAAGGTGAGATGCAAAAACCTAAAATTAAAGGTTTGATGAAATGCACATAGACACCCTAATGACCCAAATAAGTTAATTTTCTTTAGTTTCATTGGGGTCACTATAAAAATGAATTTGTCAATAGATGTAGATATATAAAACAATGATGTTCCTTCATTAAATAAAATAATTTAAAAATACCATATGGTAACATTATCATACAATTTCTCCATTTTACTAAAAAATAAAATAATGAAATATTTATTTTCTTTTCATTATCACTTTTCGAGTAAATTTATATTAGATAAATTTTAAGTTAAATTAATATTAATGGTAATTAGAAAGGATTATATATAATTTTAGAAACTTGTTATGTAGAAAAATCTAAGGTATTTTTAGAGGAAATTAAATACCCACTCAAAAGATATATATACAAACATGATAAACCAATAAACATGAAATGATTTCATTAGATGTTATAAGGAGTAATCATTTTGAGATACATTTTCATTTGTAGTATTTAATTTGACATTATCTGTGTTAAACACTTTGATTTAGAATTATTAATTTATTAAACAAAAAGAAAATACTTAAAATAAGAACTGTTCATCAAAAACGATATATTCCTACCATAAGTAAATTATTTGGTAAAATTCACTTGAAAAAATGGTATTTATTTTAAATTTGTAAAAATAATTTTATGTGATGTGAAACAACAATATAATTATATTACTTTTCTTTTATGAAAATTGATAAATGAGAATAGAAATCTACTTCCATCCCACATCATGTGTTGTGGAAAGAGTATCATGTAATTAAAAAAGGATAAATATCATATTAAAAGACACAAAAATATGGGGATCATTTATAATTATAACATAATATAATTTTTTTATGCTCTAAATTGGTATTATATAACAACAATGACTTATTTTCATATATTTTTAGCAAGTTTATATACAAGAGTCATCATCATATGTACCAAATTAACAACTCAATTTAATATCCTTAAAGTTTATAGAATAATATGAATGTGTTAGAGGTTAAAGTTTAGTAGTTTCAACTCAAACATATTTTGATAAATAAAACAAAAAAGGGTATGAAAATGAAAAAATTAAAGACATGAAGGCATAAGTAGAACCATAAAATGAAAAGTTAGTTGGTAGTCTCATTTGTTAGACAAGTTTATGGGAAGTGATCAAGGTGAATAAAAAATAAACCATCAACCTTTAAATGAAGATACACCCCTTGAATTGAGTCTATACATTCCCCTCAAAGGCCATACTTATCTAAAGTGATCAATTTTTTTATAATTTTTTTTCTAAATGTGAATCTAATAACTACAGATATGTTCCTTATACTAAAACTCTATAGTTTGAAATTGATTGTGATCTATATCTATCAGCACTCCCCCATCACCTTATTTTGAGGTATTCAATGTATAATATCTAATAAGATATTCTACAAAAGAAAAAACTTCCAAAAGATTGTGTGAGATACGGGATTCACGTAGCTCATTAAATGAGAACTAAGTACCTATTCACCTTGATGATCTGGATATTTACACGGTCAAACTTGATATTGGAATTTCATACATTAAAGTCTAATATTATAATGAAATATTATGATAATTATGTATTTAATTTCTAATTTATTTAATATGTAAAATCCTTAAAAATTAATGAAAAAAGGTATGAAAATAATTATGTTATTATAGACAAATAAATATAAGGGAAAATAGAAAGTGGAGTAAAAACAATCATGGAGATCAACAAATAAAACAAAAGGACCTTTTGAGAGTACCTTTAACCTAATAGATTCCATAGAAAAATTTATTAAAATTACTAGTTCATAAAAATATGACATTCAATGATAAAAATGTAACTTATATTCAATTTTAAGAACAAATTTATGGATAGGCAATTATAGACATGATTGGACTTATGAGTGAAAATTAAATTCTCTAGCATGAATGGTTAGGAGTCTCGGTATTGAATGTATACATGTGGTATATTTTAATAATATGTTTAACTAAAAATTGATATACTATATTAATTTAAATTAAACACCATTAATATTTTATATAGGCACATATATCACAACTCTATGAATGGAAAACCTCATGAAGAAATTTTTTGACTCATTAGCCCTTTTTTGTACTGAACTCATTTGCCCTCATATCACTTTTACATATTAATTTTCAATAGGAGAAGTTAAAATTAAAAAAAAAGATATTATTCATAATGTTTGAACATAAAATAATAGATGAAAATATATTATTAAGACATAAAATAAAAGGTTAAAAATCTAAGATCTAATAATATAAAATATACTTTCATTTTTTTATTACTTATTACTTTTATTATTTTTAGGAAGTAATAGATTATCATTATAGTCAATTTAGATTCTACAACAATTTAGTTTTTGGATCCAAAGAACATATTTACAAAAAATAGACCACACATGATATCCTTTATCAAATGTTATTACACTATATTCAATATTTTACAAATAAACTTTAAATAATATGTCTTATATTATATTTTATTTAGAATTTTATTATGATAGGTAAGTATTTATTTATCATAAAAATTATGGTATGAGGATGGCCAATGAAAATAAGGAGCCTATGAATTAATTAAACTAGATAAATATTACATTATATTGTAAGATTTCATTATCAAAAATTATATCCAATGTAACACCTCGATATTTTAAAAGAAGGATAATAAGTTCGATAGTGTATTCGACACACAACATTGAGTTTAAACAACCCACAGAATATATGACCGTTATTACCTAGTCATTAAATTGGTGGGAATGAATAATATTATATACTTTATGAAATATAAATAAATTTATTACTAAAAGTTATTGATAAATCTTTATGAATAAATCAATCAATTTCTAGTAAATTCGTTTTATTCACCAAAAATATGTTTTCTTAAAAAATGATTTTATTGCTTTTTGTGAGAAAATATTATAATTTATTTTTAGAAACTTTTGAAAAAGAATTCGATAAAATAAAATTCATTTTTAAAATCATTATATCAAAATTATTATAGGGTTAAATTGTATTTTTTTTTGAAAAATATTGGTTTTTTGGTGAAAAGTGAAAAATACCGATTTTATTAAAAAAGTCATTTATTTTCAATAAATTAAGAAATTTAAAAAGTAAAATTATATTTTGACTATGATTTAATGTAAAATAAGTATTATTTATTTATATTTAATTCAGTTAATTTCTTTTTAATCATCTTTATATTGTATTTTAGTATAAGTTTAGTTTTGTGTTTAAAAATAGAATTTTTCTGAAAACTGTTTTAAAGTGAATAATGTTTCTCTATTTTAATTAATTTTGAAAAACTATTATTAGGAAATATTTAATTTATATTTATATTTTATATATCAATAAATATTAATTTAAATTAATATAATGATTACTATGGGTCATAGAGTTTATATAAAATCATATTTTTTCTTGAAAAATACACTTCTTGAAAACCCACTTTTTCATCGCATTTGTGGGTCTAATTTTAAAATAAAATTTTCCACATATATAAATTTATTTTGATAAAATGTATTATATATTTTCATCATAATAATTTATATTATCTAATAATTTTTTTCATAATGAAAAGTGAAAATATAAAAAAACTTTTACCGCGGTTAAGGTAAAAATGGATTTATTAGGGGTGAAACTAAAAAGATAAGGGTAAAAATGGACTAAAAACTTGTATAAACTACATTTTTTGGACATATTTAGATGTTATATTTTATAAGGATCTATAATATTATATTTTTAATATTTTTTTCATGTTAAAAACTTATGCATCTCTTTTTCTTTTCAAAATTTACAAGTCTACTATTCACCACACATATAAAAGGACACCCCATCTCCTCTCCTATTCACATGTTAAAACTTATTTTTCTCATCCAAGAACTAAATAAATATTTTAATTACTTATCTATAAACATCCTATAAGCATTTTTTTAATCATAATTCCATCCTAAGAAGTCTTTTGGTTCTAACCAAAGGAGGTTTTCCAAAGAAGAGGTATCATGCTTAATTGAGCGTTTTTATTTTCTTTCTTTTTCCACATCCTTAAAATATTACTAAATTATGATAATATAGTAAAAATAATATATTACATATAATTATATGTTATTATGTAAATTTAATTACCAAAACCCATCTCCTCTCCTAAAAAATTGGAAATGTAACCCTCATTTGTGTGTACAGTGCACTATCGCCTCGCAGACCGATGTGATTAATTTTCCATCATATTCTCTCTAGGAT
This sequence comes from Viscum album, assembly GCA_963277665.1. Taxonomy (NCBI): domain Eukaryota; kingdom Viridiplantae; phylum Streptophyta; class Magnoliopsida; order Santalales; family Viscaceae; genus Viscum; species Viscum album. The sequence goes on from OY728126.1 coordinate 894,802,088, forward strand.
GTACATAATAATGGATTAAAAGTAAATATATATATATATATATATATTATAATTGTAAAATAATATTACTACTATAATTATGATACCTCTTATAACTTCCCACATTGCATTTTGTGGGGGATACGATAATATTGCTCATGTGTATGGTGGACTACCGCCTCGCTAAGTAATGACAATGATAATAAATATATGTGATATATATGAAATAATTATTATATTAATAATATATTTATCATTATTAAAATATTATATATCATTTTCTTTCTTACCTTTCCACTCATAGAAAAATGATAACATCATTCGTGCATACGTGTGGACTACTACCTCCACAAAATGATGTGATTATTTTATTAATAAATAAATCACATGGATGATATATAAAAGTATATAATATGGTATTTATGATATTATTATCATTATTTAAAGATAAAAGAATAGTTTCCTTCTTTCTATAATGATCATTGAAAAATGGAAATGTTACTCAGGCGTACATATGACCTACCATCTTAGTGATTGTAATGTAGTTATTTTTTTCATAAAGATACTTTATGATTGGTTTTAAAATTATAAATTATGTATAAATATTTTGATTATTTAATTATTATTATTATTATTATGGATATTATGGAATAATTAACCCTTTGAAAATGGTCAACATACCAAATGTGTTTTGAAAATATGAAACGAACGTCCTCAAAACACCTGATGTGGAAATTACTAATTAAATATTTAAATATGACATTAAAAATAAATAAAATAAATGAATTAGGTATAAGATATTAAACCTGTTAATTTTTTTTAAGAAATTAAATAATTGATATAAGTTTATTATATAGGTGTTAAAGGATGTATATAGAAAGTCTGGACTCAAGGTATGGTACTTCGTCTCAATTTTCCTTGGTGAGAAAGTGATGGCGAGTGGTATGGTGTTTCTTGAGTTCATGGATGGGGGTTAATTGGAATTGTATCTTAGTTTATTCTACCTGAATCTACCAGATGGGCTCATATCTCTGCATTTGGGCTTAGATACTGTATTTTATGTCACAGGTACCTTGAATTATGTCTTAGCAGCGTTGTTAGTGGTGTCAGCAGGGCATGATGGGGTTGACAGTTAGAGATGTATTGATATAACTAGGAAAATATTCCATGGTGATTGATCCACATAGTGGCGATAGGACCAGTCTAATCATTGGTGTTTTGGTGGTCCGTGGACACATTGGTTAGGTGTGTTTAGTGTTGTAATGGTTTTTTTCAAGAACATCTCAGAATGGTGGTGGTGCCTTTAGGATTTTTGTCACAAATTTTAGGTTGTATGACTCTGGAATTTGGGCATGTATTGGGTTCTCCCTATCCACATTGAAAAGGGATATTTCCTTTGGGCATGTAATGAGTTCTCCCTAAACCCATTAAAAAGGGATCTCTATTTTTATTTCTCTTTTTAATACAGGGGTTGGTCCCCAACCTGTATGAAAAAAATGGGTTATATTACTTATTCATTGTCTTTGATATTATAATATTATGTGTATAATGAATTTTGATTATATTATTTTGTATTTCCAGTTGTTTAATTTGGATTTAAGTTTGATACACATAATAGATCCATTGATTAATTCTCACATCAACTTTATGATCATTGTAAGGGTTTTTCATCTCAAAATGTCTTCTTTGAGACATATTTTATGTTATATACCAAATTTATTTTATGAGGTATATATACTACCCCTTTGACACATTATATACTGAAACTCCTTATGTTTATTATATTTAAAGTATCATTTGAAGTTATTATTTCATGGGGATTATTATTTAAGAGTTTCCAAAGTGGTAAAGGCTTTATGTTACAATCTCCTTTCTTTTAGGATTGTTTATATTCAAGTTTATTTTGGAGGAAATCATATAAAATTATTTTATTGAACCACATATTTTTTCTTATCATGTGGTTATAAATGTGGTTCACATGTTTAATTTTCATTTCCTCCCTTATCTATTTCAGAAATATCAAGAAAGTTGTTTGTACGTGATACTAATCTAATATTTTTTTATCCAGAATCATTCTCTTATATATTAATGTTTTCTAATTTTTTCCCAAAAATGTTCTTTTATAAACATAAATTATTTCCTAAATAAATTTATCATGATCTTTGACCTTCTTTTAAATGGTTTTAAAAAGTAAATTTCTTAATGTTTTTTAAATGGGTCACTTTTAATTCTATTTAAAAAATGTTTAAAAAGAATATTTATGTTAACATTTACAACATGAATAGATTTTCCCACTACCATGTCCATTATTTTCCATGAATTTTACTTTATATATTTCTGAGGTTGTTTTCAATGAAAAGTTTTTAACAATATTTTGTGAATTTTTAGTGTTTAAAAGTGATTTTCAATGGGAAAAGGTTATTTTCCTCAATAATGTTTGTAATAAACTTTTAATGGTATTTCAATTAATCAACATAAACAACCCTTGATGTTACTTATGATACACTGAGGATATTTTTTAATGATACCATCCTCATTATTTATCTGTATGGATTAGGATTGTTTCAAATAGATTTTCAAGGAAACCATTTATTTTCCATGGATTAATCATGTTTAAAAGAGATTTTCATGGAACCCATTTCCTTTTTATCGATTAATTGAGTTATAAAAGTAATAATGGATATTTTTATGATTTTTATGATGATATGAAAGTTCTATGTACTTTATTCATTTTATAGTTCTTAAAAATTGTTTACGATGGGTTTATTCCCATTATAGATCACAGGTGATCCCAGTAGAGATTATATGGGTGCACCCAGATAGTGATCCTATGCATTGGGTATGGAAGTATACCATATATTCATTACTTTTTAAGGGTTATATAAGGATTTTTTGAACATAATATCCCAAGATACCAACATTTTTTCATTATGATTTCTCTGGGGTTTTAATGGTTATTTTGATCCATATTGAAATCATATGCCTCAGGATTATTTATCCTTATAACTCTTATATTTGATAAAGATATATTTCATGTTTAATTTATTTATGGGTATGAATATTCTTATTTTATTCTCATGCACCTCGATTATGTCATCATACCCTTATGCACTTCTTATGCTCATTAATGACATTTAATTTTTAATGCTTATGTTTACCCTTGATGAGCATTTAAGCTCACACTTATTATGATTCCTTTTCACAAAGTTATCAATAATGATGTTAAATTAATTATTTATAGAAGGTTTTCATATTTATGATGATGATAACCTATTGTGAAATAAGAAAATATGGGTTTAATGGTAGAAATAAACCTTTGAATTCAAGGCTGTTATAGTTATTATTAGAGAAGGTTTTAGATAACTTTGGATATTAGGATGTTTTTATTTGAGAATATATTAATATTTATGGATATAATAATAGGTATATAATATTAAGGTTTATCATAAGTTAAAATGTCTTAGACACTCCTTTGTAGGTTTTAAGTGATGAGATATTAATGTGATTAATGACACTTTAGGAGACATTTTATTAGGTTGAAGCATATTTAAAGATTTAGTTTAATTTGAAGTATTTTGTTACATTTTGTGGACATAAGTTTTAAGGTATTGATAACCTTTAGGGTTTATATGATCTTGGATTTTGAGGAAATTATGGGAACATAAGTTTTATCATATAGATGACCAAGAGATTGAAAAGTGATTTGGTGATTAAGTGATTAATGTTATTTTAGAAAAAGATTGCTATATTTTTGGGCTTGTAATCTGAAAAGTATTATACAAAAATTGAGGTTAAAAAAATCTTTAATATTGCGGTTATTGAGGTTATTTTGGATATTGGGTCATTTTTATAAGTAATTATTTAGTTTTAACTTTTGGTGCTACTATTGAATTTTAGAGATTAATATGACGATTTATTCATTTTGGGAATTATCTTATCATGTGATAACCATTTTTGGTTTTTTTTAATATTTAAGGACTAGTGTAATATCTTTATTATCCCTTTTATGATTATTTAGTCCTTTAAAAGTTTATTTTATTGCATCAGGTATGAGAATTTCATCTTGAGTACTCATTGTTTAGAGAAAAATATGAGATTGTGGTGGAAATTAATTAAAGTAATGAATTTCAACTTATCAAGTATATTTACTTATTTTATTAGTATATATTTTAAGGAATTACTCAACCCTAGGAAATAGATCTTGAAAATTTAAATATTATCCAATTAACATCGTATCTAATGAATAAATGGTCTTTTAATTCATCACAGATTTATAGTTCTGTGGTTGTTTAATTTCTCATGACAATTCCATTTCTTATAATCAATGATCTATATCACTATATATCATTATTTAGGCATTACACTTTTCTTCCATGTCCAAATATTCACTTACCACATATTTTCTTCTATTTGGAAACCTAGTTTGTGTTATTCTAGAAGACATTCACACTTCCTTTTCTCACATTTCAAGAGGGTGTTTTATTAACAAGTTTTACAATGTGGGTTTCTAAAAAATGTATTTTCAAATTTAAAACATTTTATTACTATGATAAAGTTCAAATTGTGAGGATGAAATTTATTAGGGGGTGGAGGATGTAACACCCCAATATTTTAAAAGAACACTATGTTCAGTAGCGTATTCAACATGAAACACCGAGCTTAAATGAACCATGAAATATATTTATATTATAACCTAGCCATTAAATTGGCCGATATAAATATTATTAACTATTTTATGAAATATATATAAATTTACTACTCAGATTTATTGAATATAGTAATTAATCAATCAATTTCTAATGAAGCCATTTTATTCATCAAAATATGTTTTCTTAAAAAATGATTTTTATTTCATTTTGTGGGAAAATATTATAATTAATTTTCAGAAATTTTAGGAAATAAATTTGATAAATTAAATTAAATTTCTAAATAATAATATCAAAATTAATTTAGGTTAAAATTTTAGGATATTTCATAAAATATTGATTTTTCAGTGAATAGTAAAAATATCGATTTCTGTAAAAAAATCATTTTTTGATAGATTAAGTAATTTTAAAAGTAAAAATATGTTTTGAATGTGATTTAAATTAAAATAATACTAATTTATTTATATTTAATCCATTTAATTACATTTCAATCATCTTTATATTGTATTTTAGTATAATTTTTTTGGTTTAAAAATGTGATTTTTTTCTTAAAACTATTTCAAAGTAAATAATGTTAATCTGTTTTAATTAATTAAAAAAATACCTAATGAGGAATTATTTTAATTAAATTTATAGATTATATATTAATAAATAAAAATTTAAATTCCTATAATTATTATTATTTGTCAAAGATTTAATATAAAATTATCTTTTTCTTGAAAAATACACTTCTTAAAAACCTACTTTTTTGTTTTGTCAGCAGGTTTAATTTTAAGTTAAATTATGCCGCTTATATAAATTGAATTTGGTAAAATAGATTTCATATTTTGGAATCATAATTTTTTATATTATATAATAAGGTCAACTTAATTTTTATTCATAATGAATAGTGAAAAACTTAAAAATATTTTACCATGGTTAAAATAAAAATGGATTTTATGGGGGTTAAACTAAAACTATAACTATTAAAATGATCTAAAAACTTATCTAAAATATATTTTATGGAAATATTTAGAATTTATATTGTATAATTATTTATAATGGTCCATTTTTTATCCTTGCTTCATGTGAAAATGTGGGAATCACTTTTTGTTTTCAAAAATTACAAGTATGACACTCACCTCACTTATAAAAGGCCACCCCCTATAATCTTCTCTTCACACCTTCAAATATATTTAGGTCAGACAATCCCTACCTAGATATCTTCCTTGCTTACCCAACCACATCTTAGAAGCCTTGTTTTTATTATAAATCCTTCCTAAGAACGATTTTGGTTCTAACCTAAGGAGGTTGTCTGAAGAAGAAGTATCAGGTTTAACTGTGAATTTTTATTTTGTTTCTTCTTCCACATCCTTAAAATATTCTTCAATTATGAAAATATAATAAAACCAGTATCTCACATATTCTGATATGTTATTATGTTAATGTAATAACTTGAATCCATCTTCTATTCTATCAAATGCAAAACAAAACCATCATTTGTACGTACAACAGACTACCGCCTAGTAGACTGATGTATTTTTTTCAATCATAACCTTTAATGGGTGTACATAATGATTGATTTAATATATATATATATATATGATATTTTTAGCATAATATTACTATTATAATTATGATATCTCATATACCATATAATGACCCTATCCCTTAAAAAATATTATTACACGATTTTAAGCATAGATAACCATCAAATACAAACCAAGGTTCATAATGTCTAGTGTATTTGAAATATTAGGTACATAATTAAAATGCATTAAAAAAAACTTTTATTTAATCTCCATAATGAGCACCTAAATTATTTTGAGCTCTTATATCTATATAGGATAACCTATGGAATACATGAACAAAGGGATATGCTAAAAATAACACGAATGGAATAAAAATAGGAATAAAGAACAACACATGGGTTAGAAGGCATAACATGATGACATAAAAATGAAAATAATGTGAATAAACATATAGAATCATAACATATAGAACATGGGGTCATTTAATCATGGAATCATAGTAATGTGACTAAAAAATATAATACAACATAAACATGAGTCACGGATAACTGCCAAGACTATATCACATGGTGGACTATAACGACCTCTGTTTTTCAGACGATAATTTTGAGCAGAAATTTGAATTTTTGCTATCAAATTCCTATGAGGGGTAAAATGGTCCTTTTCCTATAGAATATAATCTCAAATAATTTTTTTGAGCACTCTTTTGGTCCTGGAATAAGGTTTTTACCCTAGGATAAGAGTTTCGTGGAATTTCGAGCCATTCGAATTTTAGCGGAATAATTAATAATTAATAATTAATTAATTAAATATTTAATTATTATTGGAGGATCATTCAATGATATATTTTAAAAGTATCATCATATTGAGATTATATCTTCACCATTTAGTTTGTAATGGGGGGTTTTTCTTAGGCAGGGCATAAACTTGAGTTGGGTGTCGGGACCAGCCAGGACCCCTTTCTTTTCTTTTCCTTTCCTTGCTTTTCTTTATTTCATTTTTATTTTATTTTTTTCCTCATATATTTTTGTGTATTACCCAAATATTATCCTTCATCATGTTCAAATATAGTATGGGAGAGGGAGAGAGAAATGGGGAGAGGGATAGAGGGAGGTACCAGAACAGAGCTCGAGATGTGCCAGATCATCGTGCGGCAACTATAGACCACAAAAATGGGTGAAGGATGAGAATTCCCCAATGTGGTGTAGATTTCTTAGAGAATGTTTTGGTGTTTTTTAAGAATATACTTATCTATTGGGATCACATACCCAAATATTGAATTAATTATACATAGCTTGAGTTACATAACATCCAACTCAATTCCCTTGCATAAGATGTCTAGGTGATCGGGATTAGGGACCCAAGGATCGACTGATGATTGGTTTTATGTTATTTCATTCAATTTACTCATGAATAATAATATTTATGTATATATGTAAAGGTATGGGACTATACATGTATACACATATAGATATGTACATCCATGGTGGCACATGCCTAGTTAATCGAGATTACGAACCTAAGGTTCGACTATGGTTTCACGTTATTGGATTTACTTACTTTTTCAATTATGTATAGGTTTGGCTAAGGATTTTTTGTTTTTAATACATTTGTAGCATCATATTTTAAAGGTTCATCATTGGGGTGGAATACTGAGATTATTTTTTAACCCTGCATGTGCACCTCGGTGTATGTGTATACCTTATGTATACTTTTCAGGTTGAGCACAATTGCATGGTGTATAGGGTTAATGACCGGAGTTGCATGATCTAGTGGATCTACTCGTGTGGGTTCCTATGATTAGGATGGTGTAGTTCAACGATGTCTAGACACTGGCTATGTGTTCTAGCTCAGAGTTAATAGTAGATCCCTGTACTTTTATTCAATTTCTTTTGTACTCTTATATCTGTATGGTTGGCCCAGAGGGTGACCGGTGTTGTATGTATGACATAGTGGTTTGGGATTTTATAGAATTTTTGTTTATTATTACAACACGTTCTATTTCAGTTTTTTTACTACTTCCTCATTGTATTTATTTATGATTTTTACTTACTTTTATATGAGGGTATAGTCTCTCCACTGTTGAATTGCAGGCCCTCGCTTCTCGTTAGAAGCCTCTAGAGTATAGAGAGGTGCACTTGAGGCCTCATAACCAACCATCTCAGAGCACTATTTCAGTGGCATCTGATTCAAGACGATACAAAGTGGTATCAAAGCATTATTTTCTTGATCTTTACTATTTGGGATATGGAAGAGAGGAGTATTAGAAATGTGTCGGAACCTGTGATGGATATCGGACTGGTTCATTGAGGAAAATTGTTTTGGTAATAAGTCATAGTTTCTAGGGTTTTGGTATTGTTTTTATGATATATGATGTTACAGTTGTATATAATTTTTTATCTTGAATGATGCACATGTTGTACGAATGTTATGATTTATTAGAGATTTCTGGATCTTGGCCCATTGGTAAGAGGCTAGAGATGGATTTTGACTCTTGGATGGTAAAGGTAAGCGGCATCTCATACATTCTATTTGGAACATAGGATTCACATCATGTAGTCCTACTAGTATTTGATTTTACTAACAACTGAGGCCTATTTAATTGGGTCTTATTACACACACACAAAAAGAGATATCTTTTTAATGATAGGTTATGTGGATCTACATCGAGGTGTTTGGCGGTGAGAGGATGATGACTCAGTTCTCATGTACAAAAGGTGCAATAACCCTTATAGGTCAATATGGAATGTGATTTTCTTCTTTTTAAACCCATATAGGGTGTTTTTTCTTGGGTCATGGTTGTCTAATCAGATCACTGAGTACAAAGTAGATGGATACTGGAACCTTTCTTGCAAATTGAACCTCTAGGGGGTATTACTGTATACGGATGCCCGATGAGTGTTAGTTCAGTCTCTTTTTCTATCATGGAATCATGACCTCTAGGGATCAGTTTTTTATGAGGATGCTCAGTGAGGATCAAGCCATTGTAGGCTTTGTTTCAAATTTTGACCATGTAGGTCATTATGATATTTACCTTCTTTAGAGAGGTTTGATATTTTGGGCTATCTGGTTAGAACTTATGAACTAGTTTTGAGACTTGATCTATTGGTATAGGTGGCAGACCTAAAGCCCTTAGTTTTGACTTATACCCTTGTAGGTTGACGTCTATTCTTTTAGGGGAAACCTGCGTGAGTGAGGTTGGCCTTTGTTTAGAAATTCCTTTTTAGGAAGTGACCTTGGTTTTATGCTCATTTTAAAACTACTTCACAATTACTACTCAGGTTTTTCATTATAGTCATATTAATGCCTTCATATTTTGAAAAACACCTTGGGTACTTTAGTGTCAAGACTGGTTTCGACAGGCAGGACTCCTCGAGTGCCTGGCCCGGTTGACCAGTTTTTCTGCTATTGCTAATGTAGTGAGAGTGTGGGTAGATTCTCGTGATTGGAATGATGTTGAGTGACTAGTGGTCATGGAATAAAAATCATGGCACTATTAAGGATCTCAGTTTTGAAGAGGAGTTCCAAGGGAGCTTTTGGTATTTAAAAATGATGTACCATGTAACATGGTTAGCATATCCTTGTGATTGAAGACTCACTAGAGCATGAGTTGGGTAGTAAAAGTATATTCCAGTTGCACGTAGTTCTGTTAAGCTGTAAATCGGTGAGTGGATGGGTGTGATTTGAGTACTAATGGTTTCAAGACTTTCTAAAGGCATTATTGCCTGATAGTTGTGGTAAAATTATGGGTGTTTCTCCATATTAGAGTATACATTGAGAATAAATTGGGTACTGTGAGACGATTGACCCATGGATGGACCTATAAAAGATTTGTTGGGATATGTGGTGTCAGGTGTTGGTTAAAGGAAAGTGAGCCTATTTTTTGTGAGTGTGGCTCGAAGGTAGTTGTACACACCTTTTGTGGAATATTAGTGTACTCCTTTTAGAGATGATCATGCTCTATATTGAATCATCCTGAGTATACTGAGATAGCGTCAGCCCTATGCCAAGATTCTTTTCTTTTAAATGTCTTCTTGGTTGAGGGATCCTATTGAGGTTGTGCTCAAGGAGTGATGTAAGGTAAGCCTTATGGTCGGGAGTGCACCATTGGCTGTTTGGGGGTTGTGACCCTCATTTTTAGTTGAATTTTGGTTTTTTCATGACCTTTTGAGCTTGGGGTTGCTTTTGACAAGATGATAAGGGTATTACTATGGTGGGGAGTACCAAATCAAATGAAGTTGAATGTATCATATGTAGAAGGTAGTCATTGATGCAATGAGACCAGCCATTAGAAAATCCAAAAAACATGTCTGTGTAGATACATAGGTTGAGAGAATTAATGATAGTCTTACCACTAGGCTTATCGGGAATGATAAGGTTTATAGTGGAGAGGTTGTAACAACCAGTGTTTTTTTGGACGATAATTTTGAGGAAAAATTTGAATTTTTGCTTTTAGAAGCCCGTGAGGGGTAAAATGGTCTTTTTACCCTAGAATATGATCTTGTATAATTTTTATGACCACTCTGTTGGTTCTCTAATAGGTTTTTTACTCTAGGAAAAGAGTTTGGTGGAATTTCGAGCCGTTCAAATTTTAGCAGAATAATTAATATTTAATATTTACTTAAATAAATATTAAATTATTCTTGTAGGTTTTTTCAATGATATATTTTAAATGAAGCATCATATTGAAATTTTTTCTCCTTCATTGAGTCTTAAATGGAGAGTTTTTCCTAGTATTGGTATAAACTTGAGTTAGGCGTCGAGGCTAGCTGGCCCCTCCCTTTTATTTTGCTTTCTTTTATTTCTCTTCCTTTTATTTTTTTCATTTTCATATATTATTTTCTTTCTATCTTATTGTCTACACCCCTGAGGGTTATCCTTCTCCATGAAAAAACATAGTAAGGGATAGGTATAGATAAAGGAAGAGAGGGAGAGAGGGAGGCACCACCATAGAGCTTGGGGTGGGTCGGATTATCATGCGACAACTACAAATCATAGAAATGGGAGAAGATTTAGCATATTCTACCCAAATTTAGGTTGTTTTTAAGTTTTTCTGTAAATCCCCATAGTTTAGTGGTTTTTAAGTTTTAATCCCCTTATATTCTTACTTATTTCCCTTATGGCCTGATCTATTACTTTTGGGGTAAAAATGGGGGTTTCGGGGCGATTTAAGGGTTTTCTATTCAGGAAAAGTCGTGTATATGACGTGTGGCTCAAGGAACACACACCATGTGTTCTTAGTTTTTAGGAAAGATGTACTTTTTTAATTACACACTGTGTATGGGTCTTATGCTCCGTGTACTGATAGTCATCTGTATAGCCGAGTACCCGTCCAAGTTGCCCGTGTAGGGGCACATGGCCATGTAGAGTACACAACCATACCCTATGTGGGTTTCACACCATGTAGAAGTACACTGTTAGGACAAATACATCACCATGCCATTTGAGTGACATATAAAGGCACCATGTGTAAGGTACACACCGTGAGCCTGACTTACACGTCGTGTACTTGGGAGTTTACATGCCAATTCCAAATATAGTACACACCGAGGTTGAGATTTTGGAGTACACTCCATGTGCTCATGGAGACACGCTGTGTACTACCACTTTTTCAACCCTCTTGGTTTTTTAGTATCTTTTAACCTAGGAGTCATAATTAGACCCATGAGTGGTCCATTCTGAGTATTTTTCTGCATATATTTTGATTTTAATACCTGTGTGGTGTTTTAATGACTCCTTAGAGGCATTTAAGACTTTTTATAAATAGAGAGGTTCTTACCTCTTTAATTTAAATCAGTAATATCCTAAGAGATACTTGAAGTGAAAATTATAGGTTGCGTGTTTGGATCTAGAGAAGGATGTATCTATCTTCTTTTCATACCAAGGGTCCCCTATGGGGTGCCTTTTCTTACATGCTAACCTAGGTAATCCCTAGTAGGATCCCTTTACCTGTGTACCATTTTGAGGATCCCTTTAAAGATGCCTCTATTGGCTTGTCGTTAGAGGATCCTTTATAGGATTCCTCCTTTAACTTTTTATCTAAGGATCCAAAGTAGAAGGCCTTCACTTATGTGTTGAACTTGAGGATCCTGTGTGGGATTCCCCCATTAACTTTTCTACTAAGGATCATGAGTAGGATAACTCTATTGTGTTTGAATTGAAGGACCCAGTGGGTGACCCATTTTTTGACCGACTTTGAGCTGGTACATCGGTTTCTGGTACAGATGGTAACAGGTGTCATGTTAGAACCAGTGTTGAACATGTAAACCCATGGGGTAGTGGTAGTAGTGTTTGGTTTAGGAATTCGACCACCCAAACTCTTTTGGTTTATCCTTTCACATGTTTATTAATGATTAAATGATCATTACCATAGGTGCTTCCTAATTGGTGGTTGTTGAGATTGACATGAAGCATCTTTATTTCTCTTTGGGATGCCCAGAATTTCTTCTTGGGATTTGGATTCTGAGCCATTTTATTTTTTATTTTTACTGGTATACCCAGAGGTACTACCTAAGATTTTGATATTGAGATATATATTTTATTATTAGATTATTGGTATTTCTAGAGGTGATTCTTAGAATCTGGCCATTACACCTACTATTATGATATACAGACATGGCATCCCTAGTAATGATACTCATGTATAATTTATCTCTCTCGACTGATGAGGATGATTATGATTTCCTCATCTTGTAGGTTAAATTAATATTATTACGCTCTCCTAAACTCAAGTTTTCTAGTGGATTATTACACTCTCCTTGATTTTTTTTCTATAAAGGATTATTATGCTCTCCTCGACCTGTGTCTTATAGAGGATGACTACAGTCTCCTCTATTTTTTATATAATAAGGATCGCCAGATATTTTATCTAGAATCAGGATTTTGATCCCTTTTCTGTGTCAGGGTGGTTATACATAGTGTCTCACACCTATGATTGATATTCACATTTGAATATCGAGGGGTGGGCATGAAGTTTCATTGGTGATCTCACCTATAGATTGCCTAAGTGTTAGACCCTTAGGGTTCATCAGATTCGCAATATCATGAACACCTACAAACCAGGACCTAGGGAACATACATTGGATTGGATTTACATGGAATGATTAGCATGAAAACTAGATCAATAACCATTTATAGGATGTCCAAAAGTACTTATGTGGAATCCATTATTACAGGGATTGGAGGTGAGTATGGGTGAACCCATGTGTAAGATGAGTATTCCCTTGTGGTGACATAGTTTTCTCAGAGAAATTTTTGACATTGGCTGATGAAGGTACTTTTTGATTGGGATTATAGACCTAGAGATCAACTTAATTATACATGGATTGAGTGACATGACTTCCATCTCAATTCCCTTGCACAAGATGTCTAGGAAAGCAGCATTATGAACCCAAGTATCAACTGCTGATTGGTTTTACATTATTTAATTCACGTTACTCATGAATATTCATATTTATGTATATTTATATAAGTATGGGACTATACATGGATACACATATAGATATAGAAATCCATACTGTCACTTTCCCAGTTGACCAGGATTATGAACCCGGGGTTCGACTATGGTTTCATGATATTGTCTTTACTTAACTTTTTGGTTGTGTCTCAGCTAGACTGAGCACTTTTAATTTTACATACACTTATAGAAGCATATTTTATAGGTCCATCATTGGTGTGTCTTACTGATATTATCACCCCTGTATGTGAACCTTGGTGTACGTGTAGACCTTATGTCTGCTTTTCAGGTTGAACACAATATCATGGTGGATAGGGATGAGGCCTAGAGTTGTATGATTGAGTGGAGATTCTTGGGTGGGTTCTTCTAATCAGGATTTTTTAGTTTTATAGTGTATGGAGACTATGTATGTGTTCTAGCTCAGAGTTAATAGTAGAGCCTTGTACTTTTATTCAGTTACTTTTGTACTATTGTATTTGTATTGTTAGCCTAGTGGGTGACCAGTGTTGTATGTATAGAATAGTTGTTTGGACTTATATATAATATTCATTTATTAATACAAAATTCTATGTTTCTGTTTTTTTTATACTTCTGCACTCTATTTATTTACTATTTTTTATGATACTTAGCTATTTCTGATGTTTTCTTACTCCGATATAATGGAATACTCTCCCCACTATCACACCCTAGGGACTCACTACTATTTGGAAGCCTCTAGAATATGGGGAGGTGCATTTGAGTCCTCATAACAAACCAAATTGAAGCATTGTTTTATTGGCATCTGGGTCGGGACGTTACATGTACAAAGTCCCATAAGGGAATCAGGTTTACTCTCTATCCCAACAAGATGTCTCATGAGACTAAAACATTACCAATTACATTGTAGTGTTATCTAGGTGCATCCATCATAACATGTTCATGAATATGTATGGAACATGAAAAATTAAACATAAGTAATAAACATAAGGGTTACCCATAGAAAGAAATGGGTATCGTAATCAGGTCATAAGGGAAAAACAATGGGTGTATCAAAATGACATCCAGGAAAGAAGGGATTTAAAACATTCATAAATATTCATAAGAAAAATTAGGAATATATATTGATAAATGATTTCTAATTTAAGTGAAAACATATAAAAATAGTGTTTAAAAAACTTTATAAATGATCCACTTAAGTGGGGTTTAAGGGTAAATATAAAAGAGTATTTAAAGTGGATAAAGCCATAATTATTTTCATAAAACCAAAAATGAACTAAGATATTTTTTCATGATAAAAAAATTTATTTTAGAAAAATATTTGTAGATTAAAATAGATTATGCAGTGTATATGAAAATGGGTAAGACATTACGTATTTCTCTTTAATAGGGTTTTCTTATCTAGAAGAATTTGAGAAGGGAGACTTTTAAAATAAGCTTTTCCCCATAAAAGAATGATGAATTGATCTGGATAGATAATTTTTAAACATATACACATAATTTAGAAGAATTATATTATAAAAATTAAGAAATACATTGGGGTACAGAAAGAGAAAACATAACCCAAATGTAATTTGAATGTTTAAAGAGATCCCCATACCTTATGTTTGACAGTGTTATGAACTTGTACTTAATGTCTTGGATAATCAAATTAAATCCATTAATTAATTAATTTAAAATCTTTTATACATGTATTTTATTTATTATAATTTTATTAAGTTCATTTATATCATTTTTCTATGATTTTTAAGATTCAATTTCATCACTTCAGGAGTGTTCGTTTCATGATTTTATGATTGGTTCCCATGATTTTAATTATGGAAGTTCTTGTAAAATGAAAAAAAACTAAAGAAGTGGAATTATATGATATTTATGCACCTAAAAAATTTTAAATGGTCCCATATATCATTTTTTTCATATATGAGAATGATTCATGAGATACAATGTTAATGATGAATGTTATTTTATCTTGGTAAATTATTGATAATCACAAACTAGTTTTGTTTAATTATTTAATATTATGTATATATGTTAGTTACAAAACATAAAAAAAGTTTTAATATACATTTTAAAATCTTTTTTAACCATTATAATGGTTTTACTACCACCCATGAAGGCGTTAATAGAAAATGAAAAATCATCGTCTATGAAGGTGGTGAATCAACACATCACAGATGATGTTTTTTAAGATAGAAAAGATAATAGAAGAGATTTGATGATTGATATCCCATTAACACAATAAAATTACTGTATATATATGATACTATAGTTATCATGTTACTTTGGATAGGGTAGGTGAGGTAAGGATAAGAAAATAAAATAAATTAAAAAATAAAGGGGAGGGTTTTACCTCTTGAGTGACGTCTCCTTGAGAACCTCATTAAGGCACTTGGAAATGGAATTTTGATGAGACCCATAAGAACTGAACATGGGAAAGATGTTTGGGAGAGTAATTGGGTAGAATATTAGAGTAAGATCTTGATATTTTCAAGAGATGACTTGGGATTTTTTTTAGGTAATCTTTATCCTTTTTTTGATTACATTTCATTTGGGTTTTAACTTGGGGAGTGTTTGGGTGAAAATTTGAGAAAAATGGAAGAAAGAGGGAAGTGAATGGTTCACATATGGTCAGAGAAAATCGTGCACCCTAGAAAATTGTACAACCCTGGATATAGGAGAATTTCATGGTTGGGACACAGTTTGTCAAACTGTGCGCCCACTTAGGAGTAACTGTGCACCCCTATAAAAGAGGTGCATGGTTTGGCACACGATTAGGGAAAATCTTGCACCCCTGCCCAAAAAACCATGCGAGAATTTTTAATTCACCCAAAAATTAGATTTTAAATCACCCAAACACCTGAAACTCACCCTATTCTACCCTAACATAGTCCAACTCATACCCTCACGATTTCATAGCCTCCCAAATAGATTTTAAGCCTTCCCAAACTCTGTTCTTTGCAATTCGAATCCTAAATTGAAGATTTTCATCCCTCTCGATAAGAGAATCATATCTCACTTAGTTTTAAAATCCTCTTCATTTCGTATCACATCTTAAAAAGGGTTGTTCTTCTTATTTTGATTATATCTTGATTTAGTATTATAGATCTAGATCTAGAAATTAAGGATCATGATTTGTTCCATCTTGATTTAGGGTTTTAGATTTAGATCTCGTTCTACATAGTTGTGTCGCTCAAATTTTGGGGATTTATATTGGGTGATCGTTCATCCACAAATTGAGGTAAGTGTTCTATTATTCAAATCCCATATTCATGATTTCAATTATGTTTATGTAATTGTATAATTTCAAGGGTTCATTTAGAAATTTGGAAGCACCTAAATTGAATTAATTAATGTGGTCAATTAATTAATTAAGGAATTGGGGATTTGATTGAATGATATGATTTTGGAATAGGGATAATTAATTGTTAAATTAATTAAGGGAATTGATGTGATAAACTAATTTTTGAATTAGTAATAAAGTTGAGATGATTAATTAATTAATGAGTTAATTAATAATATTGATATGCTTAATTAATTGATGATTTAATTAATAAGTTTGATATGATTAATTAATTATTGAGTTAATTAATGATATTGAGAAGATTAATTAATTGTTGAGTTAATTAAGGAGATTGATAATATTAATTAATTGTTGAGTTAATTAATGAGAATGAGATGATTAATTAATTATTGAATTAATTAATTTAATGATGAATAATTATAATGGAATTCATATGAGAATTGAGATCTAGAATGGTAACAATAGAATTATGAGATATTAGATGAGATATATAATGGTAATAGTGTCATTATAAGACATGATATCCCTTGAGGATAGTTTAGACTTCAGTGTGGGCTGAAGCAAGTATTGAGGTTCGGGTATCCTTAAGAACCCCGAGAGTTTATGTGGTTAAATAAAGAATAATTTGATAATGTGATAATTGTTTATTTATGCATTGTGAATATTTTCTTTATACGATTGCATACACCATTATTGAATAGATATTATTTTAGACACCATTGGTGGTGTCTTACTGAGTTGTACTCACAACCTACCATATTTCATGATTTTAGGATAGGATGAGGGAAAAGACTCAATGTTTGGTGGATTAGTTGGGATAGATCATGGATAAGGGAACCAGACATAGTTTAGGACCCACTTGTGAGTCATTAGTGTCTTTACTTTGAGTTTTAATTTTGACACTAGACATGTATTTTGGCATGATATATCTATTGTTTATTTTGATATCGTATTTCCAGTTTTGGTTATCTTGTTTTGCTAGTATTTTTATGGTTGTGAGATCATTTGGTTATTCAGTTTTAATTAATTAATTATTTCCACCACTATAAAAATGGCCTATATCAGTGCTTAAAAAGGGATTTAACTGCGCTTTAAAGCTCAGCGCTAATATAGGGGGTCCCTTTTATCAATGCTGATAAAAGACCCCTTTATCAGCGCTTTTTTTAGAACTGATAAAAGGGACCTTTATCATCGCTTTTAAAAAGCATTGATAAAAGTCAAAAAAATAAAATAAAATAAAAAAGAATTAAATAATGTAGGGGAGAGCTTTTAATATTGCTTGACCCCCCAATCAGCGCTAGGAGGTCTCCTGCGTGCTACTCTTCCTGCAAATCCTCACACACGTGCACCCCTTTGCTTCCACCCGAACTCAAACCCGCAACCTCCCCCTTTCGCAGATTCACCATTACCACTAAGTTACTTCATTTTTTTCTCTATTTAATGATATATCTTTTTATTTATATATATATATATAGTTATATTTATTCGTATGTTGATATAGATTCATATTAATATAAATATATTTATTCATATATTAGTATATATATATATTCATTTGTATATTAATATATATTTATATTTATTTATTTATATATATAATTTTAGTTATAATTTTTTATCTGTATATTTATTTGTATATTAATATATACTTATAAGATTAGTTTTAAATACATTTATGAAATATGTTTTTTATTTGTGTTTATAATTAAATAAATACATACATACATACATATATACAACACACACACACACAGTCACACACACACACAGACACATATATATTTACGAATAAATACATATATATGTGTATTTGAAAATCCATAGAATGTTAAAATGATCATAACTTATAATCTAAAAAACCCCTTTCAACTCCACAACCAGTCAAACAGAAGAAAATGAAACAATATTCGATATGATATGTGGTACAGGGCTAACAGACATCCGAATTAGAAGTTATACCTGTTTGAATGTTAAAAAATCGGTGTATCCTGACTAAAAACTCAGTTTTAGAGGACTTTTGGGCCCTTTTGGCCTCCAAAAATGTGACAAAAGATTTTCTTCATTCACTAGTGCATATAGATTGTTACGGTCTTCGATTTGATATGTTGTAGATCTCAAACGGACACCCAGATCAAAAGTTATGGTCGTTTGAAGTTTGAGTTACATTTTCAACTTATTTTAGATCTTTTATTAATTGTTTTAATTTTTCGTGTCTTCAAATTGTTATTAAATGATTTTTAATCTATAATAATTAGCTAATTATTAATTAATAATATTTTTTAAATATTTTAAAGCCATTTTTACTAAATTTCTTATATATTAAATTTAATATTTTATTTATAGGTATCTAAAACATATTTAAAATATATATATTATATTTATATCAATATAAATATATTTATATAACAATAATTTATTTTTCATGATTTTTTTTGAAACATAAAATTTATTACTGGTAGGAAAAAGCGCCGATAAATCCCCCTTTTATCAGCGCTACTAAAAAAACACTGATAAAGGGGTCCCCTTTATCAGCACTAAAAAAACGCCGCTAAAAAAAGCACTGATAAATGGGTAGCGCTTCCCTTGACCATTTTTTGTAGTAGTGTTCCTCTAGTGTATTAATCCTATAAAAGAGGTTATAGTCTCCCCATGATCAATTTTAGACCCTTGATTCTAGTTATAAGCCTCTGGTGTATGGGGAGGCGTACTTGAGGTCACATGACCGACCATCTCGTGGTACCGGTGTGTGACACCCAGACCGAGAAATTACAAAGTGGTATCAGAGCCTAATTTTGTTTTTTTTATTTTGTAATACTATTTGGGAATGGTAGATAAGTGACTAGGAATATTCAGGCCTTGGTTATGAGCTCATGCATTGGAGTAGATTACCCATGTACGGGGGAGAACCCAAGTGCCCAGGGTGGGATTGTTGTTATTGTTATTTGTTGTTACAGTTGAATATTATTCCACCTTGGGTGATGGACTTGTGGTGTGATGTGATTTTTGTTTTTTGTATTTTCTAAGAATTTATTTCTGGCCCAGTAGAGAATGGGTATTTAGTTTTCATGCATCATACTAGGAACTCGAGATTATTTTGTGAAATGCATCATTTTTGGCATGCTTGGAAAATGAGTTCTGGATATTTTTTTAAACTTGAACTATTTTTTCCTTGTTTGTGAAATTGAATTGAAAATGGTGCCTAATATGAAATTAAAGGTGGTAAAAATGATGCAAGATGAAAATAATTTTGTGTCTAAATAAGAATCTTGAATAATGAAAATGAGTTATTTTTTATTAAACTTTTCCTAGATTTAGTATGGTTAAAGGTACTGTTAGAACCTCAGTTTTGACCGTGTGGCAGGGTTTGGGAAAAAATATTTGTTGTTCCTTATTTTTTTTCTTATAAATGTGTCAGTGTTGAGAAAAGTATCCTAAGTTGTGTGTTTGTCTTGTAGAGTTATGCCTCCAAGATGAATCATATTGAGAAGAATACATGAGTGCATGGATAGAGATGATCCACCAGTGGAAGAACCTGACGCACCTATAGTGTTGGGTGAAGAAGTTAGAGATCAGTTCTAAGGGAACGTTTCTGGGTTCATGCAATTAATGGAAAGAGACCCAGGGTGGTTCAAGAAGAGAATGTATGACTTGAAGAAGGAGTCTCTGTTGCAATATCCATTGACTTTTTCTAGAGAGGGTGGATCTGAGAGATATGAGTTGTGGATTGATTCTATACATACTATAATTGACCACTTAGATACTCTTACTAAAAAGAAAGTCAAGTTAGCTACTTATATGATATGAGGATCAGTAAAGCGCTGGTGGGATGTTCAGACTTTGACTGGACAGGCTGATGGTATGTTATGGAAGGACTTCTTGGAGAGGTTTTTAGATAACTTCTTTCTAGATATACTAATGCAGGAGACAGTAGCTAAGTTCATGAGATTTAATCAGGGGAGTAAGTTCATGATGAACTATGCTAGATTCTTTATATATTTTCAGTGCTTTGCTTCTGTGTTGGAAGCAGATGAGGCTATATCAGCAAAATGATTTCAGGAAGGATTTAAGTGTAAAATTAATTCCCAGGTGAATATCTTCTGGTTGAAGAAGTTTTTTCGAAGTGGTGAATCAGGATCTCATAGCTAAGGGTAACTTGAAGGAGGCTTCCAGTGGAGGATATATGGTTTCTTCTCGATGATAAGAAGGTACACCTTCTAAGATCATGAATCATACTTATGATAACTTTATCCAGAATAGTGGAAAACATAGTGGCCAGGGGGAAGTTAGTTACATAGGGCCTTTCTCTAGTGATTTTTCACTAGTGTGGTAGGCTAGGCTACCATCATTGATACTTTCCCCAACCACCAATGGAGTGATGATCTTGTGGAAAGATGGGATATCTTAAAAAGTTCTATAGGAACCCATGACTGACAGGTAATAATGGGGCATCTAGATAGGATCAAAGTGTATGAAAGGGATCTTCTACACCATATCAGTATATTAGTTGGAATTATATAGGTTGTGGCAATAAAGACAGTGGATGTGGTACTTCTGGGAAATATCTCCCTTATCAGCAGACTGGTGCAGCTCAGGGGACTCAAAATTCATCATGGGGAAGAGGGTTAGGACAGTTTCATGGAGTTAATCTTATACCAGTGGATAGCGAGGCTAGACCATCAATAGTGATAGGTACTACTCTTGTAGCTTCTACATTATCTGGTGCCTTATTTGATATTGGTTTATCTCATTCCTTTATTTCTACACAACCTGTAAATGGTTTGAGCTTAGTAGTGGAGTTTGTGATCGGGGTGTTGACAACAAATACACCATTGAGAGTACATTCTAGGGACGTCTACTTGTGTAAGGTATGTTCTACCAAATTTAGTGAGTATAGTTTTATGTGTGATCTCTATATCCTAGAAATGTCAGGCTTCAACCTAATTTTGGCTATGGACTAGTTTGTAGCTTATTGAGGCCATATTGATTATTACCATAGGAGAGTGAATTTTACTTCTCCTAAGGGTGACAACTATATTCACCATGAAGAGTGGAATATCTATCCAGGCTGAGCAAGACCAATTACTCAGCAACTCGGAGATCTCACAACCCATGTTTCTAATCTATTTCCAAATAATGGTGATGTAAAGAATGATGTCTTTCCACCGGTATTGGATCAATTTTAGAATGTTTTTTCATAAGATTTATTAGGGTTTCCACCTAATAAATGCATGGAGTTTACTATTTACCTTAATCCAAGATCTGAACCAACTTCTATTCCACCATATAGAATGGTGATGATAGATCTTCAAGAGTACAAGACTCAGCTGGAGGAGTTGATGTATGATGGGTTTATACATCCAAGTACATCACCTTGAGGATCACCAATTCTGTTTGAAAAAAAAGGATGATGAGAGTTTGCATTTATGTGTCAATTATCAGTAGTTCAACTGGATGATAGTGAAGAACTGGTATCCTCTTTCTTGCATCAATGATCTCTTTTAACAGTTAAGGGGAGCTTTCATCCTATCAAATATTGACTTGAGATCATGGTATCATCGGTTGAGATTTTGGCCTTCTAACATACTGAGGACTATTTTTAGAAGAAGGTATGGCCTATATGATTTTATCTTAATTCCATTCGTGTTTATGAACAAAATAGCAGTGTTAATGGCCTTAATGAAAAAAATCTTCCATTTTTACCTGGATTAGTTTGTGGTAGTGTTTGTGGATGACATCTTGGAGTACTCCAAGAATAATGATGATCATTCCCAACATCTTGACATCATCTTGAGTACACTGAGAGATCATTGGATATAAAAAAATCTATATAATATTTAGTTTTTTATTGATTAGGTACACTTCTTGGGATACATTATCTTGGAGGAAGGTGTGTTTGTAGACCCAGTGAAAGTGCAGGTAGTGGTTTCTTAGGAGTATCCAAAGAATGTTTTCAATATCTACAGCTTTCTGAGATTAGCTGGGTATTATAGGAGGTTTATTCAAGACTTTTCCCATTTGGTAGCACTTCTATTTGGCTTGAAAAAAATGAGAAAATTTTTGATTAGTATGGATATTGTGAGAATTCTTTCCAGGAACTAAATAAGTGCTTGATATCAGAACCTATCTTGATCCAACCTAAGCTAATTGAGGAGTACATAGTGTATTGTGATGGTTCTGGGATAGGGTTTGGAGTAGTGTTCATGTAGGGAGATAAAGTTGTGGTGTATGGGTCTTGTAAGTTAATTCCATGTGAATGGAAACTCCCTTATACACGACCTCGAATTAGATGCGGTGGTTTATGCTTTGAAGTGTTGGTAGCATTATCTATTAGGAGAGAAGTTTAGTGTGTTTACCAACCAAAATAGATTAAGGTATATCTTCTCACAGTGAGATTTAAATCTTCAGTAGTGGATATGGGTTGAGTATATGCATTCATTTTATTTTGAACTAGAATATACACCCAAAAAGGTAATAGTGTTGCTAATTCCTTAAGCATAAAAACTCAGGCTCAGGCTGCTCAAGAGTCTAGTGCTGAGTGGAAGATGATAACTCTACTAACTGAGATGCATGTGGTGGTTCAGGTGAATTAGGATAAAATGAATATAGTATCAACTTTATTGGTTTCTACAATTTTAATATGGATCAAGGTTGGATAGTATGAGGATCTGGAATTTTTTTCTTTAAGGGAAATCTTTGAAGGTGGGGAGACAACTTCAAGCTGGTTGATAGATGAGGACGAGATCATCTATGTCAAGAATTGATTTTTTGTGCCTATGAGCAAGTGAGAGGAGATGATGTGGGAATTTAATGCCTCAAAGTGGGCGGTACATATATGTGTGACCAAAATGTATCATAACATACGATGATAGTTTTGGTGGCCGAGTATAAATAAGTATATAATAGGGTTTGTGACATGATGCTACTCCTTTAAGCTGGTGAAGGCAGATCATCAATGACCTAGAGGTTTGTTTGAATCGTTTACCATTCTGTAATGCAATTGGGATGACATTACCATGTAATTTTTGGTGTGTGTCTCATGTATGCCACAAAATAATGATTTTATTTGAGTTATTGTGGATAGAATAATGAATGCAACACATTTTTTGACTATATGGGATAATTTCTCAAAGGATCAGCTGGGAGACTTTTATGTTCTGGTGATATTCCATCTACACAGAGTTCCACAGATTATACTTTTAAATTGTGAATCCTATTTTACTTCGTGCTTCTAGTAGGTCCAACAAAAGGCACTTGGTATGAAGGTTTTTCTGAGTTTGAATTTCCACCCAAAGAAAGATGGGAAGTCAGAGCATACTATACAGGTACTTGAGGCAGGTGAGCCATGTAGGATCAAAATAATGATGTAGATGCTCAATATACAAGAGGGGGGATTGTATACTTTAAAAATTACTTTTTAAATTTCAAAGATTGCAATTTTTAACAAAGTTAAACAAGGTAAATTCACAATACCTCTTAGTTATACATACTCTCTTGATTCTGAAAATATGGTTCTAGAAATGAAACTTAATAAAAGTTTACAAAGACAAAAATTCTACCTTAAAGTGTATAAAATCTTACTAATTAGAGTATAAAAGTATAAGAAAGTATAATATATTTAGAATTTCCTTATCAATCAAAATTCAGCGAAAAAAAACTTGAAACAATACAAGTAGCACGTAAGAAATATTTTAACCCAAAGAGTAGGGTATCCAACAACCTTGGATAAAGGTACCTTGATTTATAATTTCAAGAAAATATGTCTTACCCATACCAGGGTAATCCCATGATACAAATATCAGAGTCTGTCTTACCGTCTCCGCAAGCCCTCAAACTTCAAGGTAGTCGTCACCTCTATCTTCCTATCCCTGGAATCTCTCGAATGTACTCAGCAACATTTGGAGTTGCACGAAGCAATTCTGGAAAAGATGTTCAGTACACACAAAGCATGGGAGTCTCTCTCTATAAATCACTTTAGCATGTAATATCTAGAGTTCTAGAACAGTCATCAATGTTGTTGTGAGATCATTCAAATTAGATTTTATTTATAGGCATATCTTCAATGGTCAAAACCCTCCTCCAACGATCATATTTTTCCTTGAATTTCGGAGGGATCTATACATGTGTCACTAGAACAACGGTTGATTGAAAACTAATTGTAGGAAATCATTTCATAACTATAACAAGGATAAGAAAAATATGATATTTTACTCAAAACCATTTTTCAGAGTGTAAGGATAAAGTTATTAGTCTAACCAAAAACCATTCGGTGTCTATAATACATAAATATTCAGATTCTGTGTTCAAAAGAATTTGGAACCTAAATTCTATAGAATTCCGATGTCTGAATTTCAAAGAAATTCAGAGTCTAAATTCATAATAATTCGGAGTCTGAACTCAAAAAGTTCAGAGTCTAAATTTAGAGAATTCAGAGTCTAAACTCCAAAAGTCCAGAGTCTAAATTCAAATAATTCAGAGTCTAAATTCTGAGAATTTGGAGTCTGAATCAGAAGAATTTAGAGTCTGAAAACAGAGAATCCAGAGTCTGAACTCTGAAAGTTTGGAGTCTGAATTTAGAGAATTCGGAACCCAAATTCAGATCCTGAAAACAGAATTCTCTATATCTAAGTATTTATAAGATTATGAGGTTTTAGATATGAAACCAAATTTTACACTTAGAAATAAAATGAGTTAGGTTTAGATATATTAAGACATGAACAATGAAAACATGTTAAGGATAAATTTTCGTTGAGGAAGGAAAATTTTCCTTATTAAGATAAATCTTCGGGGAAAAGAAATTTGCATTAAGATAGAGTTTTTTTGATTTTCAAAACAAGAATAATGGAAAAGTTATAAGGAAACCTTATTAACTCAACAATCTCCCCATTTTTGGAAATCACAAACATCCTTACAAAAAATAATATAAGGACTTAGAAAATATTTTTCTAGACTTTGAAAATAAAACACATCTCCCTTAACACATGGGTAATGATGAATATGACTAACTTCCCATTATTTTTTGGAAACACTAAGGATATTATTCTTGATTTCTGAATTGAGACTTAGCATTTTATTCCATACAAAAATCATCTTGGATAAGAACTCCCCCTTAGATGAACTCCCCCTTACTTAGGGAAATTTCTTCTTTTACTTAGTATTATTTTTTTAACATTCCTTTCTCCCCCTTTGTGATTTTCAAAAAATAATACAGGGAATGGAAAAGGAAATATGGTACTTGAAATATTAGTACCTGTCAACCAAATTTATAAAGAACAACCCAAAATTTCATTATGATTGGAAAAATTTAAACATGTAAGGATTACAACAAAAGATTAGAATTGAGTTGGATTATCCTTCATTCTATTTCGACATTAGCTTCTTCACTATGGTTTTGAGGTTCTTGAGTTCTTTATAATCCTCCTTTTTACATTTGAGATATTGATCCTGATCTTATGTTTTCTTTTCTAAGGCTTTTATCCTTTTATCCTGATCCATATGAGATTATTCCTGGTCTTTCATAACTTATTCTTACTTAGAAATTTTCTCTTCAATCTCAATTCTGAGATACCTTTCCCTCTTCCAACTCTGAGCAACTGAATATAATTTACCATTCAGATCTTTCACTTCTTGCATCTAAGAATTCTGTTCCAGAGTTAGCTTTTCCTCAAAACTATTTGTGAGATCCGTGATCTTCACATCTTCAGTGTCAAATGAATCCTTAACACTTTCTTAGAATTCATCAAGGATTCTCATCTCTTTTCCTATCTTCCTTGACCATCTTGTTATCTTTTTGCATCTTTTATGAGCTTCATAGATAATAAGAAAAGTCTTGAACTTTTCCTCAAGACTGACACACTTATCCATCACCATGGAAACAAAATCCGATTTTTGATTTAAGGTGTGCTAAAGCATCTGGAATCTCGAGTCTATACTGGGAAATATTGTAATAGTCCCAAAAAGCTTCTTCAAAGAATGGAGTAAAAAATTATGTCCAAGAGAGGACGATTCTGAAATCGAGATTTTGCTTAGTGAGGATTATTTTTCTATATCAACAGCTTTCCTCTTCGATGAATTACCCAATTCTTTCTTCTTTACAACAACCTTGGTAAGTGTATCAACTTCTACTTGTTTTCCTTTATCAACCTTCGGAATGAATTCCCCTTGATCAGGGGATTCATGTTCACTTTAGATAGCTGAACAATTTTTTCTTCATCAATTTCTTCCCTCTCGGCTCCTGCCTCAACATCCTCTGGGTGAGTGAAATATATATTGATTCTTTCTTCCCCAGATGGTTTGGTTACTTAATCTTCACCCTTCTCTTCATCCTTACCCAGAGTAACAAGCTTTGATGATTTGGCTTGAGAGGTTCAGAATGATAATTTCTCAGAAGGTTTTTCCCTCTCATGATATTCCTATACCTTCTTTAAAACACCTTCGGATTCACCACTACCTTCTTCTTCATCTTCTTCTACTTCTTCTTATACTTATTCATCTTCATCTACTTATTCTTTATGTTTTTCCAGAATTAAAAACTTCTTACCCAGAGTCTCTGGTAAAGGTTCTATCAGAAAGGATTCTAGTATCGGGATATTCTCAGAGGCTTTCTCAGCTTCCTTCAGAAGGAATTTCACTAACTCACCCTCAGACAACTTATTACATTCCTTCTTTTCTTTTTCTTCTTTTTCTAGATTCTCAACAATCTTTTCCTTCAATGCCTTTTCCTCAGCAGGGTCCATACTAAACTGAGGGTTGCCTTCTTTCTAGTTCTTCTTATCTCTATACTGAAAGTCCTTCTTCCCAACTATCTTTCTCATACTTCGAGCAAGATTTGCTAGTTCATTCTCAGAAAGTTCACTTTCACTTGATTCGGATAAAACAGTGACTGTCTTAGATTTAGATCTTGTAACTCTCTCAGGAGTCTTGGCTTTCATATGATTTGAAATTGTTGTAAAAGCAACACTTTCATTCCCAATATTATTCTTAATATTATCAGTATCTCTCTTTATTCTGGTTTCATGTTGAAGAAGAGTTCCAAACACTTCATTAAGATAAATCTGGGTAACTTTCCTATTTTCATCTATAGTTGTCCTTCTAGATTCCCATTCATTAGGCATGATGTCTATAATATTGTCTACAAGTGCCTAATCATCCAAACCTTTTTCACCCATGGATTGTAAGTTGTTGAAAATATTCATAAATCTCTATTGTACCTTACATATAGGTTCTCCATAAGGAAAGAAAAAACCATGTTACTCTGCTCTAAGCATATCTCTTCTAGTTTCAATAACTTTGGAAGTTACAAAATGAGTTACTTCAAGCTTCTTTAAAATACAATTTACAACTTCATAAGAAGAAATCTGGCTATATATATTCCTGGTCATGGAACCCAACAAAGTATTTCATACCTTTTAGTTCAGTTGATATTCATACTTTTCTTGGTTGGTGAAAGTACTGACTTCCTTGTCAGGGATTTTATATCCTTCCATAAGCATAAAAAATTGTCTACTCCAGTATTGATGACACACGTCTCCATACGATCTATCCAATATTCATAATCATTCTCATCAAAAATAGGTGGTCTATTAGTATTAATATTGTCTATCGAACCAAAATTCATTCCTGCCATCTAATGAAAATATCTTCCCACAAAAACTTGTTAATAGTAAAAGTTTGTAAACAAGGAAAAATTTCCTCAGCAAGGAAAATATAGTGAACAATGAAAACTGATCAAGAAAAATTATATGTGAATATAA
Organism: Viscum album; assembly: GCA_963277665.1. Lineage (NCBI taxonomy): Eukaryota > Viridiplantae > Streptophyta > Magnoliopsida > Santalales > Viscaceae > Viscum > Viscum album. The sequence goes on from OY728126.1 coordinate 894,830,707, forward strand.
GTATTTTAGAGACCACCTCTGATACTAACTATAGGATCGAAATAATGATGTAGATGCTCAATATAAAATAAGGGGTGAATTGTATATTTTAAAAATTCCTTTGGAACTTCAAAGATTGTAATGTTTAACAAATTTAAACAAGGTAAATTCACAAGACCTCTTAGTTCTATAGACTTTCTTGATTATGGAAATATGGTTCCAGAAATGAAACTTAAGAAAAGTTTACAAAGATAATGATTCTACCTTAAAGCTTATAGAATCTGACTAATTAGAGTATACAAGTATAAGAAAGTATAAGATAGTTACACTTTCCTTATCAATCAAAATGCAGTGGAAAAAAACTTGAAATAATTCAAGTAACAAGTAAAAAATCTTTTAACCCAAAGAGTAGGGTATACAACAACCTTGGATAAAGGTACCTTGATTTATACTTTCAATAAATTATGTGTTACCCACACAAGGGTAAGCCCTCGATACGAATATCGGAGTCTGTTTTACTATCCCCGCAAGCCCTCGAACTTAAAGGTAGTTGGCGCCTCTGTCTTCCTATCCCAGGAAGCCCTCGAATGTACTCAGCAACATTTAAAGTCACACGAAGCAATTCTAAACAATATTTTCAGCACGCACAAAGCATGAGAGTATCTCTCTAGAAATCACTTCAGCATGTAATCTCTAGATTTCTAGAACAATCATCAATGTTGTTGTGAGATCGTTCAAATGAGCTCCTATTTATAGGCACATGTTCAACGGTTGGCTCCCTCCTCCAATAGTAATATTTTTCCTTGAATTTCAGAGGGACCTATACACATTTCACTCAAACAACGATTGGTTAGAAACTAATTGTATGACATTGTTTCATAACTATAACAAGGATAAGAAAAATATGGTTGTTTACTCAAAACCATTTTTCAGAGTGTAAGAAAAAAGTTTAGAGTCTAACCAAAAACCATTTAGTTTCTATAATACATAAATATTCAGATTATGTCTTCAAAAGAATTAGGAACCTGAATTATATAGAATTACAAAGTCTGAATTTCAATGAAATTTGGAGTCTGAATTCATAAGAATCCAAAGTTTTAACTCAAAAAGCTCATATTCTGAATTCAAAGAATTTGGAGTCTGAACTGAGAAATTTCAGAGTCTGAATTCAGAGAATTCGAAGTCTGAATTCAGAGAATTAAGAGTCTAATCTTAGAAGAATTTGGAGTCTGAAAATAGATAATTTAGAGTCTGAACTCAGAAATTTTGGAGTGTGAATTCAGAGAATTCAGAACATAAATTTGGATCCTTCAAACAGAATGCTTTATATCTAAGAATTTATAAGATTTCGAGGTTTTATATATGAAACCGAATTTTACACGTAGAAATAAAATGAGTTAGGTTTATAGAAATCAAGACATGAACAATGAAAACATGGTAAGGATAAATTTTCCTTGAGGAAGGAAAATTTTCTTTATTAAGATAAATCTTAGGGGAAAAGAAATTTGCCTTAATATAGAGTATTTGTGATTTTCAAAACAAGAAGGAATGGAAAAGTCATAAGGAAACCTTATTGCCTCAACAAGCCAGATTTGTTGGGATCGAGTCTCACACAGGATACGTCGAAGTTGATACGTCTTATTCAGAAACTTATGGCTACATCTCAGAGTAGAAAGAAGTAATATACAGATAGACTGTGCAGATAGTTCATATATTGTGGCAACATGGGTGTGTTCAAGAGGAAACTTGGGAGAGAGAGGAAGATATGAGGGCTCGGTGGACCAATATTTTTTACTCAGAATATTAGAGATTCTTTGGAGTGCATCTTGAGGACGATCTGTTATAAGTCAGAGAGATTATAAAATTCCAACCTTTTTTAGAGATGACTCGAGCTTGTTTTCAAGAATTATTTTTCCCTATTTTGAGTACTTTATGTTTTCTTTTTAACTTTGGGTGTCTGGGTGAAAATTTTAGAAACATGGAAGAAAGAGGGTAGTGCATGGTTAGAGAAAACCATGCACCCCAGCCTAGAAAATTGTGCAATGCTAGACAGAGGGGAATTTCATGGTTGATGCATGGTTTGTAAAAATATGCATAATTTTAGGAGTAATTGTGCACCCCTATAAAATAGGTTCAAGGTTATGTAAAATCATGCATGAATTTTTAATTCACCCAAAAATTAGATTTTAAATCACCTGAACCCCCAAAACTCTCCCTATTCAACCCTAACTTGGACCAACTCATCCCCTCATGATTTTAAAGCCTCTTAGATGAATTCTAAGACTTCATGACCTCTGTTCATCATGATTCAAAACCCTAATTGAAGATATTAACCCCTTCGAATAAGAGAATCCTATCCCGCTTATTTTCGGGTTCCTCTTCCTTTCTTCTCCCATCCTAGAAAGGGTTGTTCTTACTGTTTTGATTAGATATAGATATAGGATTGTAGATATAGTTCTAGAATTGATGGATCTTGATTTTTCCGATCATGATTTATGGTTTTAAATCCAGATCTCATTCTACATTTTTGTACCACTCAAATTTTGGGGATTTCCATTGTGCGACCGTTCTTTAAAAAAATTGATATAAGTGGTCTATTATTCAAATACCATAGTCATGATTTCAATTATGTGTATATAATTGTATAATTTTTAGGGTTATTTTAGAAATTTAAAAACTCCTAAATTGAATTAATTGTTGTAGTCAATTAATTAATCAAGGGATTGGGGATTTTATTGAATAATGTGATTTTGAAATAGGAATAGTTAATTATTAAATTAATTATTGAGTTATTGGGATTGTGAAATCGAGATAATTAATTGACGAATTAATTATAGGATATTGAGATTGTGAATCTAAATAATTAATTGATTAATTAATTAAAGGATATTGAGATTTTGAAATTGAATAATTAATTGATGAATTAATTATAGGATAATGAGATTTGGAATTGAATGATTAATTAATGAATTAACTATATGATTATTGGGATTGTAGATTTTTATTAATTAATTAGAAAATTAATTTAGGGAATTGATGTGATGAACCAATTATTGAATTAGTAAAAAAGTAGAGATGAATAATTAATTGTTTATTTAATTGATAAGATTGAGATAATTAATTAATTATTCAGTTAATTAATAAGATTGATATGATTAATTAATTATTGAGTTAATTAATAATATTGAGATGATTAATTAGTTTTTGAGTTCATTAATGAGATTGAGAAGATTAATTAATTGATTAGTTAATTAATGATATTGAGAATATTAATTAATTATTTAGTTAATTAATGAGATTGATAAGATTAATTCATTATTGAGTCAATTAATGAAATTGATATGATAAATTAATTGTTGAATTAATTAATGAAATGATTAATGGTAACAATGGAATTCATATGAGAATTAAGATCTAGATTGGTAAAAATGGAATTTTGATATATGATATGAGATATAGAATGGTAACAATGGAATTCTAAGACATGATATCCCTTGATGATAGTTTAGACTCCAGCATAGTCCGAAGTAAGTATTGAGTTTTGGGTATCCTCAGGAAATCAGGGAGTTCATGTGGTTAAATAAAGAATAATTTGATAATGTCATAATTGTTTATTTATGAATTGTTATTTTATTTATACAATTGCATACACTGTTATTGACTAGATATTGTTTTAGACACTATTGGTGGTGACCTAATGAGTTTTACTCACACCCCACTCAGGCTTCCTGATCGGTACCCGAATAGATTTCATGATTACATGATATGATAAGGGAAAAGGTCTTGTGTTAGGTGGTTGAGTTGGGACAAAGCATAGATGAGGGAACCAGATATGGTTCAGGACCCTCTTAGGAGTCATTATTGTCTTTACTTTGAGTTTGAATTTTTTCACTGAACAAGTATTTTGGAATCACATATCTACTACTTAGTTTTATATCATATTTCTATTTTTGGTTATCTTCTTATACTGGTATTGTTCTAGTTGTGAGATCATTTGGTTATTCATTTGTTATTGTTTATTTATTTCCACTGGTATATTACTCTGATAATAGAGTGTATAGTCTCCTCATGATTGATTTTAGACCCTCGCTACTAGTCGGCATCCTCTGGCATATGGGGAGGTGAGCTTGAGGTCATGTGACTGACCGAATCAAGGAACCAGTGCATGGAACCTAGGTCAGGGTTTTACAATTACAAAGCTCCAAAACTTAGAAGGTGTGATGGAAATAGGTGGGGAGGGGTGATATTTATAATGGAAGGAGAGGGATGTTTTTTATTATTTTATTCATTAGTTTATTATTTTAGCTCAATACTATCAATAGTGTTGATTATTGCGACTAAGTACAACAACTAGTACATGTGAGTTCAAACTTATAGGTTCTTATATCATCCATGACACAAAAATTCATGTATTTGTATTAAAATGTTAAATACTGTAAATTACAGTATTTCACTATTCACTAAAATTCAACTATTTTAGAAAAGAACCCAAAAATTCACCCTAACCATTTTTTGAAATGAATATTTAAAAAATAGACTCTATTTTATGGAAAAAATAGAAATATGATAAATTTAAATTTTAATTAAAATCATCATTTATTTAAAAATATTGATTTTAATATTATAACCGATTTTATGACACTTTGAAAAATTAATTAAGGTCTCATAAAATTATATTATAATCATAAGACATTATAATATTAATTTACTAATATATTTTATGAAAATATTTTTTTAAATCAATATATTAATTATAAAATATTAAATAAACATTTATGTTTTACAAAAATACCAACACTTAATTTATCATTTTTAAAACATTTATTTATGAATACCATGATATAAACATGTCAAGTTTTCACTTATAAGATACCGAAATTTTATTTATACTTTCATAGGTGAGGTTACTATTCTATTATCTAGATTACTATTCTTAATGGTCACATTACTATTCTAAGGTCAAGTTACCATTCCATTGGTATAGGTTACTAAAATTTTATAAATACCTCTTATTTCATTAATTATTAATTTATAAAGTTTTTATTGTGTTCTATATGTGTTTTTATGTGATTTATACTATATTTCATAACTATAAGAAGAGAATTTCCATTGATAAAATTCTAGGTCGTTACATTGTCACCCCTTATGAAATTTCACCCTCAAAATTTCATTCTACATACTAAGGTGAAAACAGGTGAGGGTAGTTATCCTTCATTGATTTCTATGGTTCCCTTGTTTCATCTTCATATTTATGGTTTCTTCATAATACTTTGACCAGGTGAGTAGTTTCTTTTCATGGAACTTTATCTCTTCAATCCAATATCTCTGCTAGCTCCTCCTCCTAAGAGAGATCATTTTCCAACCGTTACTCCTTTGAATTTATTACATATGAGGGTTATAGTATTTACTTCCTTAAGTAGGATACATGGAATACATCATATACTTGAGATATGGTTGGTGGAAGTGCTAGTCGATAGGCCACATCCCTAACATGATCAAGAATCTCAAAGGGACAGATATACCTGGGACTTAGATTTCCTTTCTTCTCAAATCTCACAACCCTATTCCATGCATGGTGATATGTGGTGGAATACCATGTCTCCAACCTCAAACTCTAGGTACCATATATGGTTTTCTTCATATATCTTTTGTCAAATTTGGGTTGCCTTGATATGTTTCTGAATGGTTTTCACCTTTTCTACCATTTCCTTGACCATTTCAAGACCTAGCAGCTTATGTTCACCAACTTCATCCCAAAATTCCAGTGTTCTGCATATTTTCCATAAAGATCTTCATATGGATCCATTTGGATCCTTGAGTGGAAACTATTGTTGTAGGAGAACTCGACAAGAGGTAGATATTAGTCCCATCCTCCTTTAAAGTCTATAGAACATGCTCTCAACATGTGTTCTAGAGTGTGAATAGTCTTCTCATATTGAAGATTAGTTTGAGGATGATATGTTGTACTGAAGTTTAGCTCAGTTTTTAGAGTTTGTTGGATACTTTTCCATAACTTTGAGTTAAATATCAGGTCTCGATCAGATACAATCAATAGTGGTACTCCATACAGTATCACCATTTCTTTGATGTATATCCATGAAATTAGGTCTAGTTATAAGTCCTCTCAAATTGTGATAAAGTGAGATATCTTTATAAGATGATAAAAAAACCCATATAAGATTTTTTCCTCTGGATATCTTTGTAAGTGCAGTGAGAAAGTCCATGGTGATGTTTACCCATTTCAATGTTGGTATGGGTAATGGTTGCATCATCCCCTTAGAATTTTTCTTTTCAAACTTCACTTACAGACATAATAATAATTTTAATGTATATTCAGTGATCTCCTTCTTCATATTGTCCCACGAAAAGTGATCTTGGAGATCTTGATACATCTTTGTGCTCCTTGGGTGAATAGATAAGGTTGAGCTATGTGCATCATTCAGAAGCTCTTTTTTAATCTCTAGATTTTATGATACACATAGTTATGATCCAAATCTCACGACTCCATCCTCATAAATTTAGAACTTTGAGGATTTCCCAATTTTGATAACTTCCACATTTTTCTGAATTTCCTATTCATTTATTTTAGTATCCTTTATTTTCTTCATGAGGGATGGTGGAGAAATTATTTTAGAAAGGATTTATTATGTTACTTAATTAATGATTCCCATGTCCATCCTTTTCAAATCTAATAATATTAGATCCTTTCTACTTAGAGCATCTTCCACTTTAGTTTCCTTACCAGGATGGTAGTGGATTTAGCAGTCATAATCCTTGATGATCTCTAACCATCTACACTGGTTCATATTAAGCTCATTCTATACGAATATATTTTCAGTCTCTTATGATCATTATATATCACACACTTCTCCCCATAGAGATAATTCATCCATATTTTCAACATAAAGATCACAGCTGCCAAATTCAGATCATGCATGGGATAGTTTTTCTCAGTTATTTTCAACTTCCTTTAGGCCAAGGTTATCACTTTATCGTTTTTCATCATCACACAACCAAATCCCTTATTTGAATCATCACTGTATACCACAAAGAGTTCCCCACTTATAGAAATTGTGAGTACTCGTGCAGTGATAATCCACTTTTTAATCTCTTTGAAGTATTCTTCACATTCACTAGTCCAGAAAAACTTTAATCCATTCTGATTCATCTTGGTTAATGAATTTTAAAATCATGATAAGCTATTTACAAATCATTGTTAATACTCAGCTAGACTAAAGAAAATATAGATCTCCATTACCGATGTCGGACTGGTCCACTCTTTGATTACCTTTTTCTTGAAAGGTTCTACATATATTCTTTTACTGGTGATAACATGCCCCAAGAATGATACTTCCTCCACCCAAAACACACATTTACTGTGCTTTTCATAGAGTGTCTCCCTTCACAAATTCTTTAGCATAATATTCAAATTCACCTCATGCTTATTCTTTCTTTTAAAGTATATCATAATATCATTGATAAAGACTACCACAATTTTTTTTAGGTAATATCTAAAGAATCTATTCATTAAGTCCATGAAAATTTATGGAGAATTAGTGAGTCCAAATTGAATAACTATTAACTCATAGTGTCCTTACCTAGTTATAAATTTAGTCTTGGGAATATCTTTTTTCCTAACCTTTAATTGGTGATATCCCTTCCAAAGGTCCACCTTAGATAAATACTTAGACCCATGTAGCTGATCGAATAATTCACTATTCGTGGTAGGGGATACATGTTCTTTATCACAATTTTGTTGATCTTGTGATAATTAATGTATAGGCACATTAATCTATCCTTATTTTTGATGAATAGTACTAGCATACCCCATAGTGAAGCACTCCGACATATAAAAACCTTGTACAGATTCTCTTGTAACTACTTCTTTAGTTCTTCCAACTTAATGGTGGTCATTCTATAAGGTTTATTTCATATAGGTAGAGATATAAAAATATGTTCAATTGATAAATAAACCTCTCAGTTAATAGGAATACCAGATAATTCTTTGGTAAACTCATCAGTGTAGTCCCTTACAATGGGCATGTCTTTGAGCATGATTCTCTCATTTTTCTCAATCATTTTAGCTATATATGAATGTTCATAAGGAAATAATATCCACACTTGAGATGATAATTCTAAATGAGATTAATCCTAGTCCTTATAATTATATATAATTGGAGGATACCTTAGGATGTGAAGAGTTATCTCCCTTTCCTGAAAGTTAATGTTGGATTTTTATAAAGATAGACAATCCATACCCAAAATATCATCAAACTCTACCAAAGAAAGTATGAAAAGATTTTATGGGAGTTTTAGTCAACAAAAATTAACTGGGGAGGAGTTATATACTTTGGATGCAATAATTTATTCATTTTTTGTTCTCACAGATAACTCAACCTCTATATTTTGAGGTGGTGTTTGAATAGTTCATCTAAACATGCAGGATATGAAAGAATGCATAGAACCAAAATAAAATAGTACATTCTCTATTATTGAATGAATAAGCAATATACCTTCCACCATATAATTATTGGACTCCACCTCATCAATAATGGTCTCATATTCCCTTGTTTCCTTGGAGGTTGTTTTTATCGATTGCCTCCAACAACCCTTGGTTAGAGAAATGGATCACGTAATTCCCATGTTCCTTGTAGTTGGAACACTGCACTATATAATGGGGGTTGATATAAACCTTCCTTTATTCCTCCAAATTTGTGTGATTCTTCATATCCCTTTGGAAATTATTAGTCATATTCCCCTATCTTCCATATTTGAATCAGCTCCCAGTTCCCCATAGGCAGTTTCTAGGATACTTATTCCCACACTTTTGACACGTGGGATGTTGGGTTTCCATACCATCATGGGATTTATCATTTGATCCTCCCATATTAAACTCCATTTTCATATTTTTATCTCTAATACCATGAGACCATTGAGAGTCTTCAATCTCCATTTCAACCTTAAGGGCATAATGGACGATCTTCTCATAATCGTCAAAGTCTCAAACCAACAATTATTTTTTAGACTCTACTTTGGTCCACTTTAATTTTTCTATTAATCACAAAGCTAGCGGAATATTGTGAAAGCCTTCTAAAGTTTTCCTCATAAACTCTGATAGACTTTAATTCCCTTTGCTTCAACCTAAGTAACTCCCTTTACATCTTAAGATATAGATTTTGGGGAAAATATTTATTGAAAAATATTTTCTGGAATGAATCCCAATCCATTGAATCAATTTCCTCCTTAGACTTTGTATTTTTGATCAATTCCCACCACTAATCATCTTCCCCATCAAATCGATATACTACCATTACTACTTTCTCTTATCTTGAGCATTATAGGACAAAAAATATCATCTCAATGGAGTTAATCCATTGTTTTATGATAAGGGGATATGAAGATCCACTAAATATAGGAGGCATTTGTCGTATAAAGGATACAACCAAAACTTTCTCTTTATTAAGAGAAGGAGGGTGTTTGTAATGACCCAATGTTTTATCAATAGAAATTAATTTCTTATAATTATGTCATATAGTCACATAAGATCACAACATAATGAATTATTAAGTGCTAGGTTACCTTTAAACAAAAGTTTATCACTTCTATTATTTGAATTTCGAAAATCTGACATACACAGTTGCGATCAGTAAGTTATTTGAAATCCAATAAAAAAACGGATTTTGTGGTGAATAGTAACCTACCCTTCTGAATAGTAACATACCCCTATGAATAGTGATATAACCTAATGAATATTATCCTTACCTATGATAGTATATAAATAGTATTCAAGTAAAATTACGATATACCTATATCTTAGAATAAGAAAAATAAATGTTTTAAAATTGTTATTTTTCGAGTAAATTGTGATTTTAGTTAACTATTAAATTAATCATATTTAGAAATTTATTTTTGAAAAATGAACTTAATTTTTGGATTCTACATGTCGAAAAATTGTTAGGGAGAATTTTTGGGATTTTTCTAAAATGCTTGAATTTTTTTTGAATAATAATATCTGATAATTCACAATAAATGCTAAAACCTAAATTTCTGCATCATGCTTGAGTCATGGATGATGTAAATGGCCATTTTTTCGAACTCACAAGCACATATTAAAAAAAAATCATAATAATAATCACTATTTCTTGTCTTATGGAAAAATAAAAAACTAATGATTATAATATTATGAAAACTCTCCTCTCCTCCACTATAAATACCACCCATCCTTACCTATTCTATTCACTCCTCTCAAGACTTGTTCCTTACCTAAATTCTACCCAAATATCTCCACAATATCCCTCCCCCACTCCTAGAGCTTCTGGTCTCATCAAAAGACCAATCCAATGTTCCTTAAGGAGGATTCAAGAGGTAATTCATCTATCTCTATCTTCCTTTAATTTCATTTCAATTTCAAGTTCTTTTCTTAAATCTCTCCCCACCTATCCTCATACACATGGTTTGGTAACTCCAGTATCTTACATATACTGTAATGTTATGATAATAATAGGATAATATTTCATCCAACCCCCTTTGTCCTCTTCTTTTTATTTTATAAAGGAAAACATTGTTCATGAGGTGTTAATTTACCACCTTCAGGAATGACATGTTTTCATTTTCCTTTTCCACCATCATATATGTTCATGAAAAAAAATTTATGGTTCAAACAGGCTATGTTATGTTTATTATATCATATTTAATGTTTTTTAATGAACTTATATACATATTACTAAATGATTAAACAAAACAAGTTCGTTGTGGCCGAAAAACCACTTGAATTAACGAAAATGATCATCATTAAATTCTTATCTAACGATCCATTATCAGGGTATATAAAAAATTATTTATAAGATTATTTAAAGTTTTTTAACATCATAAATAACATATAATTACAATTCTGTATGTTTATACAAGTTTTAATTGAACTTCCATTCATGAATACAATTGAACTGTTCAAGGAAACTATAAAAACAAACGTTACGAAACAATGAAATTGAAGCACTTAACCCATTAAAAAGTCTGTGAATGAACTTAAAAAGGGTATAATAAATCAATTCATATATAATAGGTTCTGGAATTATTAATTCATAAACATAATTTTTTTATTCTGGTCATTAATAACAAGGGAAGAACACCTTTGTACAAAAGGTAAGGGATCCTCTCCATTTCACTTTTATTCAAGATTGTCTTCTTTGTTATGCCATTTTATGTGTAACTAATAGTGATGGGGTTTGATTACACACCTACCACATATTATCCTCATTATGTATAAAATATGATAAATCCATTTCTCTCTCATTAATCCCTCTTAATTACACCTGATATAATGCTGATAATTCATAAGGAATTCTACCCAAACCATATTTATTCCTTTAGGTTGCTCTATCTTTCTTTTTACCCAAATGAAGTTGTCTTTTATTTTTTATTTACAACTTAAAAAATCTATTTATATGATCTAAACTCGTGTTTTAAGATCCATCCCTCATTCTCTTTTAGGGATATACATGATTTTAAGTGATTTCCTCCTTGATACTTTCCAGTAAGCAAACTCGTTCTAAGGGAACTTCCCAAGTTTTTACCAAATTTCAAGTGAACTCTATCCTCTGTTTTAAGACACTATTGTCTTTATAAAATCAGTATTTTTATTATAAAAACCTTCTTGGTTCACTATAAGTTTTATATAAAATATTTTTCTCTTTTCTATGTTAAAATCTCTTTAGTGTTTTCCTTAAAACCGCACTAAAAGGTTTTAATGCTATGAATTTACTAAATACTCTCCTTACATGTTGTCACTTATTGTTTACATAAATTACCATGATATGTTCCTATTTTACCTTATTAATTTCCATGTATGTTTTAATTCCTTTCTCTCATAGACACTTTCACGATATGCCCATTCATTATGCTTTTTGTCTTGAATGTGATACTCATTTCTCTCGATGGGTTCCCTTATGTTTATGTATGATTGATCATGTAAAATTATTTATGTGGTAATAATATTCATGAACATGTTAAGATGGTTTCACCTAGATAGCGCTCTAATGCATTGGGTAAATTTAAGTCTCATGAGATGTTATGTGCGACGGTCTTGGCAGTTAGCCTTGGCTTGTGCTACTATGGGAAATGATCTTGGCAGTTAGCCTTGACTCATAATAAAGTCATGTTTTAAGTTGTTGTGGCATTTCTATGATTCCATTTTTATATGAATCTATGTTTATATGTTATTATCCCTTATGTTACATGCCTTTTTATTTCTTTATGTCATGTTTTCTAACCCATGTGCTAAGGATTTATTCTTATTTTTATTTCCTTACTAGACTTTTAGCTCTTCCCTTTATTCATTTTTCCCTAGGTTATCCCATGAATATGTATGAGCACAATATAAGTTAGGTTCTCTTTATGAATACTAAATAAAGCAATTTTTTATTTAGTTCCATGTTTTCAATTTTATGTGTCTAGTATTCCAAGACACTATACTTTATTATACTTGGCTTGTACTATGATGTATAATTATGCTTAAAATCATGTAATGTTATATGTAAAAGGTTAGGGTCTCCATAGTTGGTATCAGAGGATGTTCTAGTTCTTTCTTGAGATTAGGAATATAGCACTTTATTAAGAACCTTAATAATGATACGAAGTATAAGAAAACATCCCTAAATTTTGGTAAGTAACGAGTAAGTGGTTTATCAAGAAAATATGTCCCTGTCTGGATACAAATAGGTAGACGTGGCTCTGGTACAGATGTACCTAAGAGTGAAAACTCTGAGAAGGAGTTTTGAGCTTGAACTAGGGTATCCTGGTACACAACAATGGGGCTTTCTGCACTCTTAGTTTGACACTCCCGGGGGATATTATTTGGGAGATTAATGATTTTAGTACAAACCATTATTAAGGGGGAAAATCCCCTGATAATATAAGTTAAGAAATAGATCAAGGATAACCTATATTTAAACCTAAAGAATCATAAGTTAGAATATAATTCTCCTTTAAAAGTTTATCCTCTTATGTTCAAAGTTTCCTTTTTATGCTCAATAGCTAAGTATTAAATCCCTCTAATTGTACATTATTTTTCTTAGTTAATGGGGGGAAATATAAGAACACATTCCAATAATCAATGTGATAGGAAATGTGAATATTTCTCTAATGATATGCCTGATATGACGGGAATGGTTTCTCAAAACTTCATGATAGTACTTGCTCAACTGGCTCAAGTTATGAATAATAACTTGAATCATGTGGAACACCCTCCTAATCCGAGGAAAGATAATGTTTCCATATAATCCTTCATGAGGCAAAGGCTCCCATGTTTAGAGGATCTTATGATCCCCTCCTCATGGAACAGTGGATTAACTCCATTCAAAAGATATTTTATGTCCTCCAGTACTTAGAAGAAGAGAAACTAATACTGGCGGCTTATCATTTTTATGGGGAATATGATCAGTGGTGGACATTGATCAAGAATATAAAGCCCCAAGAGGAAATTTATTCCATGGATTGGGAGGAATTCAAGAGGATGTTTTTCAATATATATTTTCCTTGAACCCTTCATCTCAAGATGGATAGAGAGTTCCTTAGTCTCAAGTAGAAGGAATATGAGTCCATCAGGGAGTATGAAGAAAACTTCACAAGGCTTGCAAGGTATGCCTTTGGATTTTTCATGAACACCAAAATTAAGGTGGATCACATATTTAGTGGGATGAGTCCGAGTCTATAGAAGGTGTTGGAAATCTGAGACTTTGATAGTTATGGGGATATTGTATATTGTGATCTCAAGGTTTAATTGGAGATTGGAGATTCTCAATGGTCTCGTGGGCCCAACGAAAAGAAGTGGAAAATAGAGAACAGCATGGGTGGTTCAATAAACAAATCCCATGATAGAAAGAAGCCCAAACATCCAACTTGTAAAAGTTGTGGGAAGAAGCACCCTGGGAACTATCTAAAGGGAACTAGGAATTTCTTCAAATGTGAATAGGTATGACATCTATCCAAGAATTACTGAAAGGATATGAAAAATCCCTCTAATGTGGAAGAAGAAAGGAAGGCTCAAATCAATGCTCATCTAGTGGTGTGGTGTTACAACTGCAATAATCATGAGCATTATGAGAACAATTTTCCTAAGTTGAAGGTTATCAGAGGTAATAAAAAAAACCTAGAAGGCAACAAGGAAGGGATTATGCTATCACTACTACTGATGTGGAGCCGAATAATTATGTGGTGAGAGGTACACTAGTTATTCATTCAATAATAGAGAATTTATTATTTTATTCTGTTTCTATTCATTCTTTCATATCTTTCAAGTTTAGTATAAATATTCAAACACCACCTCAAAATTTGGAGGACAAGTTATCTGTGAGAACAGAGAATGGGTAAATTATTGCATCCATAGTTTATAACTCCTCCCTGGTTAGCGTTTGTGGATTGAACCTCCCATAAAATCTCGTCATACTTCTTTTAGTGGAGTTCAATGCTATCTTTGGCATGGATTGGATATCTTTATATGAAGACAACATCAACTGTCAGGAAAGGGAGATCACTCTTCACATCCCAAAGAATTATTCTATTCTTTATAAGTGTAAGGAGGAAGATGAATCTCTATTAGAATCATCATCTCAAGTGTGGATATTGTTGCCTTATGAGCAAGAATATCCATCTCAAATGATTGAGATAAAGGAGAGAATCATATTATTGAATACATGCCTATTGTGAGGGATTACATTGATATATTCCGGAAATAGTTTGTTGGTCTTCCTCTTAATCATGAGGTTGAGTTCTCAATTGAACTTATTCCTAGATCTATACCTATATCAAAGACCTCTTATAGAATGGAAACCGTAGAGCTGGAAGAGCTAAAGAAGAAGTTACAGGAGAATCTAGAGAATGGTTTTATACGCTCAAGTGCTTCACCATGGGGTGCGCTAGTCCTCTTCATCAAGAAGAAGGATGGATCAATGTGACTCTTCATTTATTGTCATGAGCTCAATAAAATCACAATAAAAAACAAGTGTCCCCTTACTCAAATATATGACTTGTATGATCAGCTTCATGGGGTCTATTATTTCTCTAAAGTGGACCTTCGGTTGGGATATCACCAATTAAAGGTGGGAAAGTAATATATTCCCAAGACTACCTTTTGAATGAGGTATGTACACTATGAGTTTATATTGATGCCCTTTAGAATTTCTAATTCTATATAAAATTCCATGGATTTAATGAATATAGTCTTTATAGATTACCTTGTCAAGTTTGTGGTAGTATTTATTGATGATATTTTGATATAATTTAAGAGCAAGGAGGAACATGAGGATCATTTGAATACTATGTTAAAGACTTTGAAAAGGAAGAAGTTGTATGAAAAGTACAGAAAATGTGAGTTCTAGATGGAGGAAGTATCATTCTTGGGGTATGTTATCACCAGCAAAAGGATATATATGGACCCTTCCAAGATAAAGTCAATTGAAGAGTAGCCCATGACCACATCTGTAACGGATAACCGTAGCTTTTTGGGTCTAGCTGGGTATTATCGATGATTTTTGAAAAACAAATTCATGATTATCAAACCCAATGACCAAGATTATAGAGAAGGGAGTAAAGTTTTTATGGACTCTAGAATGTGAATACTGTTTCAAGGAGTTGAAAAATAGGCTTATCACTACGCCAGTACTCATACTCCCATTAAGTGGAGAACTCTTTGGGGTGTACAATGATGATTCAAAGAAGGGATTAGGTTGTGTGCTGATGAAAAATGATAAAGTGATAGATTATGACTCAAGGAAGTTGAAAATCCATGATCAAAACTATCCCACACATGATCTGGAGTTGGTAGTTGTGATCTTGGCATTGAAAATCTGGCGGCATTATCTCTATGAGGAGAAGTACAAGATATATACTGACCAAAAGAGTCTCAAATATATATTAACACAAAAATATCTTAATATGAACCAACAAAGATAGATAGATATAATCAAGGACAATGACTTCTAAATCCACTACCATCCCGGTAATGAAAATAAGGTGGCAGATTCTCTAAGTAGAAAGGATCATGCATCTTTATTAATGATGAGAATTTAAAAGGATCCGATCTTATTAGATTTGCAGAGGATGGACATGGGAATCAATAAGGGAGGAACATCATCAATCCTTTATCAAATTATTGCTAAACCATCCCTCATGAAGAAAATAAAGTATGCTCACAGAAAAGTTATGAAAATTCTGAAAATGGTGGAAGCTATTAAAAATAGTAAATCCTCAGATTTCATGATTGATCAGGAAGGAGTTGTAAGATTTGGGTCACGATTATGTATACTATCTAATCTAGAGATAAAGAAGGAGCTTCTGAATGATTCACATTGCTCAACCTTCTTTATCCACCCAGGGAGCACAAAGATGTATCGAGATCTTTGAGAAAACTTTTTGTGAGACAATATGAAAAGGGAGATTTCTGAATATACATCAAAGTGCCTGTTATGTAAAAAAGTAAAGGATGAGGTGCAAACGTCTAATGGGATGATGCAACCACTACCCATACCAACATGGAAGTGGGGGAACATTACTATGGAATTTTTCATTGGACTTATAAGGACATCCAGAGGAAACAATGCTATATCGGTCATTATAGACCGTCTTATAAAGACAGCTCAATCTATCTCAATTTGAGAGGAATTATCATTGGATAAAATTGTATAGATTTACATCAAAGAAGTGGTAATGATGAATAGAGTACCACTATCTATTGTATCTGATCTTGATCAGAGATTCACCTTAAAGTTCTGGAAAATTCTTCAACATGCTCTAAGCACTGAACTAAACTTCAGTACATCCTATCATCGTCAAAATGATGGCCAATATAAGAAAACTATTCAGACACTAGAAGATATGTTTAGAGTATGTTCTATGGACTTTAAAGGGGGATGGGACCAACATCTTCGACTGGTCAAATTCTCTCACAATAATAGTTTCCACTTGAGTATTCGAATGACACCCTATGAATCCATTTATTGGAAAAGGTGAAGAACCCCAGCGTGTTGGGATGAAGTCAGTGAGTGTAGGCTTCTTGGACCTAAAATGGTCGATTAAATGGTGTAGAAGGTGAAAACCATTTGGAGGATATCAAGGTAGACCAAAGTCGATAGAAGAGTTATGCATACAATCATCGATGATACCTTGAGTTTAAAGTTAGAGACATGGTATTTCTATGCATTTCTCCGTGAAAAAAGTTCATGAGGTTTGGGAAGAAAGGGATGCTAAGTCCTGGGTATATCAGCCCCTTCGAGATCCTTGATCAAGTCAGAGTTGTGGCCTATTGACTAGTACTTCCACCTACCATATCTAAAGTACATGATTTCTTCCATGTATCCCTATTAAGGAAGTAAATACTAGATCCTTCACATGCGCTCTCTTAAGAGGTGGTTTAGTTGGTGAATGATATTTCTTATGAGCAGCAGCCAGTGAAGATCTTAGATCATAGAGATAAAGTTCTACGTAACAAGACTACTCACCTAGTCAGGGTACTATGGCAGAACCAAAAGTACGAGGAGGCAACATGGGAACTGGAGGAGGTAATGAAGGAAAATTACCCACACCTGTTTATGGATTAGAATGTAAAAAGAAATTTCAAGGGAAAATTTTCATATGGGGTAAAGAATGTAACGACCCAATGTTTTATCAATGAAAATTCCTTTCTTATAATTATGTCATATAATCACATGAAATAACAGCATAATGAACCATTAATTTCTAGGTGACCTTTAAACATAAGTTTCTCACTTACTTAATTTGAATTTCGAAAATCTAACATACATGGTTTCAATCAGTAAGTTATTTTGAGTCCAATAAGAAAAACTTAATTTTTAGTGAATAGTAACCTACCCTTATGAATAGTAAAATACCATTATAAATAGTGATATATACTAATGAATATTAACCTTACCTATGATAGTATATAAATAATATTCAAGTTAAAGTATGATATACCTACATCTTGGAATAAGAAAAATAAATGTTTTAAAATTGTTATTTTTTGAGTAAATTGTGATTTTAATTAAATATTAAATTAATCATATTTAGAAATTTGAGTTTTATAAATGTAATTAAATTTTGGATTCAAAGTGTTGAAAAATTTTCAAGGTGAAATTTTGGGATTTTTCTAAAATACTTGAATTTTTATGAATAGTAAAATTCTATAATTCACAATAAATGCTAAAACCTGAATTTATGCATCATTCTTGAGTCATGGATGATATAAATGGACATTGGTTCTAACTCACATGTAAATATTACTATTTTTTTCACAATAATTGTCACTATTTCTTGTCTTATGAAAAAAATAATAAACTAATGATTACAATATTATGAAAACCCTCCTCTCCTCAACTATAAATACCACCCATCCTTAAATCTTCTCTTCACTCCTATCATGCCTTGTTCCTTCCCTAAATTCTTCCCAAATCATTCCCCATGATCCCTCCCCCACATCCTAGAGCTTTTGGTCTCATCAAAAGACCAATCCAATGTTCCTTAAGGAGGATTCAAGAGGTAATTCTTCTCTCTCTATTCCTTTAATTTCCTTTCAATTTCAAGTTATTTTCTTAAATCTCCCCCACCTATCCTCATCCACATGGTATGGTAACTCTATTATATTAAATATACTTTAATGATAATATAATACTGTTAGAATGCATCACCCAACCCTCTTTATCCTATTATTTTTATTTTATAAAGGAAAACGTTGTTCGTGAGGTGTTAATTTATCACCTTCAAGAAAGACATGTTTTTATTTTCCTTTACCTCCTTCAGATCTGGTCATGAAACCATTTTTATGGTTGAAATAGAATATTTTATATTTATTATATCCTATTTAATTTTATTTAACTAAATCATGTACATATTACTAAATGATTAAACAAAACAAGTTCGTTGTGGTCGAAAAACTGCCCGAATTAACCCAAACGATCATCATTAAATTCTTATCTAATGATCCATTATCATGGTATATAATAAAATTATTTATAATATCATTTCAAGTTATATTACATCATGAATAACATATAATTACACTTCTATATGTTTATCCACATTTTAAATTAACTTCCATTCTTGAATACAAGTGAACCGTTCAAGGAAACTATAAAAATGAATGTTCCCAAACAATGAAATTGAACCAATTAACCCATTAAAAAGGACATGAATGAACATAAAAAGGGTTTAATAAATCAATTAAATATATAATAGGTTCTGTAATTATTAATTAATAAATCTAATTTTTTTTATTTAGGTCATTAATAACAAAGGAAGAACACCTTCAGACAAAAGGTAAGGGATCCTCTCCATTTCACTTTTAATCAAGATTGTCCTCTATGTTATACCATTTTATGTGTAATTAATATTCATGGGGTTTGATTAAACACCTCCTCCATACTGTCATCATGATTTATAAAAGATTATAAACCCCTTTCTCTCTCATTAAGCCCTCTTAATTACACCTGATATCATGTCGATAATCCGTAAGGAATTCCACCCGAACTGCGTTTATTCCTTCGAGTTTCTCTATCTTTCTTTTTACCCAAATGAAGTTGTCCTTTTTTTATTTAAAACTTATAAATGATGTTTATATGCTCCAAAATCATGTTTCAAGATCCATACCTCATTCTATTTCGAGGATATACATATTTTTAAGTGATTCCCTCCTCGATACTTCCCAGTAAGCAAACTCCTTTTAAGGGAACTTCCCAAAATTTTGCCCAATTTTAAGTGCACTCTCTCCCCATTTTTAAGCCACCATTGTCTTTATAAAATCATTATTTTTATTATGAAAACCTTCTTGGTTCACTTCTTGTTTTATATAAAATATTGTTCCTATTTCTATTTTAAAATCACTTTAGTGTTTTCCTTAGAACCGTACTAAAAGGTTTTAATGCTAAGAATTTCCTAAATAATATACCTACATGTTTTCACTTATATTTTACATAAATTACCATAATATATACTTATTTTAACTTATTAATGTCTATTTAGGTTTTAATTCCTTTCTATCATGGACACTTTCATGATACGCCCATTCATTATGCTTTATGTCATTAATGTGATACCCATTTCTCTCCATGGGTTACCTTAAATTTATGTATGATTGATCATGTCTGATTTTTTATCTGGAAAGAATATTCATGAACATGTTAATATGGGTGAACCCAGATAGCGCTCCAATGCATTGGGTAAAGTTAATTCTCATGATATTTTACATGCAACGATTTATGCAATTAGCCTAGGCTTGTGCTCCTATGGAAAACAATCTTTGTGGTTAGCCTTGACTCATACTAAAGTCATGTTATAAGTTGATTACAAATTACTATTATTAAATGTTTATTTTAATCCATATTTATATGTTATTATACTTTATGTTGCATGCCTTTTTTATTTCTTTATTTCATGTTTTCTAACCCATGTGCTAAGGATTTATTTTTATTCTTATTCCCTTACTCGGATTTTAGCTCATCCCTTTGTTCATGTTATCCCCAGTTTATCCTATGAATATGTATGAGAAAATGGAAGTTAGGGACTATTTATGAAGACTAAATAAAGAAAAAAAATTTAGTTCCATGTTTTCATTTTTATGTTCCTAGTCATCCAAGACACTAGACTTTATGATCCTTGGCTTGTACTCTGATGTATAATTATGTTTAAAATCATGTAATGTTATATGTAAAAGGTTAGGGTCGCTATAGTGTTCCACATGATTCAATTTATTACTCATAACTTGATCCAGTTGTGTTAGTACTGCCATGACGTTTTGAGCACCCGTTTCTATAAAATTTGGCATTTCATCAGGGAAATTGTCACATTTCCTATCACATTGATTGTTGGCATGGTTTCTTTTATTCACCTCCATTAACTAATAAAAATAAAGAACAACTAGGGGTCTTCAATACTTAGTTAATAATCATATAAAAAGGAAACTTTTAACATATAATTATAAACTTATAAATGGAAGGTATATCCTAACATGTGATTCCCTAAAGTTTAATCTAGGTTATTCATGGTGATAAAATTTTCCCTAGGTTTATTCCTAAATTTTTCTAGTCCTAATATCCAAAAATAACTAGACTGTACTCTGATACAAACTATAATAACTCTATCCCTTTACACATATTATTACATGATTTTAAGCATAATCAACTATCAAATACAAACCAAGGATCATAAAGTATGGTGTCTTTGGAAGATTAGGTACATAATTAGAAAGAATGAAAAAAAATGAAAACATATTTTAGTTAGTCTTCATAATGATCTCCTAAATTCCTTTCAGCTCTTACATATTTATAGGATAACCTAGGGAATGCATGAATAAATGGATGATCTAAAAAACCCAATATGGGAATAAACTTAGGAATAAATCATAGCACATGGGTTAGAAGTCATAAGATGAGGACATAAATAAAAATATGTATTCAAAAAAATTATAACATGGGATCATGTCATCATGGAATCGTAGGAATGTGTTAGTAATATATAACATGACATAAACACGATTCAAGGCTAACTACCTAGACTATATCACATGGTAGACAAAGTCCCATAAAGGAATCAGGTTTACTCCCTCTCCCAACATGATATATCATGAGACTAAAATAGTACCCAATGAATTGTAGAACTATCATGGTGCACCCATCATAACATTTTCTTGCATATTTTTTCCACATGAGGAATAAAACAAAAGGAATAAACATAAGGGTTACCCATGGAAAGAAATGGCTATCCTAATCATGTCATAAGGCATAAGAAAAGGGTGTATGATTATGATGTCCATGAAACAAGGGATTTAAAACATTAATGGATATTAATAAGGGAAATTAGGAATATATAATGATAAATTATGTCCAATTAAAGTAAAAACATGTAAAAATAGTGTTTAATAAACTTTAAAAATGATCCACTTTGGTGTGGTTTAAGGGTAAATATAAAAGAGTCTTTAAAGGAGACAAAGACATAATTTTTTGAATAAACCCATAAATTAACTAAGACAATTTTTTATAATAAAAAGTGTGATTTTACAAAAATATCACTAGCTTAAAACATATTACAGAGTGTGCTTTAAAATGGTTAAAAAATTGGGAAGTTCCCTTTAGTTGGGTTTTCTTATCGAGGGGGGGGATTTGAGAAAGGAACCTTTTAAAACATGTATTTCACCATAAAAGAAGAATGAATTGATATGGATATATAATTTTGAAACATATAAATATAATTTATAATAATTATATAATAATAATGAATCAATAAATTTGGATAATGAAATATAAATCGTAACCCAAAGGTAATTTGAAGGTTCGAAGAGATTCCCTTACCTTATTTTTTAAAGTGTAATGAACTTGTACTTAATGTCTTGGATAATAAAATTAAATCCATTAATTAATTAATTAATAACTTATTATACATTTATTTTATTTATTATAATTTTATTAAGTTCATTTGGGGCCTTTTAGATGAGTTATAATATTCAATTTCATCATTCCAAGGGCATTCATTTCATGATTTATGATTGGTTCCCTTGAGTTTAATTATGGAAGTTATTTTAAAATAGAAACAAAACTCCATAAGTTGAAGTATATGATATTTATTCACCCAATTTTTTTTTAAATTGTCCCAAATATCATTTTTTTCAGATATGATAATGATTCATTAGATAAAATGTTAATGATGAATGTTAGTCTATTTTAGGGAATGTTTTATTATCACAAACATGTTTTGTTTTATTATTTAATATTTTGTATATATGTTAGTTACATAACATAAAAAAAGTTTTAAAATATATTTTACAATATTTTTTAACCATTATAATGGTTTTATTACCATCCATGAAGGCGATAATAGAAAATGAAAAATCATCATCCACAAAGGTGGTGAATCGACCCTTCACAGACGATGTTTTCATTTTTTAGATAGAAAAGAGAAGAGAATAGATTTGATGGTGGATATCCCATTAACACAATAAAACTAAAGTATATATATGATACTGTAGTAATCATATTACTTTGGATAGGTGATGTGAGAGAAGGATAATAAAAGAAAATGAATCAAAAGAGAAAGAGGGAGAGTTTTACCTCTTGTGTGTTGTCTCCTTGAGAACCTCCTTAAGGCAATTGGAAATATTTTTTTGGTGAGACCAAAAATACCATAATGTGGGGAAGAGTTTTGGTATAGTAATTGGTCATAATAATAGCTATATATAAATCTTATAAGGTGTGAGGAGAATAGGTGGTGAGGGGTGTTATTTATAGTGGGAGGAGAGGGGTGTTTTTTATTATTTAATTCATTAATTTTTTATTTTGGATCAAGACTATAAATAGTGTTGATTATTGTGACAAATTATAGTAACTAGTGCATTTTATTTCTAAATAATGGGTTTTTACATCATCCATGATTCAAAAATTTATGTATTTGGATTAAAATGTTAAATATCGTAAATTGTTGTATTTCATTATTCACCAAAAACTAAACTATTTTAGAAAAATTCCAAAATTTCACCCCCACCATTTTTCAATATGTAGATTTCAAAAATGAACTCCATTTAATGAAAATAATTTTCTAAATACAATAAATTTAACTTTAAATTAAAATCATCAATTAAAAAATAACAATTTTAATATTATAACCGATTTTATGACACTTCGAAAAAATAGTTAAGGTATCATAAAATTATATTATAATAATAAGACAACGAAATATTAGTTTATTAATATATTTTATGGATATAATTTTTCTTTTTAATCATTATATTAATTATAAAATTGTAAATAAGCATTTACATTTTACAAAAATAACAACACTTAATTTATCATTTTTTAAACTTCTATTTACTTATACCATGATATAAATTCATCATATTTCACTTATAAGATACCTAAATTTTATTTATACTTTCATAGATGAGGTTACTATTCTATTTTCTGGATTACTATTCCTAATGGTCACATTAGTATTCGAACAGTCGAGTTACTATTCTAGGGGTATAGGTTCCTTAATTTCTAGAAATACCTCTTATTTCCTTCATTATTCATTTATAAAGTTTGTATTGTGTTCTCTATTTTATTTTATGTTATTTATACTATATAACATAATTTTAATAAGTTAATTTTCATTGATAAAATTATGGTTCATTACATACCGTCTTTAATTCCATTCTATAGCAGATACGA
This sequence comes from Viscum album, assembly GCA_963277665.1. Classification (NCBI taxonomy): domain Eukaryota; kingdom Viridiplantae; phylum Streptophyta; class Magnoliopsida; order Santalales; family Viscaceae; genus Viscum; species Viscum album. The sequence goes on from OY728126.1 coordinate 894,854,868, forward strand.
TAACATCACTCATGCGGATGAGAGACTACTGCCTCACAAAGTGATATAATGTGTTTGTCACTAAAGGTTTACAAGGAAGTTAATTAGGATAAAGTTAATTAATAGATGTGATATATATGGAAAAATTATTACATTCATGAAATATTTATCATTCTTAGAAGCTAATATATCATTTTCTTTCTTACATTTCCACTCATTTAAAAATGATAACATTATTCATGCGTATGTGTGGACTACCACCTCCACAAAGCAGTGTGATTCATTTTTTCATCACCACATCACATGGATGATATATATAATTATATAATAAATTATTTATTATATTATTATCATTATTGAAATATAAAATAATACTTACCTTCTTTCCATAATGCTCATTGAAAAATATAAATGTCACTCATTCATGCATATGACCTACAGTCTCCATGATTGTAACATAGTTCATTTTTTATAACCATATTATATGATTGGTTTTAAATGTATATATTATTTATATAAATTATAGTTTTTTCAATATTATTATTCTCTAAATGATATAATATTGACCCCTTTGATAACAGTCAACACATCGAAGGCGTTTTAAAAAATATAGTCTAAACATCCCCAAAACACCCGACGTGGAATTAACTCATTAAATATTTAAATATTTCTTTTATAATGAATAAAATAAATTATTTAAGCTTAAGGTATTAAACATATAAAATTTTATTATGAAATAAAAAAATTATATAATTTTATTTTACAGGTGTTAAAGGAAATAAATATCAAGGCTAGACTCGAGGTAAGGGTCTTCATCTTAATTTTCCTTCATTGAGTCATATTTTAATGTTATACACCTAATTTATTTTATATGGTGTATATAATTACAATATACATGTAATATCTGGAATCCATTATACATAATGGTATTTTATGTTTTAATTTTAATAATTCCATCCAAGAGAATTTTAATTGAAAGTTACCAAGTTGTAAATAATTTCATATATAAATTTATTTTCATTTGGTTATATTAATTATTCATTTTCTTTGATACACTAATATTATGTGTGTAATTTATTTTTATTATCTTATGTTGTATTTCAACTTGTTTAATTTTTATTTACATTTGAAATAAATAATCAATTCATTTGAAAGTTCTCAATTCAACTTTATGATCATTGTAAGGGTTTATCATCTCAAATTGTCTTCTTTGGGAAATATGTTATGTTATACACATAAATTATTTTATGAGGTGTATATAATTCCCCTTTAAATTTTATATCATTAAAGTCCTTATTTTCATAATATTTAAATTGTCTTTTGAATTAATTCTTTCATGGATTTAATGATTGAAGAGTTACCAATGTGGTCAAAGCTTTATGTTACAATATCATTTTTTTCAGGACTGTTTATGTTCAAGGATACTTTAGAGGAAATCATATACTCTTATTTTATTTAACCATGTATATTTTATTATCCTATGTTTATGAATGTGGTTCACATGTTTAATATCCATTTCACCACTTATTGATTGAATAAATATCAAGAAATTTGTTTGAAAGTGATATTGATCTTGTATCTTTCTTTAATAGCTGGAATCATTCTCTTCTATATCAATATTTTATAAAATGTTTTCAAAAGTATTATTTTATAAAAATAAATGATTTCATAAATATATTTTTCATTATCTTTTATCATCTTTTAAAATGTTTTAAAAGGAAATTTCTTAATTTTTTCCAAATGGGTCACTTTTTGACTCCCTTTACAAAGTATTTGAAAAGAATGTTTATTTTAAAATTTAAAACATGAAGTGATTTTACCACCATAATGTCCATTATTTTTCTTGAATATTCCTTTATATATTTCCAAGATTATTTTCTAGGAAATTTATATTAACAATTTTTTTGTGAATTTTTAGTTTTTAAAAGTAATTTTCAAAGTGAAAAGTTTATTTTCCCCAATAATGTTTTTAATGACCTTTTAATGGTGTTTCTATTCATCAACATCAACAAACCATTATGTAAATTATGATTCACTGAGGTTATTTTTTAATGATACCATTATCATTCTTTCTCTAAACTTAATATGATTTTTTTCAGAGAGATTGTCGAGGAACCCATTTCTATTTCATGGGTTGATCATGTTTTAAAGAGATTTTCATGGTACCCATTTATTTTTCACAAGTTGATTAAGTTATTAAAGAAATAATAGATGTTTCTATGAGTTTTATGATGAGATTAAATTTCTATATACTTTATTCATTTTATATTTCTTGTGCATTTTTTATAAAGGGTTGATCCCCATTATAGCTCATAGGTGAGACCGATATAGCTTATACGATGGGTGTGCCTAAATAGCATTGGGTGAGACTGATATAAATTATATGATGGATGTTCCTAGATAGAAATCCAGTGAATTGGATACAAAAGTTGATCATATGGTTATTCCATTTTTAAGGGTTCTATATGAGATTTGTGAAGATAATTTCCCAAGATACTAAAACGTTTTCATTATGCTTTCTATGGGTTTTTAATAATTCTGTTAATCAAGATTGAAATCAAATGGATCATGATTATTGATTATTATGAATCTTGTATTGTATAAAGCTTTATTCCATTGTTGGAATAAAAAAACATGAATTTCACTTTCTATATGACCCATGATATAATCATCACTTAGATAACACGTGTCGAGTTTGAGAATAAATATGACTCTTTGACAGAAGAAGAATCAAGTTGGATTTTCCATGTTCCTCAAGAATGATCACACACAAAGGGATAGATATTCCTTAGAAAATTTACCCTATTTAGTGGAATATTGGTGAGAAAATCCCTCTAATAGTAGGCCATGGATTTTAAAATTACTAATAAAAAGGTTTTGATGCCTTAAAACACATTTTTAGGGTATTTCAGGTACTTTTTTGCATCTAAAAACATCTTGATAGGGTATACACACCATATACAAGTGGATAGATTACTTTAAAAGATTTTATTTATCCATTAATAGAGCCCAAATTAACTTACAGATCAAAAGTTATGGCTGTTAGAAGTTAGTAAAATTTTATAAAGGAAGGTGAGACCTCATACAAGTTGGTTCCCACAGCTCCTTCACACATGCCATTCATAGAGATCCCCTGTATGTCTTGTTTTGGTTTCTCTCCCATCTTTCATGCATAGCTCCTTCATGTAGGTCCACCAGATGGTCTATAAATAGATCCCTTCCACCAATTTTAGAAAATTATGGATGAAATCCCAAACAACCAACCAAGGTAAGAGTTCTTCTCACCCAACCTATTAGCCCAAATTTTCTATCCCTACTCGGGTGAACTACCATATTTGGACCTCTACTAGGATGAACCCCCCCCCCCCCCATTTATCCCTTACTTTGTTGAACCACTTTGGTGACCCACACATGGGTGACCCACGCTTAGGATAAACACACTTGGGTGACCCATAGTTGGGCGACCCAAACTTATGAAACACATACTTAGGTGATTCATACATAGAAGACCCATACTCGGGTGACCAAACCACAGGAGACCAACACATGGGTGACCCATACTTGGGCGAACCAATGTTGGGTGACCCAGACTTAGGCGATCCACACTTGGGAAACCTATACTTTGGAGACCCACAGTCAGGTGATATACAATTGGGAGACCCATACTTGGGTGACCAATACTTGGGAGACCCACACTTGTGAAATCCACACTAGGGTAAGCCATACTATGGCGACCCTTCACCCATACCACTCCACTTGGGAGACCCTTCTCTGAAGTCACTCCACTTGGGAGACCCTTCTCCCAAGTCACTCCACTTGGGTGACACTTCTCCCAAGTCATACCACTTGAGTGACCCTTCCTCAAAGTCACCCTACATAGAAAAAAATTTACCCAAGAAAATTATACTTAGGAAAAAACATCCAAATTCTATCCCTATACAAGGGAAAAACACATTTTTCTATCTCTCCAGTAGGGCTAGGCACCTTTTCTATCCATCCACTATGGTTAAGTACCTTATCTAGCCCTCCACTAGGACTAAGCATCTTCTCTAGACCTCCACTTTGGCTAAGAATCAATTCACCCAGGTCTCATACCTTGGAATCAACTCAAACCACACACACCTGGAGTTGATATAATCCTCTTGGTTTGGACCTCTTAATAGAAGTAATACCCAATCTTCATTCCTTATCCCAATACCAATGGATGGGGGGGGGGATAAATCATGATTGGTAATCCTCCTAGGTGTAATCCCACACCAAACCTTAATCCCCATGAGTTGATATTCTCCTCATTGTTCTAGAAACACAGGCATCCTCCAAGGAGTAATCCCTAAACAAACCTTGATCTCTATGAGTTGAGATTCTCTTCATGGTTCCAAAAATATGGGAATCCTCCTAGGTGTAATTCACAACCAATCCTTAATCTCCAAAATTTTATATTATCCCAATAGTTCTATATATAAAGTAATTATCTTAGTTGTAAGCCCCAACCAAACCTTAATCTCTATGAGTTGATATTCTCCTCATAGTTCCAAAAATATGGGCATCCTCCTAGGTGTAATTACCAACCAAACCCTAATCTCCATGAGTTTATATTCTTATCCTGGTTCCAAAAATATGTTCATCCTTCTAGGTGTAATCTCCAACCAAACTTTAATCTCCATGAGTTGATATTTTCCTCATGGTTCCAAAAATATGGGTATTCTCCTCGGTGTAACCCCAACCAAACCTTAATTTCCATAATTTGAGATTCTCTTCATGGTTCCAGAAATATGGGAATCCTCCTAGGTGTAACACCCAAACCAAATATTCATTAACCGTTGAGTTGAGATACTCCCCATGGTTATCACTACTCTCCATTGAGTCAAGATACTCCTCATGGTGTCATCACTATCCTCAAATAGAGAAACTCATCTTGGTTTCATGTAGATGGTATTACACTTAGGTGTAAGCCCAAAAATATACCCTCACCTAACCCACCTACTAGGTTAGGTATCTTAGGGTATTCCATTCATAATCCCCACCTTATTTCTTCTTTTTCCCCTTTCATGAAATATAAATCTTCTCAAGGTATCCTTAGTGTGTAATTATTCCTTTAAAATTTAATGCTACACTCTCATAAAATGTGACTAGTATTATTGTATCTTTTATTTCACACTGAGAAAGAATCACATAGGCTTAGAGATAAAAAATGATCATCCCATAAACATTGGTAAAGTATCTATATAATGGGCCTCATACAAATGTGTAAGCATCGACTATTCCACCAAACATCATGGGCTCTAATTCTTATTCTTATTAGGATACATAGGACACCTCTTTGAGGTTCAAACACAATTTCATTTCACCATTATCCATCCCATAAAACTACATGGGTTTTGATTATTACTTTCAAATGATAAATAGGATTCCTCTTTGAGGTTCAATCCCAACTCCAAAACACCAACCGCTTCCCTAGATGGAAATAAACTCAAGAGATCCCAACTAGTTGAATTTAAACTAAATCATCATCAACTAATTAGAGATAAATGGGTAATATATAATATATATATAGAGGTCAAAATATGATACATGGTCCTGATAAGATCATTGGTACCAGGGTAACCAATCCTATATAGGGATTTGGGAAGGATTCATGAATATTTATTAAATCTATAAGAGCATCTTAGAGGAGGAAATATTCCCCCTCAAAAGGGTGTGGTTATCCCGAACTCCCATCCTCTAAGCCAATGAATTTTATAAGATGACATTAGAAAAATTCAAGTAACCACCTACCTTTGGAAAGAATACCCTCATCACCTCAAAATCAGTATGAACATAAAACCAATAAAAAATGGTGAACCCGACATGAATGATTGTGACACTATAATCAACACCTCACAATTAATCATAAGGTCCAATTTTTGTCAGAAAAAAATGGTGAAAACAACTTTAATCCTTTAATAGTGTCAATACTTTCACATATAGAAAAAGGATAATGTATTCATCCTTTAATTAAAGGCAATTGATTAAATGTGCACTCTTATTTTTGATGCTACACCGACAAGTGTCTTGTTTTTTTCCTCTTTAGTCCATTGAAGATTTCTTACAATCTAAATGGTATCCATAATGTTTCAGCAAATTCCAAAATCATTGTAAAATATCATAATACCTTCTGGTCACCTCAATACACTACACAAAACCAATGGACATGCTAAACATATTCCTCGATTTTCATAGGGAATGTGGTCTCATGGACTCGATGTGAATTGTCATCAACAAAAAAACTACAATAAAAGGTGGTGAATATCCTAGTGTAGTGATATCATCACAATGGATCCATCCCAAGATTGGAAGAAGTTCATGAATCTCTTTAGAGGATGAAGACCTATATGTCATTCTGTCAACAACTGGTTATGAAGAATCAAGTGTCCCCCATCACCACATACAATAATTTCAGGATTTTGTCCCCAAATTGAAACAACCCATTCCTTCCCTATATTAGGGAGGTGGAGGATGATGTCTACCACATCAAGGAAACCAACTAAGAGCTTCCCCATAGGGAACCTATCCACCGTGGCCACCATCACTGATGTGCAACCCCAATTTTACAAGAAAATACATAGGGAACAATGCCTATACCAACCATCTAGATTCAAAAATCCAAAAGGAGATCACACTGAGGGAATCCAATCACTGTAAATCTAGGGAAGGTCTTTACCCCTTACACTAATAACACTTGTGAGTCCCATCAGTGCATTCTGACCATGTCTTAAGGATGATTCTAAATTACCACTATCCACCCAATTCAAAAATCTGTGTAGCTTTCCATGGTAATAGTAGAATCCCCTAGAAAACCCCATCCCATGGGGATGGGGGATATTTTTTATCCCAGAATTCATCTCCCATATCAACTATTGGATTGTAAAACACCCCAATTATAGATATTCCTCCCCCAAGGGAATCTGTGTTCGCTACCACATGTTTCATATCTGTGAATGTCATCACTTCTAGAACAACTAATGATTAAAACCTTGATAATATCAATAAAAATATAGATATAGACACATTCACTACCAACCCATCACTTAAACATAGTGAATACATATTATAAAGTGAGAATATTGCTCATCTCAAAGATAAAATAATATAGCTTCATCAATTCAGTGTTGAGTTTCTCTAGGGAAGTAAATATTTTGAGTATATTCATTAGTTTGAAGATTCTATACCTCCTTCAATAGAAAATATTCAATAGAAAAAGGTACATCAACCCATAATGTCATAATATTTCCGCCCCATCGAATTGATATTACATATATCATCCCATTATACTATAGTGCCAATTTATTTCCAAGTGATCCTACTACTGAGAAAAAATCAGCTACCAATTCAAGAAACACATCCGATTTTAACTCAAATCAGGATATTTCAAGAATTACAAGATTCCATCATTGATAGAATGGATTAACTTAAATCCCTGAACACACTAATATAACTAGTTAAGAAGTTGTATCATGGGTGGGTGGATTTGACTCCCCCCCCCCCTCCTAGGTTTTGGAACCCAAGCTTCTTGAAATTTGATGGAATGGGTGATCCAGAACAATATCTCACACATTTATCTTCCCATTGTGATTCACTATTAGGAAAACCAGAGCAAAAAGAGGCTACCAAGCTCAGATGCATTGTACATACTTTAGAAGGGCCCTAGTTTTCTTAGTATAATAAACTTTCAGTTGATTCTATCTCAAGTTCGGAAGATCTATGTTATAAATTCTTCTTCCGATTCAAATCTGTGCTGAGGAAAACAGAAATCCTTGACTCATGTAACTACAAGTAGCAGGAAAATGATAGATTCATGGATTTAATTGTACGATGATGTATTCCATTGAAAAAAAATCAATAGGAACAATTACTAGAGATCTGTTTGGAAAAATTATATGATGAGTTTTCAACTATTCTTATTCATATGAATTACCCTAGTGGTTTCCAAGAGTTTATGTCTATAAAAAAAACGTAAAAATGATTATATTCATAGAAACAAGTAAAGATCTTATCAAGAAACCCCATGAAATATATGGAATCCAAGAAAATTTAAAGAAATTGTTTTTGACCTAAAACTAAAAAGGATAAGGTAACTTGAACTTTAAATATAGAAGGATAAAATTTATTCCTTCCATAATGATCAGGTTCTAGGGTACTTCACTTTTTTTTGGAATACAATCTAGTCATGTTTCTAGAAATAAAGAATCCAAATGAAGCAGGGAAGGATGAGCATCCAAATTAATTCCCTTACCATCGTATACTGGGTCATATGATCCTGGAATGCTTCATCATTAAATATATAATAAAAAAATATGATCTTTGACGGTAAAAACCCAATGGAAAATTCCATGGAACGTGTGGCATATGTTTCAAACAACCTCCAAAACAATTAAGAATAATCTTCGTGGGCACTGTTCCACCAAATGAAAAATATTTCAATATCCCACCAAATGGCCCAATGGGGACCATCCTACTAAATGAAATACTCAATTATATAAGAGAACTGTCTCAACTATGTCTCCATCAATATGTGATCAAAAAAATCTAAAGACTTTGCACCTGGAACTGATGAGAAAAATCTTTATGAGGATCATTTTAAATTTCTACGATCCTCTAATACCTATTAGGTTGTCTCTCTTTATTCTCTAATAATTATTGAATAAGGGATTATTGATACCCTACCTACCTCTATATAAATCATTAAATACCATGTTTATGCTTTATAGTGAATGGTTAATGGAAAATTTTCCCAATTTCAACAATACATACATTTTATGGGGCCTATATTGATAATCTCATCATTATTCACTTTTCCTAACATTGAAAAAGGAAAGGGTGTTGATGATTATTCTTCTTATTAGCCCATTTTAGATGGTAGGGCCATATTTTCTTAAGAATAGATCACTTGGTCAGAGAAAGAAAATAGGGGTCTCCATGAAATAATTATGAAATGCTTCTGGTATATTTTCCCCATATAATACCACAATCCTCTTAGAGAGGCCCTCCTTTCAATGAAGTACCTCATACAATAGGGTTTGGGTATTTTTTTAAAAATACCCCTCTTTGATTATATTCTTGACCTCATTTCACCTCACCCCAACCTATAGGGTTGGGGTCATTTTCATATATTAAAGTCTCCTAACCCATTGGGTTGGGGGAATTTCTATATTTTACCCCTTTTCATCAGATTTGTTTTGTTTTTTTTTCAACCTCAGTAGTTTCTACAAAGCATCCAGAAGAGTCAAAGTTCCCATATCAAGGAGATGCATCATTAGCATCTAAATCCTCCATTGATTTATCTTATCCCCCTATATTGATTGAGATCAGGGCATTACCTAACAAATCCTAGTTTCATCAATGTGTCTATACCAATGGAAGCATATGCGACAAAATGAGGAAGTAGTTTTATCATCCATATCTTGATGATAGGATAAAGAAAAGTGTTTTCATGCCAACCAAAGAAATACCCTGAGTATTTTTCCTATACTATGGAAAATGATTTGATTGAACTCTTGCATATTAAGCGACATGAAGAGAAAGATTTATGAGAAAATCCAAAATAATGATCTTACCATAGATTTTCAATACATGCTATTAAGAGATGCTTTATATTCAAGGATTGGATTCAAAAGTAGATAGATGAGGGGATGTTGGATCCAATGACACCTAGGGGTGTCCAGACCTGACCCAGCACGACGGGTTCAACCTGACCCGACCGGGTGGGGTCGGGTTGGGTCGGGTTATGCAGAAAAAAGCTCGGGTCAGGTTTATGTTGGATCGACCCATGCATGGGTTGGGTTAGGTCTCGGGTTGAATACATTTAGACCCAACCCGACCTGTGACCCGATGGGTGTCTGCCAAAAAAAACCCTCACCTCGTAGAGTCGCAGCCTGATCGATCATCATTCCCTCCCTCCCTCGCGCTCTCGCCTGTTCCTCTCCCCTCTACCCCAACCCTTCCCTCGTATGGCAAAGAAACCCTACTCCCTCCTTCCCTCGCGATCGAAAAGCAATGAAACCCTGCCTTATCCCTCTCCTCCCTCCTCCTCCTTCCCCGAGCTTCCCAACCCCTCGCCCGCCTTCTCTTCTCTCTTCTCATTCCCTCACGAAAAGACCTCCTTCTATCCTCCCCTCCTCTTGCCTCATTTTTCACCTTCGAAACCACCAAGAAAATACCTCCTCGCTCGCCTCCTCCCCCGACAAACACCTTACCTTGCGAGAAATCAGGATTTGAGAGAAATCCCTCCTGGATCACCTCGAAACCTCCTCCTGCTTGTTGTACTGCATGTGCGGTCTGGTCTGGCGCGGTAGTAACTGGTAAGTAGTTAATTTTTTATCATGTTCTTTCTTAAATTCTTATTATGTTTCCCATTATGTTTTGTTTCTAATGATAGACAACACCACCATCCTCAAAACTAATTTTTTGAACCTATGAAATGTTTCCACCAAAAATATTATGAATTAGTTTTTGTAAACGGATTGAATTTTGAATTGAAATTTTGGTACAATCACTTGGTATGTAATCCAAACATGATATAATGGAATATTGGAATGCAACTGAAATAGGATTAATGGAACATTGGCACGATCAACTGATAATTACCCTATGAATTAGTAATTAGGTATAATTGAACTGTAAATTTTTAATTTTTACTGATAGTAAAATTCACCTAGGGGAAGAGGAGGGGAGGGGGCTGCTGTAGGCTAGGGGCTTGCTGCAAGGGGTGGATAGAGACACTACAGGGGGATGAGGGGAGGGGAGAGGCTACTACAGGGGGGTGCCACTGCTGCTGCAGGTAGGGGGATGGGGGGATGTGGGCTACTGCAGGCAGGGGTTTGGGGGAGGGGAGGGTAGGGGGGTATGTTGTAGGGGGTGGGGTATCACAATGACTTTTCCATATTTTTCTAGTTTCATAATTTTTTAGTGTTTATGTGTTCATATCTTCTTGTCGAACTATTTTTCTCTACTGGTGGGTTTAGAACTTTCCATCACCAGTTTCTTTTTTCCTTCCATTTTATATTATTCTTGGTTTTACCTCCTTGATCTACTCATAGCCTCATAGGTCAGATATTATTCATGGTTAATATGGGTTGCTAGATTATGTTATGTTGGATTAGCATTATATTTGAATGGTAATAAATTCTTGAGTAGTCAATGATATAATGGGGGATTGAGTTTGGGCTTTACAACGGTTTTTTATTCATCTAGCAGAATATGCTAGGTCTTCCATGTATTGGAGATCTCTAAAATTATAGTAGTGGTTTTATGGTACAAGAATATGTTATATTTTTTTATTTGATAGTTTTTTGGGAGGATGAATATTTCTAGTCCTCTGATGGTTAGGAATGGTTTATGTTGGCACATTTTAGGATGTGGGGCATGAGATTGGTCACACTATGGGGGAGGGGCTGTTGTGGGGGGGGGGGGGTTGGGGATGAGGGGAGGGTGAGGAGGTTGTTGCAGGGGGGAGGAGAGGCTGCTGCAGATAGCGGGGAGGCTACTATAGGTGGGGAGGGTGTGGGGGGCTGGGTCTAGGGGGCTAGGCCACACCATGGGAGAGGGGCTGTTGCAGGGGGCTTGGGAGGGGTGGGGGATGCAGGGGGCTGGGGGGAGGGTAGGAAGGTTGTTGTAGGGGAGGAGTGGGGGATAGTGCAGGTAGAGGGATAGGGGGAGGGGAGGCTGTTTCAGGTGGTGATGAGGGTGGGGGATGCTGGAGGGGGGGATGGGTTTGGGGCTAGGTCACGGGTCTGAGTACGGGTTCATTGGGTTGGGTTGGGTTGGGTCAGGTTTTACACATATAACCCGACCCGAACTGACCCGAACCACAGTAGGTTGGGTTGGGTTGGGTCCTTTTTTCATGCGTCGGGTAACCCAACCCCAAAGGGTTGGGTTGGGTCAGGTTAGTTACTCACAAAGAATGTGACCCGACCCAACCCGACCTGACCTTTTTTGATCGGGTCGTGTCCAGAAAGGCCCCCGACCCAACCTGACCCAACCCATGGGACACCCCTAATGACACCCATGTTTCTAATTCATCCATGTAGACTTCCTAAGAAGAACTCAAAATGTGTACCAAAGCCTTTGGGTTTCCCATCTCTCATATATAGATAAATAAAGTCAATTCCTTCAAGTATGAGGATATTGATGCATACTTATGATGTTTAATAATGCACAACCATCTCTATATTTTGAGAATTCGAATACCTGTAGATGAAACAATGAAATATCATCCTAATTATTGTCCCTACCACTAAATTTTGGGAAATATAATTGAGGAATTCTTAATATTCAAATATTATCTTGAAAATTAGGTAGACAAAGGCCTGATAGAGTTAGAGAATCATGATACTTATCCTACACAGATGTGATTTATTATCATTCCATTAAAATATCACCATGCCCGATGAATTATGTCCATCAGTCCTAATCATATAACCCTAAACTGTAGGACATCATAGGTCCTAGTCATATAACCCTAAAATATATGAAACCATAGTCTGATCTACATGAATTCAAACTACCTAGAACTCAACTTTTTTGAATAATGTTAAACTCTTAAATAATTTCATTTTCACAATACATTAAACTATATGATTCTTTCCCTCATCGTAAGACATTAAATTTCATGTATAATATCTTTATCATAAGATGTTAAAAAACATGGTAAACATCCTTACCATATGACATAAAATCACAACATACATTATACCTCACTTGAGAGGACCTTCTCTTTTATTTTCGATCATCCACCACACCATGTTGTAGAACTATATATAGCTTGATTCCCATTATTTGAGATATATTGTGATGCCTAGACCCACAATATCTAGCTTAGTTGGATGTTCTTCCTTATATGTGAGACAATATTCACTATTATTCGGCCCCTAAGGCCTTTATTCATGTTATTTTTATTATTACTGACTGGTGAAGCTATCTCACCCTCACCACTAGTCCTATTCACAAGACCATAAACTGCAAGACACCATAGTCCTAGTCATATGACCCAAAACTGCATGAAAGAATATTCTGAGATGTGTAACATTAAACTACCTAGAATAATGTCCTTTTCACATGAAATTAAACTATATGATTCCTATTCCAAACCATAATATGTTAAACTATGTGTCCAATGACCTTTCTGTAGGATATTAAACTACACGGTACACGTCCCTATCAAATGACTTAAAAACATCATGATTTTTCCCTCTCCCAAGGGTACATACCTCTGGCACAGGTATCCAACCATGTCCCATTTTAGCACTACATAATACTTTATTCCTGATTTCATGATATATTTAGTGATTCATAGACACTATATCTTGAGAAAAAACCAAAACAAACTCTTACTCACAGATGAGACTATCTTCACAAGCATTTTCCCCCCAAGGACCCTATTCAAATCGAGTTTTTTAAAACTCATGGTGAAGACATATTACCCTTACCATTATTCAAATATATGTGAAACTAAATGGTAGAAACCATTTTTATTCATCTCATGATGTTAAACTACTCGACATTTGGTCTTTTCCACATGACCTTTAAATTGTGCGGTGCATGGTCCAACTTGCATGGCCATAAATTACTCAAGGAGGTCACTCACATATGATATTAATAAATAACCATGATTCCCCCATTATATATTGAGTTCCATATACACACTTTGTGAGTTTTAAATGAAACATACTTTCAATCATGGTTCATTCCTCCTACCCAAGTATCATGTTTAGAACTCGATGGTATAACCTTGGAATTTTCAAAAACATTTTGCACACCCCTTGATCCACCCAACCTATTTTATAACTTTTTATGTTTGAATCAAAAAATACATTGATTTTATTAATACTATTAGTTCACTCTTTTATGGAAATTTTGGTGATAAGGATTTATTGATCTGAAGGGACCCCTCTAGTAAATGATGGTAAATAACACATTTTCTCACTGAGCATCTAAAGTAACCTCTTGGAGAAATTTGGGTCCTAGTAGAAAATTACACCTGAACTCCATGAACTATTCATAGAAATAGTGTAGTAATGATAATCAAACTCTCACAAGTCCCCATTAACTAATTTTTTTAATTTTTTTTTCACCATTATAAATGGTCATTATACTCACACCAGTGTCTATTATCTGATCTATACATTTGAAGACATGATTTACCTCATCCATTTTCTTATGTTCAAAGAGATCAAGAATTTTTCTGAGTTTTATTCCATCATACTTTGTAGCTTCTATTAAAGATCCTTAATGTCACACGATCAAAAAGCTATGTAATGCTTTAGTCCACACAATATGAACTTAAACTTCATTGAATGTTCTAGTCTATGAGACCCATTTTCCTTACATATGAGTCATATCTACATAATATCCCCCATCATATGGTTATTTATCCATAATATTATGAAAGTATGAGAAACTAACCTACAAAAAAAACATCCCAAACAAATTCAAGGTCTTTTTAAAAATTATTTGCATAATCTTCATGATGGTGTTCACTTTTTCCTAGTTAAATGATGTTAAACTGAACAGCCATTCATCCTCAACTTATAACATTTAAATGCGCATTCAGTGTTCTCACTATATCATATTAAATTGTGTGTCCAACATACTCATTGTATGATGTTAAAATTCATGTCCAATGTCCTTGAATCAAGATATTAAACTGCATGGTCAACATCCTTATTATATGGTTAAAATTTTTTTTTATTGTGTCCCAAGCTTGAGATGACCTACACACTTGGTGTTGGTATCTTACTGCACCAATTTTTAGAACTACGTGTAACTTGATTCCAATTCATGGGATATGTAGTGATGTCCAAACATCCTTTATTGGGCCTAGTCACAAACTTCAACACCATTAGTGAATTTTTTTATACTGAAATTGGATTCACCTAGGTCCCTCCATTCACATCAAGATTTTTTTCATGACTTGTCCAGTAGTTTCATCTCCTTATAGTCAAATTTACATGACCTTAAAATTTATTAATAACATGTACCTACAAAATGATGTTAAACTGTGTGGAGAACATCTTGGTCACATGAAGTTAAACTATATGACATTATTCCTCACTATATTATGTTAAAATGTATAGAAAAATTCCCTCACTGTGTTACCCAAAACTATAGAAAATCTGATTCCTTATAGCATGACATTAAAAAACTTGAGACATGGTCTATTCTATATGACCCATTACCTTCATGAGATCTAGATCCATATAAAGGTACCTAGTATATAATCCCTATCTAGAAATTAAAAGTAGGTTTGAATAATCCATTTCTAAGGAAACTCAGGTCTTCTATCTTGGGTACTATCTTTGGAGACTCACATTATTCTAATCCCATACCAGGATGTAATATGAAAATTCCCCTACCCTATGTAAGAGCTCGATCTATATAGGGGTTCCATCCTTTATCAAGGATTCATTAGTTATGGATGAATAGCTCGGCTATAATTCCAAGGTTCATCCAAACTATGAAATTCTATTTCCCATTTCCTTTCATATGAGTTAGATCTTTGTAAGGAAACTTTTAATAAGAACTATGTGTGGATTGATTACCATAACGTGAGATGCGCAGTGACACCCAAATATTCTATTTTAGGTCCAACCATAAATTTTCATCACCTAAACCATGTCCCTCCATGAGATCCAAATCTATATAGATATTCTTTCTTCCCTTAAAATGAAACCCCCTACATGTTCCTTATCTTTCACTCTTAGGTGGTTCAAATTATTTCCCAAGTTGTATCCAGTTTCTCATGTTGAACATGACTAATGCGAGTTTATATGACCTGAAGAGTCACTTTGACTAGAACAATTGATATGACTTTTATTCAAGGATAGGGAACTTAGTTCATGATGCATGACTTTAAACTACATAGGGTCAGTCCTAGAAGTAAGACTATAAATTACATATCATCCATGTCTTTACCATATAACATTAAACTAAGAGGACAAATTTCATCCTACATGACTTTAAACTATTTAGGGTGGACCATTTCATGTGGAACCGTTCTTCCCTATATGATAACTCAATCCATTTTGAACTATTTAACATAGAAAACATTTTTTCCTCAAAGTATCAATACCTCAACTCCCACATATGGGTCGGATCTGCATAGGAGATTATAAAACATGTTCTCTAGTTTTTGGACACATTCTTAGAATAAAATACTCTTTCCCTTTCATATGAGTCAAATTTGTGTAAGAGGCCTTTTCATTCCAAAAAAATTATGTGTCTTGATTTTCATTCTGAATAGATACATAGTGATGCTAAGATTTCCTATCTTATTCCTAGCCAAAAATATTTGGTCCAATCTCTTTGAATATAAACTATGTATTTCACCCCATGGGATAAACTATTTTTTCATTGGTCCAGTCATTCACATCGAGTTATTCCATGCTATTACTATTCAGGATGTCCTGCCATTTTAGTTCAAGCTCTGTGACCTTAAACCTCAGTAACATTTGGTCAAATTTATATCACCTTAAACTTTATCCATTCATGTTCATAATTTCATGACCTTAAACTACAAATAAAAATAACCTAAGGTTGTATTGATTTTCCATGAGAGTGTGTTAAATATATGGTGTTATAACATTTAGGGTGATCAAAACCTTCTTGAATATTCATGTTCTCTATGAACCCACCTCATATCCATAATGTATTATTCAATAACAACCAGTTCCTTAAGCTGATTTACTCCTCTTTGAACCCCATAATCTTGATTCAATTAATCCTCTTGGTTCACTCTTGCATGGAAATTTTGGTAACATGGGTTGATTTATCTAAAGGGATCCCTCTAGTATTTGATGGTGAAAAATAAAATTTTATATTAATCTTGTGAAGTAACCCCTAAGTTAAATTTTAGTCCTAGAAGAAATATCCACCTAAGCCCCATGCACTATCCATTGACTGAGTGTGGAATTAGTTTTACACCATTAATAATGGTCATTCTACTCCCCCTAGTACCCATTTCTAAAAGACTCAGACATTCATGCGTTATGATTTAATCTTTACATGACCCAACTATTAAAGAAGATTCGAGTACCCACAATGTTACACATCCATGCATTGCTCTCACTTTCAAAGAAATATTATGACATTATATTCTTGTGCTCCCTATTATCTATGTGTACCTCTCATTTAGATACCATGATCCCTTAATTTTAAGTTATTCTTTTTGAAACTCTTATCTACCAAGGTTTCAAGCTACATGAACATAAAATGAACTCTACAATCCAAGAACTATGGGATTAAACTAATTGTACTTAATCATGATATCTTCTATACTAGAACTGGCCTCTCTATTCATGTTGGGTTTCTATTGTCCCTTACAGTATGGATTATCTCACCCACCATTATTGGTCCATGTTGTGTGACCTTAAGCATCAATAACATTTTGTCAAAGTTTTATAACCTTAAATTTTTCCCCTACATTGTTCTAACTTTAAATACCTTAAAATACCAATGGAAAAATACATATTACTTTCCAGGTTGAAAACCTAAAAAGAGAACTCAGTGTAAAAGTCAAGATTCATCTTACTAAGCATGCCCCACCCAAAGCCTAGGAAAAACATGAGCATTTGAAACCAAATTAAAAGGCATAAAACTTACCAGGTTAAAAACCCACAAAGGGAGATCTAAGTAAAATCTAAGTTCCTTCTCGCTAGGCCTCCCCATTAATGGATTAAGAAAATTTTAGGGAGAAAATAAAGATATATAAAGCTTGTAGGGATTTAAGTTCATCCCTAAAAACATAAATCTATGCTTTTTAGGTCCATCGACTTAGGAAAAAATAGAGCTTGTATTTTCTCCTCAAGACATATATGATGGTACCAAGTACTCATTTTTATAACTAAAAACTGCATGATATAAGGTCTATCCTGTATGACCATAAAATTGTTATATCAGCCAAATCTAGGTGGCCTATTTTTTTTGGAATGAGAGTCATATTTTTGCAACATACCCATGTAAATAGGGGTAATTACCCTTGAATCCATGACAAAGTGATGATATCCCATCTTCTACATATGATCTAGATCTATGTAGAAGTATTAATCATAAAGTTATTCCCTAATAAACCTATGTTGAAAATTGTATCCTTATTTGTATGAGTTTGATATACATATGAGTCCCTTTATAAATACTACATGTGATTTTATTCCTGCTCTCATGAGATATGTTGTGAAATAAATATCTCCTATCTGGTATGTAGCTACAAATAAACTATCATTCCACTCATTTTTCTATCCTAGAATCTATAACTTTCCTGATTTAGGATATTCATGCCTTGAGTTGAGATTACTCATCTTAGCAACTTGAATGCCTCAAGTAAATAATTCCTCTTGAACACATCCAAAATCTTTAATTATAAATCCTCCCTTTATAAAGCATCCTCTCACTGGTGATATATCTTCAAATACCACTAAGTGATATAGAAATGTGTTAAACTACCTTATATTTAAGTTAGAATCAAAATCTTTTCATTCTAAATGAATATAATTCTAGGGGTTTTTTTTGTCATTGAAAAAATATAATTCCATGCACTTTTCTGTATAACTTATGATATAATACTCACTTATAAAATGCATGTCAATTTTGAGGAGAAATGTTTCTACATGACAGAAGAATAAGCAGGTTGGATTTATATGTTCCTTAAGATTTTTCACACACTGAGGGATATAAATTCATCAAAAATGTTAACCAATCCAGTGGAATTATGGTGAGAACCTTTCTATGAGATTAGGCCATGGATTTTGGAAATTGTTGATAAAAATGTTTTTAATTCCTGAAAAAACATTTTTTGAGTCTTTTGAAACACTTTTTTGCATACTAAAACATCCTGATAAGTTGTAAACACAATATCAAAGGCTATAGATTACTTCACAAGCTTATATTTGACTAGTTTTAGAGCCCAAATGGACTTATAGATCAAAAGTTATGGCTACCTGAAGTCGGAAAAATTTTATAAAGGAAGTTGACACCTCGCGTAGGCCAGTTCACATAACTTCACCATGCAATCCATTCACGTAGCTCCCTATCATATCTCACATAGGTCTCTCTCCTAACTTTCTTGTGTTGCATGTTCATTTAGGTCTAATGGATGGTCTATAAATATAACCCCACCTCCAATTTTTAAAAAGCATGGATGAACTCCCAAACGACCAACCATGGTGAGAGATGTACTCACCCAACCTATTCTCTCAAGTAGTCCATCCCTACTTGGGATAACTACCATGGTTTCCCCCTACTAGGATGGCACCATATTTCTCCCTTAATTGGGTGAACCACTAGGGCGACCCACACTTTGGAAATACATACTTGGGTGACTGATACTTGGGAGACCCACACTTGGACGACCCACACTTAGGAGACCCACACTTGGGCGACCCACACATGGGTGACCCACACATGGGAGACCCACATTTGGGTGACCCACACATGGTAAAACTGCATTTGGGTGACCCACACTTGGGAGAACCACACTTGGGTGACCCACACTTGGGAGAACCACACTTGGGACACCACACTTGGGTGACCCACACATGGGAGACCCACATTTGGGCGACCCAAACATGGTCGACCGACATTTGGGTGACACAAAATTGGGCAACCCACACTTGGGAAACCCATACTTGGGTGAGTCACACTTGGGAGACCCATAATTAGGGGACCCATACTTGGGAGGTCCATACTTGGGTGGCCCGTACTTGGGTGACCAACACTTGGGAGAGCCACACATGGGTGACCCTTCACCCAAGTTACTTCACTTGGGAGACCCTTCACCCCAATCACTGCACTTGGGAGTCCCTTCACCCAAATAATCCCACTTGGGTGACCCTTTTCCCAAGTCATCCTACTTGGGAGATCCTTCACCCAAGTCACCATACTTGGGTGACCCTTAACCTAAGGAACCTATACTTGGGGAAAACATCCTAATTCTAGCCATATACTATGTATAAACACATTTTTCTAGCCCTCCATTAAAGATAACAACCTTTTCTAGCCCTCTACTAAGATAAGAATATTCACTATCCCTACACTAGGGCTAAACACTAATTCACCGAGGTCTCATGAATGGGCATCTACTCGAACCATACACACCTAGAGTTGAGATACTCTTCTTGGTTTGGGCCTCCTGATAGGTGTAAGACCCAAACATAACAATATCCCTTCCTCATCATGTTTCCAATAGATGGGGGGAGAAATCCTGATTGGGAATCCTCCTAGTTGTAAGCCACAACCAAAACATAATCTCCATGAGTTGATATTCTCCTCATAATTCTAGAAACATTGTAATCCTCTAATTTGTAAGCCCCAAACAAACCTTAATCTCCATGAGTTGAGATTATCTTCATGGTTCTAGAAATATGGGCATCCTCTTAGGCATAATACCCAACCAAACCTTAATATCCCTGAGTTGAGACTCTCCTAATGGTTCCATAAATATGGTAATCCTCCTAGGTGTAAGCCCAAAACAACCCTTAATATCCATGAGTTGATATTCTCTTCATGGTTTTAGAAATATGGGAATTCTTCTTGGTGTAAGCCCCAACCAAACCTTAATATCCATGAGTTGATTTTCTCCTTATAGTTCCAAAAATATGGGAATCCTCATAGGTGTAATCCACAACCAAACCATAATATCCATGAGTTGAGATTATCCTCATGGTTCTAGAAACATGGAAATTATCCTATGTGTACTCCCCAACCAAACCTTAATATCCATGAGTTGAGATTATACTCATGGTTATAGAGATATTATCCTCTTCCTACGTGTAATCCCCAAACCAAATATTCATCAACCATTTAGTTTAGATACTCCTCATGGTTATCACTACTCTCTTTAAGTAAAGATACTCTACATGGTATCATTATTATCCTTGAGTCAAGACACCCATATTGGTTTCAAGTACATGGGATTCCTCCTAGGTGTATGCCCAAAAACATACCCTCACCTAACCCACCTACTAGGTTAGGTATTTTATGGAATCCCATGTGTTAGCCCCAACTTATTTCCTTTTGTTTCTCCTTTCATGAAACATAAATTTTCTCTAGGTTGCCTCAATGCATAATTCCTCCCTTCAAATCTAATGGTATGCTTTCATACAATGTCACTAATATTTTGTTGTCTCTTTTTTCTCACACTGAGAAAGAGTCGAATGGGATTAAAGATATGTGATGATAATCTTATCAACATTGGAAAATTACCTCCATCATGGGCCTCCTGGTAAGGTTTAATCCCCAACCATTCCACCAAACTATGTGGGATATGATTCATGTTCATTGCAGGATACGTAGGAAACCTCTTTGAGGTTCGAACCCAAGTCATTTTACCATTATCCACCCCATAAAACTATGTAATTTTTTATTCCTACTTTCACATGATACATTGGATTCCTCTTTATGGTTCAATCCTAACACTAAAAAACTAACTTCCCCCCTCCATCTAGTTTTATTTAAAGTAAATCATAATTAACTAACAAGAGATAGATGGGGAATCTCTAATATATATATAGATGTTAATATATAATGCATGTTATTGATCAAATAATTGAAATTAGGGTAACCATTCCCACACTGGGATTTAAAAATAATTCATGAATATGTATTAAATATATAATAGAATCTCATAGTAGGCAATAATCCCCCTCAAAATGGCATGGTGATCCTGAATTCCCATCCTCTCATCCAACACATTTTCTCAGATGTCACTGGAAAAATCCAAGTGACCACATTGTTAGAGTTGGTGTCCTGAGAACCAACTATTTGTACGTTGATTACATGAATGTGCACTTATTATACATTGTTCATTGTTCTGCATGACTATAATATAATAATGTCCTGGAATAGTTGTTTCATTAATAAGGACATGGAAGATCCCTGCTATGATGAGAACCTTGAAATGATATAACAATATTCTTAAATAAAGTTCTATGATTTGATGACAAACTCTGATAGGACACACAGTATACAGACCGTCATGTGCGAGTACTCATAAGAAGATGAGAATCTCTCTCATGGAGTTTTCACTTGGTAATCTCTAAGATGGAAGATTATGAGAACAGGCCCTCCAGTAGAATTCTGCATGTATTGGTGTCATCAGACATTGCTATCTATGAGAAGGTGTAATGGTCCTTAGACTGGAATATTATCATTATCTCATGTCATGACTTGCGCACTTAGATTTGCTGACGAAAACTATCATGAAGACAGTTGGTGGGAAGTAGGGTACGTTGGGTGCGTCACGAATAACATGTTGTTAATTGATAAGTCAAGGAAGGATTTGTCCCTTCCATATTTGTGGAAGTAGATATCTTGGGCCCTTTGATTGAAATAGAACTGTCACCCAAATTCCATGTCCATGGTGTAATGATGAGTTTATTTCTGGAAGTAAAAGAATGAAATATCAAGCACATAGGTTTATGACACTGACATGAAACCTGATTGATGAGATATTGAGACAAAGGGATTAAATTAAATGGTAAGCATTTGTATGAGGTGACACGTCAATGCGGCATCAACTTATTTCTCTTGGGTACCTTGACCTGTTTCTAGACTGTAATCTTGGACTTTAGGCAAGCCCGCCTAATGCCAATGAGAAAGAGGCCTAGAGGGTCACACACTAAGTGTATCCAAGTATCTCAAGTAGAATAAAGATTATTCCCATACATAGTTTAATAATTATTCAGGGAATCCTAAATCGTTTTAATGATGGAGGAAGAATAAAATGAAAACAAGATATACACGTTGTGTATTAATGATTACACACTGTGTAGTTTTCATTTTGGAAAGGAAATGAAAAACAAGTACACTCCGTGTATTAATAATTACACATTGTGTAGTTTTATGAAAAAGCAGTAGACGCCGTGTATTAATGATTACACACCATGTAGTTTTTCCAGTTAGGATTTTGAAGAGATAATATTGTTTTATTAAATGATATTTATTATAATCAGTGTGGGCGCATATCAAGGAATTAATGATTCAACTTGGGGGGTTTTCAATAAGAGTTAATGAAATAAATAAAATTTGTATCGCGTTTATTTATTATCATAACTCTATAACCTCAAACCCGATTATAAATATCCTCACAACCCCAACACTTTTCCTTAATCGTTGTGCACAACAATTCTGGAGAATTCTCTCAAGGTCGAAAGAATTCCTTCCTCCAAGAATGATCTCAAGACCGAGAGAGAGATCCTCCTCTGTTGGATCAACACGATATAAGGCGGACAATGAAATCAATGGTTTCTCCATGATAGAACCTAGAGACTCCTTTGGTGACGTCCAGAGATATGTGGTGCATGTGTGGATCACCTCTAGAGGAAGTCTACACTCAGCTTCTACGATGCAACTGCAAATCACATCGTAACGTGATCATAAATATCAACGAATAAAGAATGCCATAAAAGGTACTTCTTTTCAATTAATTAAATTAAATATACTCAACCTGTGAAGATCCTCGTTTGTGGTTCCAGGACTATTATTCTTCTTTGTCTATTTATGTGATTCGATCCATGGAGTCTGGCATTTATTGTCGTATTGATCCCAGATTGATCATTGTTACTGACAAAAAGAAAAGTGGGAACATCCACCCACGAGCTTTCACTGTGCCTGGAACCTTCAATTGGTATCAAAGGGAGGTTACAACATTGATTATAGTTATTTAATTTTCGTTGATAATTTATGCATTTATATTTGATTCAATTCAAGATAAATCGTTCTATAAATCTGAATGAACTAGATCTATTCTTCCTCCTTCATTTCTCTATTCACATCACATAAATGACCTTTTAATTTTAATTTTGATTAAAATAAAAATGAGGAACTCATCAGAAGGAGCCTCTCTTTCTGTCTGTACAACACAATAATACACAGCGTGTAGTGAAAACTACACGCTGTGTACTTAGGTTCAAAGAACCTGTATTGGTCCACCAAACCATGTCATGTGAATTGAGTATACCTAAGTATTTATTACACCGTTTTGACCAGAAATGAATGGCACATGGAAACTATAATACACGGTGTATATGTTCAATCAACATGCCTTGTAGTCCAATCCGGCCCCGGTGAAACCGTGTACAAGGAGAAGCCATGTACCGCGTACATGGTATTTCTAGACTGGTAACTGTGTTACAAGGAAGTACACGCCATGTTAGATCAATCTACACACTGTGTACTCCAAAATTTCCAAATTACAGAAAACAAGCCAAATCCCCCGACGTGTACTTTGGATAAAGGGTGAAAACAAATACACGCCGTGTAATATAGCCTACAAGCCGTGTACTTTGCAAAAATGGAATTTCACCAGGTTTCCTCCAAAGTACAAAGACCCCTACAATGAATATGGATGAGAAGAATATCAAGGAAATTCATAAAGGAATTTAAGATAAATAATTGATTAATTATAAGATCATAATTAATTGAATTCAAGTGAGACTTATCTTGAATAATAGAACGATTAAAAGAATTTGAATTCTAAATATGCATAAATGTCATTTCATGCTATGGATAATCATGAGCTAGACCAAAGACCCTTTGTGTGTGTATGGTTTCATTTAAATTTATTTAAATTTTTTGGCCTATGAGCCTTCTTCCAATAAAATGTAGGGTATGTGTGCCCATGGTTTCTTTAATGTAAACCCCATGCAATGAAGGATCTCCCAAGCCATAGGAGATGGTTCAAAACCCAAATCTGAGGAGAAACCAACCCAAGAAGATACAAAGGTAGACAGGTTGGATCTATAAATCATGAACCATCGGTTCAAGGTGTTTTTCCCTAGGTCAGGGTTAGCTTATCAAAACCATTAGATAAGCTAACCAATAGAGTATTTTGATCATGCCATCTTATTTTATTTATGTATCATTGCATGGTTTATTTATTATGTATTTTTTTTTGCGATCACATAGTTAATGAAATAAAAAAACATGCAAAGACGGAATAAAATAAAAACCGGACAATGCGTAAACATTATCAGAACATGGTTAATCACTTAAGCAAGAATCGCTTAATATTAACAAGCATGTGATAATGAAAAACTATGCATAAAGAATAAAATCCCTCAAATACCATACTAAGTCAGACCAAGCCTTCCATTATTTGATTAAGGGAAAGACTCAATAAAACTATGTGTTTGACCAACACCTGTTGGGACACTTACTTTTTAAAGGAAGCTCTTATGAAATTTTCAGGTTGACTTAAACATTTTACATCAAGAGGGGTAGCCCTTTCTAGACTTGTTGTAAAATACAGGCAAGTGTTGAGGAAATCAAAGTTAGGATTTCAGGATTGGGGAGTCCACTCAACAGATCAAGGAACTATAATCTCCTAGTTGGTAAAGACCTTCCTACCTAAATACCTTCTAACAGCTTTACCAACCCTTGTTGGGGTTATACGAAGGGGAATATGGATCCTTGCCACTAGAATGTCATGACAACTGGACATTCCGAGTTCAATGGTGAGGGCTATTGGGACTTGATAAAAAATTGGGAGACATAGTAAAAAATTTATTATTTCTCATAAAATGTAATCAAGAAAGTACTGATAAATCTACTCTTTTAATTTATAGAATCAATATGAAAAACTCGTCAACCACATTTTCTCTGCGATCAATTCTAGATGAAGACAATATCCTCACCGGCAGTAAATTTCAGGAATGGTTTAGGCACCTTTGGGTTATCCTATGCCATGAATGAAATTTTTACGTGTTGGAGTCCTCACTTCCTGATTCTCCTACCCAAGTGGAAAGTGATAAATATTTCCTAGTCTATGATCAAAATTTGAGCGATGCACTCGATGTTTAATGTTTGATGTTGTCATCAATGTCTAGAGAGCTCATGAATTCTCATGAAGAAATGGATTCCTATAGAATGCTCGAACACCTCCATGTTCTATACCAAGAGAGAGAAAGACAGGAAAGGTTTGATATCTCCAAGGCTCTATTTCAGAGAAAGCTTGGAGAGGGTTCCCCAAATGGGCCTCATGTAGTCAATCTCATTTGCTACATTGAGCGCTTGGAGGTTCTGGGGTTTAAACACCCCCAAAGAAATGGGTACCGATCTCATTCTTGCATCACTCCCCCAGATCTTCTCTAACTTTGTTGTAAATTTCAACATGAACAACATTGATAAGTATCTATCTGATCTTCTTATCCTCATTCTCCATGTGAATAATGATATGAAGCATGAAAAAGCTTATGTCCTTATGGTGAATAAAAGGAAATGGAAGGCGAAGATCTTTAAGCCCAAAGATTCTTCAAGGCCTTCCAAGAAAAGGAATATCAAAGGGGAGGCAAGAGAATATGAGGTTGTTTGTTTCACATGTGGCAAGAAGGGCCACTAGAAGAAAAATTGCACCCAGCCAAGGAAGCAAGGGGAAGCTTCAGGTGATTTTGTTATCCAATGAAATCTATCTGTTTCTACCAATTGGGTATTAGATAATGCTTGTGGTGCTCACATCTGTATTCAAATATAGGAACCAAGTATATTCAAGTTGATTGATCAAGGGAAGGTAGATCTTCGAGTAGCCAACAGAGTCAGACTTGCTGTTATAGCTGTCGGGGACTACCACCTCACATTGCCAACTAGAATGATCTTGGTGTTAAAGGGTTGTTATTATGTTCCTTCTATAACTAAAAACTTTATTTCAGTATCCAAATTAGATACTGATGGATTCATCTTAAAGTTTGGAAATGAATGTTTCTACTTTTATAAATATAGAATTTGTTTTGGTGGGGCACATTTATATAACAACCTTTATGTGTTAGACTACACAAACCAAGTAATGGAAATAAATGACAAAGTTAATTCAAATGACTCATACCACACCCAACTTTGGAATCACCGGCTAGGTCATGTCAATGAGAAACGTTTGAGAAAATTACATCAAGATGGGTATTTAGATTCTTTCAAACTAAAACCACTTGGTGTATGTCATGTGTGTCTACAAGGAAAAATGACCAAAGCCCCACTTAGTGGGAAAGTTGAAATGGCTAAAGAGTTTCTATAATTAGTTCACAAAGATATGTGTGGACCATTTACAGTTGAAGCAAGGGGTGGGTTATTTTACTTTATAACTTTTACTGATGATTTTAGTAGATATGGATATATTTACTTAATGAGGTATAAGTCAGATTTTTTTAATCAGTTCAAAGAATACAAGAATGAAGTTGAGAACCAGCTTGGTAAAAAGATTAAGAAACTCCACTCAGATAGAGGAGGAGAATATCTTAATCAGGAATTCATTGATTTCTTATGGGAGTTTGGGATTCTATCTCAACTCACTCCTCCTTACACGCCTTAGTGGAATGGTGTAAGTGAAAGGAGGAACCGCACCCTGTCGGACATGGTGAGATCAATAATGAGTCATAAAAGTTTTCCATTATCCTTTTGGGGATATTCATTACAAACAACAGCACACATACTAAACCAAGTACCAACTAAATCGATAAATGGTATTCCATACAAGTTATGGAGTGGACGCAAATCCATGTTATCAAATTTTCATGTGTGGGGTAGCAAAGTATTTGTTAAGGCCACTTCAGGTAACAAACTTGCACCCCGAGGAAAAAAGTGTACCTTTATAGGATATCCCAAGGAAACAAGGGGATATTAACTATACAAACCCTTAGATAAAAATGTTACATTGGAAAGGCATGCCATATTTCTTTAGAGGGAGCACATCTCCAAAAGAGATAGTGGGAGCGAGATAAACTTCGATGAATTCGAGGCTCAAGATACACAAGAGTTGGTACAAGAACAGATTACACAAAGCCCCGTGGAAGAACAATCTGTTCCAGAGACACAAGAACTGTGTAGAAGCATGAGAGAGGTGAGAGAACCAGAATGATATGGTTTTCTTGTCACTGAGGATGGTGACTCATTATTTGTTGAAAATGATGATCCTCTTACCTACAAGGAATCAATTGAAGGAACAGAAATTTCCAAGTGGCAAGAAGCCATGAATTCTGAAATGGATTCCATGTACCAAAACCAAGTTTGAATTTTGGTAGATCATCCGATTGATGTAAAGCCTATTGGAAATAAATGGGTATTCAAGAAGAAACTGGACATGGAGGGACAAGTCAGCACCTATAAGGCACGACTGGTTGCAAAAGGTTTTAGACAGCATCAATGAATTGACTATGATGAAACCTTTTCACCGGTTGTGATGCTGAAATACATCAGAATCCTATTGGCCATTACCGCTTACCATGACTATGAAATTTGGAAAATGGATGTCAAAATAGAATTCCTTAACAGTAACCTACAAGAAGATGTCTACATGATACAACCTGAAGGGTTTGTGACTCCAAAGGATTCCAACAAGGTATGTAAGTTGCAGAAATCCATTTATGGATTAAAGAAAGCATCAAGGTCCTGGAACTTTCGTTTTGATGAATCCGTAACAGAATTTGGTTTGTTAAGAATGAATGTGTTCCTTGTGCCTACAAAAGGTTTAGTGGATGTGTAGTATTTTTTCTAATAGTATATGTTGATGACATATTACTAATTAGAAATGAAGTACCTATCTTACAGTCAGTTAAGGCATGGTTGGATAAATTCTTCTCTATGAAAGACTTGGGCGAGGCATCATATATTCTTGGGATCAAGATCCATCGTGATAGATCCAAGAGAATCCTGGGCCTAAGTCAAAGTACATACATTGACAAGATACTGAAGAGATTCAGTATGGGACAATCCAAGAAGGTATTATTTCCAGTGTCACGTGGAATTCATCTTTCCAAAAAAATGTGTCCTCAGACACATGAGGAAAGAAATAAAATGGCAAGGATCCCTTACGCATCCGTGATTGGGTTAGTCATGTATGTTATGCTGTGTACAAGGCTAGATGTTGCTTACGCATTAAGTGTGGTAGCCAGATATAAAGTTGATCCAGGGGAACGCCATTGGATGGCAGTCAAGACTATCCTAAAGTATTTAAGGCATACTAAGGTAGCTAAAGAAGAATTATGGATGCGAAGATTTGTTCAAGAGTTGGATGTATAACCTAACAGTAAATATACTATCACACTCTATTGTGATAATACTGCAGTGGTGGCACTTGCAAAAGAGCCAAGGTCACATCATCAGAAAAAGCACATACTTTGGAAGTATCATCTCTTGAGGGATTTTTTTCAGAGAGGTGAAGTTGCAGTGAGCAGTATTTGCATGGAAGACAACATGGAAGATCCCTTGACTAAAGCCTTGACTCAGCAGAAACATGATCATCATGTGAGGTCTAGTGGACTAAAAGTCGTAGGTAGTTGGCTCTAGTCCAATTGGCAGTTTGTTAGAGTTGGTGTCCTGAGAACCAACTATTTGTACTTTGATTACATGAATGGACACTTATTATATATTTTTCATTGTTCTGCATGACTATAATATAATAATGTCCTGGAATATTTGTTGCATTAATAAGGACATGCAAGATCCCTGATATGATGAGAACCTTGAAATTCTATAACAATATTATTAAATAAAGTTCTACGGTTGGATGACATACTATGATAGGACACATAGTATAAAGACCGTCATGTGCGAGTACTCGTAAGAAGGCAATACTCTCTCTTATGTATTTTGCACTTGGTAATCACCAAGATGGGATATTATGAGAACAGACTTGCCAGTAGCAATTCCACATGTCTTGGTGTCATCGAACATTCCTATCTACGAGCGTGTGTAATGGTCCTTAGACTGGAAAATTATCATTAACTCATGTCATGACTTGCGCACTTTGATTTTCTAAAGAAAACCGTCATGAAGACAGTTAGTGGGAATTAGGTTACATTGGGTGCATCACGAATGACATGTTGTTAACGGATAAGTCGAGGAAAGATTTGTCCCTTTTATATTTGTGGAAGTAGATATCTCAGACCCTTTTATTGAAATATAACTGTCGCACAAATTCCATGGCCATGGTGTAACGACAATTTTATTTCTGGAAGTCAAAGAATGACAGATCAATCACATAGGTTTATGACACTACCATGAAACCTGCTTGATGAGATATTGAGACAAAGGTATTAAATTACACGGTAAGCGTTCGTATGAGGTGCCACGTCAATGCAGCGTCGACTTCTTTCTCTTGGGTTCCTTAACCCGTTTTTAGATAGTAATCTTGGACATTAGGCAAGCCCACCTAATGCCAATGAGAAAGAGGCCTAGAGGGTCACATACTATGTGTATCCAAGTATCTCAAGTAGAATAAAGATTATTCCCGTACTTGGTTTAATAATTATTCAAGGAAGCCTAAATCGTTTTAATGATGGAGGAAGAATAAAATAAAAACAACATATACACATCATGTATTAATGATTACACACCGTGTAGTTTTCATTTTGGAAAGAAAATGAAAAACAAGTACACGTCGTGTATTAATAATTATATGTCGTATAGTTTTATGAAAAACAAGTGCACGCTGTTTATTAATGATTACACGCTGTATAGTTTTTCTAATCGGGATTTTGTGGAGATAATATTGTTTTATTAAATTATATTTATTATAATCAATGTGGGTGTATGTAAAGGAATTAATGATTCGACATGGGGGGTTTCAATAAGAGTTAATGAAATAAATAAATGCGTAACGCCTTTATTTATTGTCATAACTCTATAACCTCAAACCTGATTATAAATATACTCACAACCCCAACACTTTTTCTTAATCGTTGTTCACAACAATTTTGGAGAATTCTCTCAAGGCCAAAAGAATTCCTTCCTCTGAGAACACTCTCAAGACCGAGAGAGAGATCCTCCTCCATCAAATCAACGTGATCTAAGGTGGAAAATGCAAGCAAA
Source organism: Viscum album (assembly GCA_963277665.1). Taxonomy (NCBI): domain Eukaryota; kingdom Viridiplantae; phylum Streptophyta; class Magnoliopsida; order Santalales; family Viscaceae; genus Viscum; species Viscum album. Next base: position 894,885,669 of record OY728126.1, read on the forward strand.
TGTTTCTCCACGCTAGCACCCAGAGACTCTTTTGGTGATGCCTAGAGATACATGGTGCATGTGTGGATCACCGCTAGAGGAAGTCTACACTTGGAATCTGCGATGCAATGAAGAATCACATCAGAACATGATCAGAAATATCAACAAAGAAATAACACCGTAAAAGGTACTTCTTGTCAATTAATTTAATTAATTATACTCAACCTGTGATGATCCTCATTTGTGGTTCCAGGACTATTCTTCTTCTTTGTCTATTTCTGTGATTTGATCCGTGGAGTCTGGAATTTATCGTCATATTGATCATGGATTGATCATTTTTAATGACAAAAATCCAAGTGGGCACATCCACCCACGAGCTTTTGCTGCGCCCGAAACCTTCACACGTGCCTTTGGAAAGAAGGTATTCATTAAAGTGAAATGAGTGTGGGAATGAAACCAATTAGAAACAACCATGTTTCAAGTATTTATGGGTATGAATATTCTTATGTTATGCTCATGCACTTTTTTTGTTGTCATACCCCTATTCTCTTCTTATGCTCATTGAAAACATTAAATTGTTAATGATAATGTTTACCCTTACTTCCACAGGTTATCAAGAATTATGTTAAATTAATCATACCTAGAAGGGTTTCATATGGATGATGATGATAACCAATTATGAAATAAAAAATCTGGGTTTAGTGGGATAAATATTCAATTGAATTCAGGTTTATTGTTTGTGTAAGAGAAGAATATTATTCATTTCTTTCATTTATAGGAAATGTGATAATCAAGAGATAAGAAGATTATGGGATGATCTTAGTTTGTTTGACCTGGTGGACAAGCCTTGACTTGTAGGTGGTGATTTTAATATTATTATGGATCCAGCATAAAAGAAAGGTAATAGTGCCTTCCCTTGAAAAGATATATTGTAGTTTTCATCTTTTATGTCAAGTGTTGGTATCATGGATATGGGATATACTAGGGATCATTTCACTTGGTGCAACAATCATAAGGGATCCAGACGCATTTTGTGCTGACTTGACCGATTTCTGGCTAATTACAGCATAATCTCAACCTTACAAGATGTGAAGGTTACCCATATGGTTCGATCTATCCTAGATCTCTCTCCCATTTTGGTGTCTCTTTCTCATGGTAGTAGGTGTGAAGATCATTTAATCTATCCTCATTCATGGCCAAGGTTTTCTAGGTTTCATCAGACAATGATCTCATCATGGTCGAGACCCTTAATGGGTAGATATCGGATCAAGCTTCATAATAAAATTTAGTGTTTAAGAGATGATCTCCATCAGTGGAGTAACAACCACCCCTACTGACTTCAGGACTTGAATGCAATCAAAGAGTAGATAAACTACCTAGATATTTCCTTGTAGAATGGTTGGTATTAAACATTGTTTGGTGTTATTATTCTTAATAAGGATTTGTTGGAGGATATTCTACTCATGCAGGAACGTCTTTCCTAGGAGAAGGCCAGAGTTAAGTGGTTTAGAGAGGGTGACAATAACACCACCTACTTTCATGATTGTATTAAGGAAATAATAAGGTAGGTACATCCAAATATTATCCTTCATGATGGAATCTTTACTGATGATCTTACTATGATTGGTGACATGGAGAAGTCTCATTTTTCCCTTCTTGATGGTCCTAACTCAAACATGAAAGATGGGTTCCCCTCAACCCACACAAATCTGTTTGACTCCATTCCCTACCAGGTTACCAATCATGATAACTTAATGTTTGAATCTATTATAGGTTATGTAGAGTTCTTAGAGGATACTAAATCCATCAATCCATATAGTTCCCCTAGCACAGATGACTTCCTAGGGTCTTTTTACATGTCTTCTTGGGACTTGGTTAAGAAGGATCTGGTGTCTTTGTTTAAAGAATATTTTCAGGGTTCTCATGTCCCCCATGTGGCCAGTCCTACCATGTTGGTGCTTAACCCCAAAATCAAGAATCCATCCTCTCTCATCCATTTCAAACTGATCAACATGTGTAATTTTCCATATAAGATGTTGGCTACGGTGATCAACCGATGACATGCAAGATATATTCCATGTTGGATATCATTGGAAAGTCACAGCTTTGTTCAAGGTGGAGTAATGTAGCGCACACTTGGCTTGGTGTAGGAGATGATTCATGATATAAAAGTCAAATCTATTAGTTCAAACATGGTTCTCAAGATTGACATGGAAAGTCCTAAGAAATACTTGAATGGAATTTTTTCATGAAAGTGATGCACTGCATGGGCTTCTCCACCTGGTCCATTGATATCCTTGTTAGATGTTTTATCTCTCCATGTTTCTATATCTAATTCATGGGGATAAATTGTGGTTTTTTCAAATCTATGTGTGGGTTGAGGCAAGGTGACCCCCTATCTTCGAGTTTGTTTATCATCTCCCAAGACTCTCTTTCCCACTATATCAAGAAGAACCTTAGTGAAGGTGACATTCTTCCCTATCATTGTAGGCTGACTTCAAATTAAATCTTGCATCTTATTTTTTCTGATGATACTATTCTATTCCTTAATTCTAGAAAGAGTCCCATTTGGGGTATCAATATGATTTTGCATGAGCATGGGAAATGGAGAATAAAACTAGTTAACAGGGAGAAGACTTGCCTTTTTATCTACAACCACTGCTCTGAAATACATGTGAGGAATTTGGAATAAAACCTGGGGATCATCAGAAGATCCTTCTTGATTGACTACCTTGGTACCTCGATCTCCTCCCAAAGCCTCAAAGTCTAGCATTTAACAAAATTGTTTCTAAAATAACTGACTGGATCACAAACTGGAAGAATAGATACCTCTCATTCGATAGTAGAATCACTCTAGTGAATTATTTTTTGTCTTCAAATCCAATGAATTTCCCCTCTACTCTCAAGGTACCAAAATTATTCCTTCATAATATTGAAAATTTTCTTAATTATTTCATCTTGGATGATAAATCGGATGGGTGATATCACTGGGAATCATGGAAGAGTTTGGATAGATCAACATAGGAAGGATAAATAAATGTGAAAGACCTATATTGTGCCTTGAAATTCATACGTGGGAAGCTTTCTTGGGAGGCCATCATGGGGGATACTCTCTAGCGTAGCTTACCCCAGGCCAAGTATGGTAGAAATATGGATACGGAAAAGAACTTCTCCTCGGTGCTCTGGCATACTATTTAGCCTCATGTCACTATCCTTTAGGAGCATAGTAGATGGATCATAGGTAGGGGTGACATCAGTTTATGTCACCATAATTGGAAAGGTTCCAAGCTGTATTTTCATGGTTGTTCAGTCCCTAACATCTCTTTCCAGCAAGCTAGAACCTATCCTCGGTTTATTAATGATATTATAGATGATACGCAATGGTACCTATTCAAATCCATCTAATTTAATGATGAACCATACTCCTATATTTTTTATACTTCCTCATTGGGTGTTTTTTCATAAAATATTATCATCATCTCTTATTGGATGAATCGGTGGTTGATGCATGGGGTGATCTATTATGGTGCAAGGAAGATCCTTCTAAGCTCGATTTTATCCTTTGGAACATGAGGAACCATGCACTCTCTACTGATGATAATGTGAAACATAAAGGCATTTTTTGGTGTCCATGTGCTTTTTTTGCTCAGATCATTAGGTAGAATCCTCAGTCTATATTTTCTTTGAGGGTGCATGGGCTCATACTATTTGGAAAGACTTTGGTGTTTTCTATGGTTTTTCTTTGTATGTGAACAATAGTGATACTTTCCTCTCATGTTGGTTTTAGGGGGACAGTTGGTCCATAAAAAATAAGCTAAGGGTGATCATTCTTCTCAGAGGTTGTTGGTATATTCGGAATGCTCATAATCAAGTTAGGAATTCAGGTGTTTTCAGCTCGCAGACATCGCTCATCTTTAGAACAATATCCCTCCTCATTGACATTTCTCGGATCATCGAGAATTGGGATGAGGCCCCCTCCTTCAGATATCTCTTGGTGTCCCAAACCCCCCTACAAGAAGTCCCCTAGGCCATTAGGTTAATTGGAGCCCACCTAATACCAGCTTAAAACTCAACACGAATAGTGCATGCGGGTTGGGTGTTATGCGTAGTGGTGGTATTACCAGGGATCATTCCAGTTATTCTTTTATAGCATTCTCATCTTTCTTTGGTAGTGTAAACTCTTTACAGGATGAGGTGAAATCTATGCTCATAGGCCTTCTGATTTGTAGACAAAAGAACATCACTCTTTTTTCCATTGAAACTGATTTATTTGTTTTACACTATGAATTTCAAGGTGGTGGAATTACTCCCTTTTGTATATCCTATACTATCCATAAGTACCAGAGTCTCATCATCTTCCATATAGAGGTTATCTGAAAGTGGTGGGAGGGAAATAGAGTAACATATTTTCTTTCTTCCAAGGCTGGCTCTAATAACAGGATCACATGTTATTCCATCTTTGGCTCTCTTCCTTATGAGAGCATGGATTTAGTCATTTTAGACACTCTTGGCCTCCACTATTACAGCCCCCTTTGATCCTTTTTCCTTGTTTTTTTCTTTGTTCTTTGTCTTATGTTTTTCTCATGAACTCTAGTGTTTTCTAGTTTTTTGGAATAAAATAATAAAAATTGTGGTGTCAAGGTCCTTGGGTATATAATTGATCCAATAATTCCTTTTGATGTTATAAGTTTTGGATGGAGAAAATTAGGTCAACTTCATTAATATCAAATCCATAAATGTAAACTTTTATGATTTTAGAACAAGATCCAAGAGGGTGGTTTATTGATCTTTATATCTAAACAAATTACTTGTTTTTTTCAATATTTCTATAGTGTATAAAATAAAGTAATGGAAATGATTGTGATTATTATATCTGTAAATTTATGAAATATATTATATTACATTAACAAACTAACATCCCTAAAAATTAATTTTTAAACATAATTTCAATTCCATTTAAAATATTTACTAATTGTTTATTTATCTATATTTTACCATTACCACCAAAACTATCAACAGTCCATGTATTCAAAATAAGAAATAGATTTTTTTGGAAATGATTGTCCAATTTACATGGTGTTAGAATGTTTACAGACATCATGAATAGGTTATGGCCTATCATATTTGTAATTTATTACGTCATAAATATCATCAATAGTCAGTTTATCTATTATTTATTTAGTTAATTTTCTTTTTATTTTATCTGCTGCTTATTTAGTTAATTTTATTATCATTTTTATCTACTTCTTATTTAGTTAATTTTCACATAGGTCGTGAAGTCTTAATTTACTAATGAATTTTCTCCAAGAATTTTGTGTTTATGAAGACCTCAAATGGCCTCTATATAGAGTTCAAAGTCTTTCTTGAATGCAAAAATCAATTTTATAGAGAAGAAACTTAAACTCTAAATGGGAAATGATTAGTTGACATGAAGTGGTTTTATGAGGGGGGGAATTATGTTAGCCTTCAAGAAGGACCTAGGACTATGTATGGAGACATTTTGTACAATTTATAGGCACAAAATGGTTGGAGAAAAATAAATTATTGATTTAGTCATGTATAAAAATGATTCACTAAGGTACTATTTAATTTTCTATCCATGGAGATGTTTATTCATTATTTATTTTTTTAATGTTCAATTATGATGCAATGTATTCCCTATTGTGTCCAAGAACTTTTAATAACAAGATGATAAGGAAACTTTGTGTTTTAATTATATAAAAGAAAGTTATTGAATTTACTATAGTATGTGATTTGAGCATGAAACTATCACTTGTATAAAATTTAGTATCCTCCCTTTAGGGTATATGTAAACATTTATACCTACTACCTTTATGATTTTCCAAAATTATTTGAGTCCATCCATTCCCCCTAATGTAGAAATTTAGCTAACAACATGCATCATATAGTCAAATATTAGCAAATTCACCTGTATTATCTTAATAATTTAGGAAAACAAACTATGATTCATTTGTGAAGTGCATAAATCAACCACACACCAATCTGACACACATTGTGGCTGGTATAACTCACAATGCATGCTTTCATTTAAATTTGACTTTTTAGTTTAAAAAATATGTCATACACTCAAAACTAAAAAAATGAGCATGTATTTTATTGATACTTTTTAATAATGATACAGAATTTATTTGTATCATGTAGGACGTAACAAAACCTTAATCTAAAACATGATGTGGTTGGAATGATGGGATGAGTGTGCTTTCATTTAAAATTGACATTTTAGTTCAAAATTAATGTCACGTACTCAAAACTGATAAAACACAATTTTATTTTCTTAATACTTTAGGGAAAATATCAATAATTAATTTGTTACATATAAAAATTTTCCACATTTCAATATGACACACGGTGTGATCGACATGATTTAAAGTGGGTTATTTCATTTAAAATTCACATTTCAGTTCAAAACATGTGTCATATACTCAAAATTAAGAAAAACAACTCATATGTTTTTAATAATTTGTATAAAAATGATCCATAATTCATTTGTGATGTGTAGGAATAAACTATGTGTCAATATGAAACATAGTGTGAGTGGTATAACTGAAAGTGTGTATTTTTATTTAAAATTGACAGTTTACTTCAAAACATGCATCACATACTCAAAACTAATTGAATGTTCTCATATTTTCTTGATGCATTATAAAAATTATCTATAATTCATTTAAGACATGTAGGAATCAACCACGCATCGATCCAACACATGGAACATATGGTATGACTGAAATCATGTGTTTTCATTTAAAATTGACATTTTAGATTAAAATGAACATAACTTACACAAAATTGATCGAACGCAGTTTTATTATATTGATAATTTAATAAAAATATCTATAATTTATTTGTGACATGTTGGAACTAACCACACATTAATTCGACACATTTTGTGTTTGGTATGACTGAAGGGGAATGTTTTAATTTTAAAGTAATAGTTTAGTTAAATACATGTGTCACGTAATCAAAACCAAGAAAACATTCTCATATTATCTTGATATTATATACAAATGATTCAAAATTAATTTTTTATTTATAAGAATCAATTTCATGTTAATTCAATACACAACATGTATGATATGGATAAAAGTGCATGTTTTCATTTAAAATATACATTTTAGTGAAAAACATGTTTCATATACTCAAAACTGAGAAAACATACTCATACTATATTAATAATTTATAATAAAATAAGATAATTCATTTTTGATGTGTAAGAATTAAACACGTGTAAATCTGACACGTAATGTGGCCGGTAGGACTAAATGTTTCTATTTTCATTTAAAATTGACATTTTAGTTAAAAACATGCATCATATACTAAAAAATGAGAATACACACTTTTATTGTCTAGATAATTTATTACAATTATTTATAATTCAATTTTTAACTATAGGAATTAACTTCAAATCAATCTGACGCATAGTGTGACCAATATGACTAAAAGTGCATTCTTTTCATTTTAAAGTGACATTTTAGTTTAAAACTCACTTCACATACTCAAAAATAAAAAAAAATCCACTCTTATAATTATCTTGATAATTTTATAAAATATAAAAAAATTATTTTTTAAATATACTGACTAATTATACATCAATATGACATAGGGAGTGAACGATATGACTAAAAGTGCGGGTTTTCATTAAAAAGTGGCATTTTAGTTCAAAATATACATCTTATACTCAAAACTAAGAAAAAAATTTTGATTGTATTGATACATTAGGAACAATATCCTTGATTCATTTGTGACATGTATGAATATTCCAATCTGACACATGATGTGTCTTGTATGACTCAATGTGCATGTTTTTAGTATAAAAGTAACATTTTAGCTCATAATGCGTGTCACAAAGTCAAAAATAAACGCATTCTTGGATTTCCAGGACACTTTAGTAAAATAATCCATGAATCATTATTGATGTGTAATAATTAACTGCACATCAATCTAACTTATAGTGTTGCTAGAATAACTAAAAGTGCATGTATACATTTAAAAGTGTTATTTTAGTTCAAAATACGGGTCACATACTGAAAATTGAGAAAACATGATTTGATTACCTATATAATTTAGTAAAATGATTTATAATTTATTTTGGAAGTTTAATTTTTTTAACTGCACTTCAATATGACATGTGTTTTGTCCAGTATGATTGAAAGTGTCTGTTTTCATTTAAAAGTGATATTTTAGTTCAAAATGAACATCACATACTCAATATTGATAAAATACTTTTAATTGTATAGATAATTTAGTTAAATAATTTTTTATTCATTTATGAAATATTGGAATCAATTGTATGACAATATTATACATGGTGTGTTTATAATGACTTAATGTGTGTATTTTTAGTATAAAAGTAACATTTTAGATCACAACACATGTCATATAGTCAAAACCAATAAAAATTTATTAGATTGTCTTGAAAATTTAAGACAATGATTTGTTATTGATTTTTTATGTGTAGGAATTAACCACACATTAATCAGACACACGATGTTTCTGGAATTATTAAAAGTGAATGTTTTTAGTTTTAAAGTGACATTGTAGTCTAAAACGCACATAACATACTCAAAACTGAGAAAATGAACTTGTATTATCTTGATACTTTAAGAAAATGATATGTGATTCTTTTTTTATGTGTAAAAATTAACCTCAAGTTAATAAGATTCATAGGGTGTCTGATATGATCGATGATGTATTTTTTCATTTGAAAATGACATTTTAGTCCAAAACATTTGCCACATACTCAAAACTGAGCAAAACACTACTGGAAAACTAACCTTTACCAACAGTTTGGAGCCGTTGGTATAGGCCTCCAAACCGTTGGTATAGCCTATACCAACGGTTTGGAGAACCGTAGCCAAGTAAGCCGTTGGGATAGGTCTATACCAACGGTTTTTGGAAAACCGTTGGTATAGACCTATACCAACGGTTTTGGAAACCGTTGGTATAGGTAATATGAAATCTATACCAACGGTAATGGAACCGTTGGTATATAAATTCAAAAAATAAAACATCCTCTGGGATTTGATCCCAGGACCCCTCGTTTATAATCTAATGACTTAACCACTAAGATAACATCACTTTGTAAACATAATTTCATAAATATATATATGTATTATCAAAATTATTTAAAATTTTGATTTATATAATGTTCTCGGTTTGTAGATCTGGAAAAAAATTAAAGAACCTATCCCAACGGTTTTCAAAACCGTTGGGATAGGTTTGGGTGGGTTGTATTTATGTTGGCCGAAGGTTGAAATCTTCCCTCCTCTTTCCCAACGGTTTTGGTGAACCGTTGGGAAAGAGGACTCTTTCCCAATGGTTTTGATGAACCGTTGGGAAAGAGGTTGGGAAAGAGGACTCTTTACCAACGGTTTTGATGAACCGTTGGGAAAGAGGAGGGAAAGAGGACCCTTTCCCAACGGTTTTGATGAACCGTTGGGAAAGAGGTTGGGAAAGAGGAGGTAAAGAGGACCCTTTCCCAACGGTTTTGGTAAACCGTTGGGAAAGAGGACTCTTTCCCAACGGTTTTGATGAACCGTTGGGAAAGAGGAGGGAAAGAGGACCCTTTCCCAACGGTTTTGGTGAACCGTTGGGAAATGGTAGCTATACCAACGGTTTTTACAAACCGTTGGTATAGAAGTGTTGGGAAAGATCATCTTTCCAGTAGTGAAAACACATAGATTATCCTAGTATATTAGGAAAAGACCTATTATTTTTTTTAAGTATAGGAATTAAATGAATTTAACTTTGATACAAGGTGTGATTAGTATGAATGAAAGTGAATGTTTTCATTTAAAAGAGATATTTTAGTTCAAAATGCTCATCACATACTCAAAACTAACCAAATATGCTCGAAAAATCATGATAATTTGGAATAAAAATTGATTTTTCATTTGTAACTTTTAGGAACTGATGACATAGAATTATAATTTAAATTTATAATATATTATATAAAATTTCGATTTTATTATATATTATTACCAAAATAAACAATGTTTTTTATTATAGGCACACACTTCTTTTGAATTTGGTTTGTTTGATCATTGGAGAGGGATTGAAATGATAATTTTCTGTACTGGTTGTAATTATTTTTGTTTGTAATTTAATTTTACATCAACGTAATTTTATTATATTGAAATTATTTGATGTAATATTTTTATTGAATGATTATGAAATGTAAATTTAATTTTTTTTATGTTTAATTTAATATTTGTACTGTAATTGAAATTATTATTTTTATGTTTTTTATATGTTTTTTATCAATTTATGTAGAGCATTGTGGATAAATATTCTAGAATTTTACAATAGCTGGTAATGGCTCTTATCAACATTGATTAAAAGGAATCTTTATCGACGCTAATAATAGCACTGATAAAGTCATACTTTATCTATGCTAAAAAAGTTCTTATGAAGCATCCCTTTATCATCAGGTTTCTTAGTGCTGATAAAGGACACCTTTATTAGTTATTTTTTAACAATGATAAAATCATATGGATTTTAAGGGTGATAATAACATCAATTATTTTTTTAGAACTGATTAAATTTATTTCTAGCACTGATAAAATATTATTCTATAGTAGTGAAACCATTATTTCTTAAATTAGAACACCTATTCCCTTCAATTAGATATTTTTTTCTTGAACTAGGTTAATTATAGAAACATTACTAGAATATTGTGTGTTTTATTCGATCTTTCCTAACCTCCAAATAGTTTCTTAGTGATTTCAAAATATTGTTTCAGCGATATGTGGGGTGATGCGGGTAACATATAGAAGGTAGGTATGAATATCCTCATAGGTTCATTAGTGTGCATCTAATATCTATTCAACATGGAATAAGTTTACATCATAAGTTAAGGGATACCTATACTTCTATTATATCTTCTAAAATGAGTTGTTTCCTAACATGTTGTGTATTATTCTATAATACCCTTATTGAGATTAAAACATTCATTTTTTTCTCTTTGAAAGAGATAATTGAAATTATCAATACTCATTTATTATTATCCCCTTCGCATATGATGATTGGAATTTTCCATTATCTTTTTTATTGGAACTTATCTATTTAATCCCAAGAATCGAGACTCTTTTATCACTTCAACCTTTGATAAACTACCCATTCTATGAATTTCTTCAGATATACTAATTACATACTTTCCTTTGTTAATAATTATATGCATTGTTAATTTTAATATCGTACTCTTCTCTTGGGCCCATACTTGGTTTGGGGGAAGGGGTTGATATATGTGTTCTTACATCATTTAATTTCTTCTTGTATAGTTTTAGTATATCTTTATTATTATTGATTTTCCCTTACCATATTTTAATTATGTTATGAATATGTATATTAATTATCCATAATGTTTAAATGATTCAAATATATTCATGAACCACTAATTCTATGTGATTCCCATGAGGAAGGGAAATATTATGGTTATGTAACTGAGAAAGAAAATATGGTAAGATAGTGGAAATGTGAAATAATGAATATACAAACTCATTTTTCATCCATTACTAAATATTTATATATTTTTTCTCTATTTGTTTATGATATGTGCATTCTTATTACAAATAAATATCGCTTAATTTAATCAATTATATTAACTAATGTGCATGTTCTGTTATGATATATTTAAAATATTGTGCTCAAAATTATATTTGTAATTGGGAAGTACTTAAAATATGGTAAATACATATAAACCAAGAATTATAATTAAAATAATATAAAGCACATTAAAATGATTATAAATATTAAGGTAATATAGAATTGATATTAAATAATAACAATGATGTTTAAGGAGATGAAGTTTAAGAATTAGCATACTTAAGTTGAGTGGTTAATTTATTATTGTGGTTTGACATCTTAGAAAAAATTTCAGAGATGGATTTAGATTAGAAGGGTAGTTACTCCCTTTAATTTCTTGATGGTTAGTTTCAATAAAAGATGGTTATATTAATTTGGGGATGATTAAGTGTATTTTTATTATCATATTGGTAGTAGTTCGGACCTTTTAAATTTCCTCTCTCATAGGTTAATGTCTTTGGGTCTGGATTGGATAGTGTAATAAATATGTAAGGATGGGCCATAGTTAAGTCAATTATCTGGTTTTCAAGTCTATGTTTAATTAATTAGATAATCAATTGAATTAGGGGAATAAAATAATTAATGGGTAAACTAAGAATTCATATAATATTTAGTAGTATTAACTTGAATATTGTGATGTTTATTATTTTTATAAATTATTATGGTACATTTTTCAGCTATGACATTATTATTTCTTCATATTATGTATTGTGATCTTGTATTTACTTTTATTATTTGTGTTTATTTTTAAGTGCTTATTTGATTATTTGTTCATATTTTTATCTTATTTCTTGTTTTTATCTATTTGATATTACATAGATGCATGTTATAATGGCTCAAGGTAGTGACATGTGCATCTTCTTATGGGTTTTAATGGCTTAAGTTCATAACATGTACACATTTTCATCACGCTGTGATGGATTCGGGTTATGTGTTTCTTTGGAATATGATGGATTGGAGTTATTAAATGAGTTATTTAGGTGATGATGTGGTGGATGTGATATGATCATTATTATAAATATGTTGGGATGATTAACATAGGTTGAGAGTTGGGATTTCTTATTTTTCCTAGAATGGGTTGAGAGATAGGCCCGCTTATTTTCCCTACTTTTTTATGGATGTGGTGTTATGAAAGTGTTTTCGATGATAAAATTATGGGAATGGTAGTGAATGATATGTTATTTATTATTAATAAAATTATGAAATGATTTCATTGCTATTTTAGTGAAAATTTATTATTTATTTTGGACCTTTTTCTCAATAATTATGATTCTAGAAACCTGTCATCATACATGTTTAATTATACTTATGAATATTGATCAAATAATATTTTTGTAGGAATTACAGTGAAATTTAATGGTAACTATTATATTTAATATACTTTTGACCCACTTACCTTATTAAACCCTATTAATAGTTCTAGATTTTCGTTTCTTAATTGATTTCATGCATGTCTATATAGAAACTTGTATTTAACATGGATATAGAAATACTTAGAAATATATGCCTACTAAGTTCTCCAAAGTGCTCACCCCTCTATATTTCTCTTGAGTTTTTTGTAGGATATTTTGATATCGATCTGAGATTGTTACCATTAGGGAAGCTGGAGTGGATCCTAGAGTTTCGTTCTTGCATTTTATTTATTTTTATTATATTTCATTATCATATAGACATGGTTTGGGATTAATAATTGTATCTTTGGTTTATATATATATATATGAATTTTATAGGTGGTTTTTTTATTTTTTCTAGGAAATTATGAGTGTAATATCTCCCATTTGAGTAACAGATACCCTTAGTGCTAGTCTCCAACCCATGACTTATCAGATGTGGGATTCAGGGTCCACACTTGTCTATATTTCCAACATGGTAAGGGTACCAGTGTGAGTGGGTTATTATAAAGTGATATCAAATATTTTGGTTGAGTGATAGGATGGTTTATAGAGTAAGGTATAGGTTAATATTTCATGTCTTCAGTAAGGAAACAAAGTCATTTATCCTAATGAGTGAGGAAGGTGTGGGAATAGCTAGAACAAAGATATTTAGGGTACCTTTTTAATGATTCTAGCGCTTTTAATTCCATGGAGACCATCTAGGATCTATGTATTATAACCTCATGTGTTCCGATGAAAGGATAATGATTACATGTTATAAAATTTAGGTAGGGTGAGAGGATCACTTTCATATGTTTTGTTTAAGTTAAAATTTTAATTTTCTAATTATTTTTTGTGTGTTTGTTTTTATTAACATAAATATTTCTATGATTTAGTATCTATAAATATGTTACATTAATTTTTAATAAATTTAATCATCTTAGTTAAAATTTTGTTTCTTAAAATTCAATACATGATATGATTATTAATCTTATTTTCATAATATTCCATGGTGAGTTTTTTTATTTAAATTTTAATGCACGTTAATTACAAAATAGGTAAGAGAATTTTAGTAATTAAAAATATTGTTTTAAAATTAATATGAGTAGCATGCTACAATGCTTTAATTTATAATGAAATATATCCAAAAGAGCATATTTTCCATGAATAATTTTTCTAGAAGCTTGTTGATAATGAATGTATTTGTAAAACATATTCCTAATTATACATACCTTTGTAAAAAAATTATCTGAGTTTAAAGGGTTTTGTTTAAATAAATGTATTTTTAGTATGTTTCAAATTCCAACATTTCTTGAAATTAAATGTTATTACATGTGTTAAGACAAATAGTAATTTAAGGAGTTTAAGAAAATTGAATGTAACATAAAAGTATGATTTTTTAGCTAAATATTATGATAGAATATAAATTCTTATTGATTAACATGTTTTGTTTAATGAAATATTGTGATTCATGCCTAATACATAATGTATTTAAGTGGATCTGATGATGCATGATTTAAATTGAGAGGTAATGTGTTATATATGAACTCATTATTGTGGAAAAAATATATAAGATTGTTAAATGTTATAAATAATTTTATAGGAAATCATGTTAATTTATGTGATTTATTAACTTTAATTATTCCATGTTGAATATGATGAATTTTTTTTGTCACTCATAATTTAAATTTTCAACATGATTATATTTCCAGGATTTGATTAAGTATAAATCGTGATAAGATATCACTGAATAAATTAATATAGCATAAACATTATGATATTATAAGTATGTGTTAATTTATGAAATCATAGAATATGAATATTTTATGTGCACTTATCATTAAATATTATTCTTTATGATAGTTATCATTTATTAAATATTTGTATGCCTTGATGATTATGAGATTATTTAATCCTCAATATGGTTATCGATTTACTAATTCAAATTAAATATTTGTGAAATAAATCATTATTAAGTTTTTATCGGTAGAGATATTTCATATGATATTATGAGGTTGATGGAGAATGGGAATTGTTGATGTGGAAATGTGTTGAGGATGAATATATAGTTAACTATTAGTAGTCAACTTACAAACCATTAATTATTTATTTAAAATATGATATTTTTTTAATCTAATGTTTTCTTATTTTTTAGATATTGTATATTAAATTTATTGATATTATTAGAATTAATAAAGGAGATCAACTATTCTCTAAGTCTTAGTTACATTAAACATGTATGATATGGTTAAAGTAGTATTATGTTTTAAAAATGTTTTCTACTAACATTCATATTTTTTTCATGATGTTTGTATAGATGTTAATATGATTTAAAATGTTTATTCTAACCTTTTTGTTTGTCTCAGAAATGGACTATAAATGGTGTATGATACAACATGACCACCTAGATACGAGTGACGTAGTGTGTTTTCAAGTATATTTTCATTCTATTATTATTTTTTTACATTATGGTATCATTAGCATGAATAATCCAAGGCTTGGTTAGTATCTCAGCCTGGGGAGAGTCTCTATGTCATAGGTTATTAACTGTACTCCCTCCTTTATAAATAACTTTGAATTGATTCAAAATTAATCCTAAATACTTTTAAAGGAAATGGGGTGATTAATTAATCTTAGAGGATTTGATCAAAGTTGTTTTAGATCTTGGATCTAGGTTTGATTCTCAGATCTTCTTGGTCAATGTTATTCATTAGAGTTTCCCATTGTGGGCATTGTTATTCATGATCTCATGATTTACAGTAAGTGGTTTCGTTGAGATTTTCCATGTTATAAACCTTTGAATTTATTGATTTAAATTAAATTTATTTTAATTATATTTTGAAAACATAATTTTTTATAAATTATGGACTTGAATTTAATTTATCATGAAATTGGGGGGAAACCCCAATTCTAATGAATTGGGGTGTTTGTGGAAATTTTTGGAAAATTGTAGAAATTAAATTGTGTAATTTAAATTATGGAATTAAAATTGTGAAATTAATAGTGAAATTTATTTCTGAATTTGAATTCTAATTTTTATTTGAGAAAAATGGATTAAATTTTTTCAATAAAAACCTAGTGGTTTTGTCCTGAAAAAAAAAGGCATGATTTGATTAAAATAACATTTTGGTTTTTAAATGGAAATTAGCATATTAAAATGGATTAAAATGGACCATTATTGATTGTTGTTATAACACATTTAATCCTAGGTAGTTAGTGAGTTATTTTGGACAACATACTATTTATGATTTATAACTCTAACAAAACATATGCAGCAGGTCACATACCTAATGGAATGGTGATGAGTCCACTTTGACCAGTTTCTGAGTAAAGTGTGTACATATATTGTATCGATCACTTGTTTGATTGTGTGGGGATCCCAGAACCTAGAACCATCATACCTCTTGGTTGATGACCATATTTATCATTTGTTTATATTTGAAATATATGCCATTATTTATAAATTATTTTACAAATTCCATATGAATTTATATAAACTATTTTATAGGAAATAATTATTAATCCATTTGTTTAAAGTATTTATATCAATTGAAATGTAAAGCATGATTTATTTTAAAAGTGATTTTGAAATTCCATGCCTTTTTTAAAATTAAAATCTTTATTTGGTTAATTAATTGTGGAATCTTATTAGGGAATCCTTGGAGAGACCCTAATGGTATTTTATCTCACACCCTACATGTGCCTTTGGTCATTTTTAGATTTCCTCATGCTAGGTTCGAGTAAGGGTAAAGCACCACTTATAGGTGGTTCTTATTATTGATTTGTGGGTTTTGAGAGCTTTTTCCATTGGGAATTGGGTTATTATATGGTTTTCTAGTACATTATACTTTTACTTTGAGTTATTTATACCTGTTTGACTTGTGTTATAGTTTTCATTGTGAAGTTTTCTTTTGTTCATCCTAAATTGTATCTTTTTATCCTATTGTGTTTGTGGAAAATTCATTACCATTTTCATATTGTTTGATTCTTGGTGCTTGTCTCCAACTCATGGGTATTTGGAACGACCTTTGGGCTATGTCAATATTGTTCTAGTTATTAGGGTACCAGGGTATCCAAGATGGTTTGTGACAAATTGGTATCAAAGGTAGGTTCAACATATTTCATTGATGTTAGTATGCAGTTGTGTAATATTTTTAGGACTTAGGAGGTAGTTGTGATTGATTGTTTGTCCATATCTCACGACAATTAGCCTTAAGTCACTAGGGGTGGTTTGGGAAATAAGTCTTGAGTATTAGTTCTAGTACTTTCCCTACTTTTGATTTGGGTAGACTAAAATCCAAATCTTATATATCTATCTTTTGGGATTAATTTCTCTTTTTGCCCTGTTTGAGTGTTAATCTAACATCCTTAATATTTTTTCTGATGTTGTGTAGAATCATGCCTTCAAAAATACATGTGAAATAGATTTAGGAGGAAGTTTCTGATGAAACTCAGTAATAGAATACTCTTTTGGAACCAAACCTGGTTGAGGTTATCGTACATTCTATCCAAGATCTGGGATATACACTTACAATAATCCCCATTTAGGCTCTTGGTGTGAAACCTCAATGATATTTTTTATGGAATCATGCTCAGGAGTTCCATCTCAAAAATACACCAGCATTTCAAGGCTATAATAATCCTCAACAAGCTGAGTATTGGTTAAAATATATCAAGTTTCTATTTGATTTATTAGAAACTCCCAATGAAATCAAGGTGAAATGTGTCACTTTTAAGATAGTGGGACCTAGAAAGAGAAAGTGGGACATCATGGTGATGGAAAAGAAGCATGAGGTCTTAGAGTGGAAATACTTTAAAGCTCTTTTCACCAACCATTTTTATACATATTCTATGGTATTATAAATGGATTTTGAGTTCTTCAAACTTGAGAAGGCTAATAAGACCATGACTGAGTATGCAAATTGTTTTGTTAATCTTGTGTAGTTTTCACCTAATATTATATCGAATGAGAATATTAAGACTCAATGTTTTGAGATGGGACTTCAATCTAGTATTTGTTATCAAGTTTTCTTATTAAAGTTATCTTCTTATGCTAATGTGATGGATAGAGAATTGATGGGTGAAATGGGCATGGATAGTAATTTATGGTTAACAATAGTTCTTTTTTCTCTAAGTGGTGGTGTGAGTTACCTTAAAGAAAAAAGTAATCATGATGATTCTCATGGTGTTTGTAGACAAAAAAGTTCTTCTAGAACTCTTGTAGTGCTTGGGAGAGGCCCTTTTATTTTTTTTCCAGTGTGGTAAACTCGAGCATTCTAAACAATTTTTCACTAAGGAGCCTAAGATATGTGGCTCCTACAGACACTCAGGTCACTTAAAGAAGTTATTTCATATCTATTATACTCCCCATAGTGGAATGGGATCATCAGCGCCTAAAAAAACTTTGATAAAATAAGATTCTTCACGAAAAAAGGGGTTCTAGACACAGACATATAGAATAAAGCTTCTTCACATAGTGTAAGAGTCTCTAGAGGAAGCAGATACAGGTCTAGTGACTGTGAGAGGTATTGTCACTATAGATTTCTCCTTAGTGACTAATTTCTTTGATACTAGTGCATCTAATTATATTATTTCAACCCGTATTTTCAATCTGTTAAATATTCCTAAGGATATTTTATCATATGTGATGGATATTACTGCACTCCTCAGAACAAAGAGTAGGGTGTCCATAGTCCTTATTGTGTCTTCTCATTATCAGATATTGAGCTTTCTTAGGATTTTTTGGTTCTCAAAATAAAACTACTTGATGTCATTTTCAGGATGGATTGGTTCATTTCAAATAAATCCCAAATTGATTGTTATCTTTAATAGATCTCCTTTATTACACCCGATGGAGTGTTCCATGTGTTTCAAGGGGAATGGGACCCAAGGTCGAGTAGATTCATACCTTTTTATCCAGAGTTAGGGAAAGTAATATCTATTTTTTCTTTTTACCTCGACTAAGAATCTTTAAGAGATGATCTTCCTCTATTTTTCTTCGAGTTTCTAGAAATTTTCCTTATTACTTCTTTGGTTTTACACTGGTAAGGGGGGTATAGTTTTCTATAAATTTAGTGCTCAGTACTCAACTAGTATCTATTACTTATTACCACATGGTACCAGTAGAAATGAAATAGGTAAAGACTCGGTTGGATTATATTTTTGAGAAAATATTTATATGCTCGAGTGTGTCACCTTTGGTTGTGCCTATTCTCTTTTTGAAGAAAGTTTATGGGTCAGTTCTCCTTTGTGTTGATTACCAAAAACTCAATAAATTCATGGTAAAGAACAAGTATTTGTTTCCAAGGATTAATGATCTATTTTACTAGTTAAAAGTGGAGAAGTGATTTTCAAAGATTGATCTTCGATCTGGTTACCATCAGTTGAGAATAAAATAATTTGGAATTCAGAAAATCACATTTCGGAGAAGGTATGACCCTTATGAGTAACATGTCATGCAATTTGGTCTAACCAATGTTTCTAAAGTCTTTAGGTATTTAATGAATAGGATTTTCCAATAGTATCTTGATAATTGTTTGGTCGTATTTGTGGATTATATCCTTGTGTACTCTAAGTATGAGGAGGACCACGAGTGTCGTTTAAGAGCAGTTCTGGAATTGTTGAAAAATCAATAACTTTATGAAAATCTATCTAAATGTGATTTATGGATTCGGGAAGAGAATTTATTTGGAAATGTGGTGTCAGAACATGGTATATTAGTTGATCCTAAAAATGTGAGGATTTTTATGATATGGGAATAACCACTAAATGTTTTTCTGAGATTAGTAGATTCTTGGGTTTAGCTGGATACTATTGTTGGTTCATTAAGGAATTATCTAAGTTGGCTTCAATGGTGACTACTCTAACTCTAAAGGTATTAAATTTTGGTTGGGTTGAAAAATGTAAAAAAAAATTGTTGAGATGAAATGTCTTTTGACTACTACACCAGTGTTGACTCTTCTATAGGCCGAGAAAGGCTATGTGGTCTTTTGTGATGCATCGGGTTTAGGTTTGTCTTGTGTTCTTATGAATTTTGATCATGCCGTTACCTATGGATCTCAACAAATTAGGCGACATGAAAAGAATTATACAACTTCTGACCGTGAACCTATAGTTTTGATGCATGCACTTAAGAGTTGGCAACATTACCTTTTCAGAGAAAGATTTATCAAGTATTTTGATTACAAGAGCTTTATTTATATCTTATCTCAAAAATATTTGAATCTCTACCATAGTAATTGGGTATAATACCTACAATATTTTTAATTTGACATCACCTATTCCCCCGAGTAAAGGGAATGTCATCACAGATTATTTGAGAAGGAAACTTACAACCCAGTTCGGGAAAGAATCACTAGAAGAGTGCAACTTGATGGATCTTTTTTCATAGTGACATATTGGTGTCTGGGAATTAGGGGCCAAAGTTTCCTTAGACAATGTTTATATGAACTCTTCTCTTCTTGAGATGATTAATTAGGAATAGCATCTTTATGATGAGTTCCATGGAATAAGAGACTCTCTTTATGGTGGGGAGACCATTGTTGTGTGGTTGTTCTCCTTAGAGGGTGTTCTATGTTATCATAATTTTTGTGTGGTACTGTTATTAGTTAGGAAAGATGTGATGGGGGATTACCATAATTCCAAGTGGGTAGTGAACCTAGGAACCATGAAGATGTTATATGACATGCGGCGATGATTTTGGTTTCCAGGTATGATATGGGGCATTATTGATTTGTTATCTCATTGTTATATGTTCTAGAAGGTCAATGCCAAGCACCAAAGACCTTTGGGTTTGCTTTATCCACTTCTAGTGCCAACTTGTAAGTGGGATGAAATCTCTAGGAACTTTGTGGTTGGGTTTCCATGTACCCAGAGAAATAAGAATGTGATATGGGTGGTGATCAATCGAATGACTAAATTGGTTCCCTTATTACCCATTAATGATACAACCGAAGATGAAGATTTGGGTAATCTATACATAAAAGATATTTTTTAGTTTCATAGAGTTTCATCTGTTATAGTCTCTGATAGAGATCCTCAGTTTACTTATCACTTTTGAAGAGGTCTTTAGGAGGCACTCAGATCTTAGATCTGTTTGAGAATGAAATACCATCCAAAGTTGGATGAAAAGACAAAAAAAACTATATAGATTCTTGAGTATATGCTATGCACCTACATTCTTGACTTTTTGGTGATTATGATGACCATCTAGGTTTGGCTGAGTTTTTTTATAACAATAGTTACCAGTGCATGATCTGAATGGATTTTTCTAGTCCATGTATAGTTGGCTTTGTAAATATTTGTTATGTTGGTCGAAGATTGGTGAAAGTTATGTGATTGGACCGATCTTGGTTCAAGAGATTACAAAAAAGATTCAGTTTATTTGTCAGAGAATTTTGACACTACAAAGCCGATATAATTCTTAAATAGATCTTCATCATAGACTACTAGAATTTTTAGTTGGTAACCAAGAGTTATGGAATATTTCACTATGTTTGGGTCATTGAATACTTGGGAGGAAAGGGAAGCTTTCTAATCATTTTATTGGACTATTTGAGGTTGTTGAGATGGTGGGTAAAGTGGATTACCATTTAACACTTCAACCACATTTGACGTCGATACATAATGTGTTTCATGTATGTGATCTATGAAAGTATCTTTCTAATCCATCTCATTTTTTGAGCTAGAGTGGTCTTGATGTTGAGCCTGATTTATCTATGACCAATCATCCAGTTAGGATAGTTTATTATGAAACTAAGGTACTTCATAAGAGGATTATACCATTGGTTCGAGTGATACGACAACATAGTTATGATAATCATGAGACTTGGGAGAGAGAGGAATTGATTAGAGAGTAGTGGCCTCATATTTTTGACACAAAAGCACCTTGATAGGATTTATAGGGATATAAAGTTTCTATGTTGGGGAGTTTGTATGATCTTTTTACTATTTTATAGTACTTATTAATCCATATTTTGATCATGCTTTTGTTGGGTATCATTTAGGGGATCTTTGGGTAAATTTTTGAAAATTTTGAAGGGCTTCTGGCCTGTGCACATTTGGTGCGTGGTTTGACAAACCATGCACCCACCAGGGATAAACCAGGAACCCCAATTAGAATGGGCACATGGCTAGGGTGAATAGTTTGAAAAACTATGCAACCATACCTAGGAAACAACGTAACACCCCAAGTTTCCCCTGTACTCTTCTCTTTGAAAAACACAATACCTCGCGTTGTACGCAACTTTGAGTTCTAGCACATCACGACCAATCAAACCAGCCGTTATGAATAATAATACCCACTTTTTAAAATTTTATAAATTTTATTTTTCAAAATGTACTTCATTTTTGTATTTAGAATATCAAAATTATCTTAGGTCGGATTTTTGATATTTTTCTGAAAACTTTCAATTTTTGATGAATAGTGAAAAACACTCCAATATTGTTTAAAACCAACTTTTTATTTAAATTTATTTTAAATAAAAATATATACATAATACCTATATTAGTTCAATGTAATTCATTGGATTTATTTTATAATAATTTTTATGTATAAAATTTTATTGAACTTTTTAACGTCGTTTACCCACCTTCTAAGCACATTTGCAAATTTACATAAAATATAATTTTACCACTTCTTTGAATTTAATTTCAAAAATATGAGAGACACGGATGAAATCATTAAGTAAAGTGTGGTTCAATAGGATGAAAATAATTTTTTCTGAATGGTAACTTTTGAATTTTATTTACCACGGTTAAAAGTGAATAGGGTAGTTGAAGGTAGAAATGATATTATAATTACCCTAACACATGTCCTAATTCTATTGGATAATTTTATTTCGACAAAAATAAACCTTAGGAATAAAATATTATCTTCTTTTATCCACTTGGATTAGATTAGGACATTTATTATTATTTTATTTAAAGAATAGTTAAAAGTGTTAAATTCAAATTTTAATAAATAAAACATTTTTAATATAGGGTTATACATAAGATAAATTATACTATAAATATTAATTAGAAATATAAAAATATTTCCTACATAATGGTATTTTATTTTTAATTTTTATACATTAAATAATTAAATTTATTTATGACACAATGATGATGCAGTAATTACCTTATTTATGATAGATTAAAATAATTGATATTATAAATATCTAAATAAATGTAAATTGAAACCTTTGATGCATTAAACTAATTTTTTAGATTAATATGACATGTTAGGATTGATTTAATTTATTTTTTTCGAAGTAATCAAGTTTTTTAGACTTTCACAAAAACCAAATACTATATAGTGTCAAAATTGACATAAATGAGTTTTTTAAACAAATACTATATTATTAATTGATATAGTATTCCTAAAAATCTAAGGTTCGGTCAAAGGACTTAAATAAGGTTATATATTTCAATAATGAACCACTTGGTGATCTCTTGTCTTTTTATAGTAAGTTTATTAACCATTTATTATAATAATACAAGAATACATGATAAAAGTTAAACTATTTAACTAAGAGTTAAATCTAAAACATAAGGTTAATATGGTGACCTAAACCTGTATAAAACCTATTGGTTGAGAGGTTTTCGGCCCATACCCACCCTATCCTAGAAATAAATCCTTTTTGAGACATTATAAACTGAAAATTGTTTTATAATAAAATAATATTTCAAGATTTTCCTAAAGTGACCCTCACCTCTCTTCTAAAAGGGTACTTACTCTTCTCTCAAAATCACACCTCCAAAGCCATTTGTCTCGGCCAACCACAGCTAAAATATCCTCCCAACTACCATCAGTTCAATCTATAGGCCTTAATTTGATCATAAATCTAACCTAAGGATCCCTTTTGATCAAATCAAAAGGAATCACCGAATGAAAAGGTAATAACTTCATCACCTATTTCAAAGTTCTTTTCTTATTCCACTTCCTCTTTCTTTGTTGTTTCCATAATAAAATAAAAAATCCAGTACCTTCTACATATTTTGATGTTATTATAAATATGGTACAACCATATTCACTATTCTATCCATCCTATTAATGACAGAGTCATCATACGTGCGTATGTACGGCTTACCGTCTCCGCATCGTGGTGTAGTTTGTTATTCAACACTTCATTATTTAGATGGGTATAATAATGAGTATAATTGATTTAAAAAATAAATATAACATTTTAATGATTCTTTATATATGATATAACATTCAATTACATACAATTTTACCATTAGTGGAATGATATTGTCGCTCGTGCGTAAGTACGGATTATCGTCTCCACGAACGTGATAAGATTCATTTCCGCATCGTAACCATTCAAGAATAACTTTCATTTTATGATTAGAAATAATTTTTAATATTTAATATCATTCTGGATATGAATCAAATACATCCTATCCATAAAAAATACGACTTACATAACAAAACATATAAAGTAAAACGAATCAATTAACACACGAAACAATCATACTACTAAAATATTATTAACAAACAAATATTATAAGATCATATATTATATCATATTTATGTATGTGGTTCTTGTATAATTTAATAACAATGATTTAACTATTATACAGGAGATTAAAGTACCCTATACCAAGGAAAAGTACACGGTAAGGGTTAATTCTATAATCTCTTCAATATCTGAGGTTTTTTATACGTGAGTATCTATTGGGACCTATTTATCATCCACATACATGTATTCGTAAAAATGATTTTCAAACAAAAATTACTATTTCCTATACTATGGGTTAAATTCATTTATACCCTTTTTTTAATTTTTATAAAATGTTTATAAATTAATCTTTCGTCCATTTTCCAAATAAGGTCCTTTATGACCTTTTTGACAAAATTAAGGAAATATTTTTT
This sequence comes from Viscum album, assembly GCA_963277665.1. Lineage (NCBI taxonomy): Eukaryota > Viridiplantae > Streptophyta > Magnoliopsida > Santalales > Viscaceae > Viscum > Viscum album. The sequence continues at coordinate 894,910,479 of OY728126.1, forward strand.
TATTAACTTATATGGAGAGTGTGGTTATTTTCCTCTATTATAACACCTTCAAATCTTCCCTTACAAACTTATAATAATATTTTCAAAATAAATGTTTTCTTTTATAATTATGTGACTTTTAAATGATTTCAAAATAGAAAGATATATTTATCTCAAATAGTTTTGATTTCATCTATATCAACATCCTTTGATGGATTTTACACTTGTTTTAAATTTATTTATTATAATACAATCTTACATATTGTATTGAAGGTTTTGTGATATGTTTGACTGTAGATGTGGTATTTTTATACCATTCAAGGTTTATGGTTATATTATTATCATTCCATATGCTATTTTTAACATGAATGTTTATGCTATGTTTTAAGATTTTCATATGAGAAATGCATTGGACTTAGTAAGTGATAGGTGGATCCCGCTATATCTCCTCGATGCATTGGTAGGTCTCATGAGACAAACTAGTGTATTATCAAAAGGCCTTGAAAAATTTTTATTTGTAGTCTGGTCACGAGGCCTTTACTATGTGGTTATGATGTCCGTCATTATGGATTCCATCATTATGAAATTAGCTATTGATATTAAATGTGATTATTAGACTAGTAGAATATCCATGTAAATAAGTAAATGGAACTTTTTTATTTATCTTTTCCATATTATGCTGAATTTTATGTTTAAAAGGATTTTGTTTTAGTCTTATAAATTGCCTTAAATGTTTATGCTTATTTATGATAGTTTTTTCTATATTGTTATCCTTACTAAGCATCTGAGCTCACCCATTTCTATGTTTTATTTTTTCCAAGATGTGAAAAAGTATATTACGATTAATCTGTAGGAATGGGATAAGGGATATGTGTGTGTTCAAAGGGGACACAATGTTGTTGTTTTTCCATTTCATGATGTAACGTAAAACTTATGTATGTATCTAGTACTTCCAAGGCTACTAAACTAATCGGTATTTCAGGATTTGATCCCTTGTTATCATGTAAATGTTATGTAATAATGCACCGACTCTGGGTAACTAGGGTTGGGGCGTTACAGTTGGCATCAGAGGAAGTTTAGTACAATCCTTTTAAACTATATTTAGAAAAACTCTGATTAGATAATATTACCCTAATATAATATTTGAGGATTAGTATATAAGAACTTCCTAGAATTTTCGTAATATAGATATTTTGTGAGTTTTACAATAAATACATCTATGTCTAGATATGAGCAGGTAGAGGTGGCTCTGGCACCGATGTACCTAGGATTGAAAACTCTGACAAGGATTTTTGGACTTGACCTGGGGTATCTTAGTACACGACAACGGGTCTTGCTGCACTCTTGGTTACGACACTCCTGGGGGATATGCTTAGGATAATTCCAATTTTCTTTACAAACCATTATGAAGGATTTATGAGTAAATACTTCCTCAAATAAAACATCTTTTTATGATTATATATTATATACATAAACAGTTCAATTTATGTTAGGTATTTTACTAGTTTGGAATTATGTATTGTGATTCATAAACTAATATAGTGTATACCATTGTTTAGAATAGGTTCCTAGTAGAAGGAATGGAAACCATATTAATGCACGTAATCCATGTAGGTATTTCTCTCCTACTCAAGATAATTATAGTGGAACTGGTGATGCAACTAGTAATGAATAGGTTCTAACCATACTGGGACAACTAACTAAGGTTATGAATAATAACCTTACCTATATGGAGCACCCTGATCCACAATGTGGAGGATCAATGTTATACTGCTTCATAAGGAAAAAAACACCAACATTAAATGGGACTACAAATCCATTTGTAGATGAGCAATGGATAAGTTCCTTAGAGAAAAATATTCCATGCTTTGGGGAGTAGAGAAAGGGAAAAAGTTGTCATGGCAGTTTATCGCCTCATAATAGATGAATATCAATGGTGTTTATTGATTCAAAACACAAAGAAAGATGATAAAGTATCAAATATAGAATATAGGGGGTTTAAAGATCTTTTTTTAGAAAAATACTTTCCTCATGAACATCGAGACGATATGAAAAATAAATTTCTGAGTCTGAGGCAAAATGACGATGAGAATGTTGCAAAGTATGAGGATAACTTTACAAGGTTAGAAAAGCATGCCAGATATTATATACGTAACCCAATGAGTAAGATTGATTGATTCTTTGATGGGTTAAAACCATTTCTCGATCAAGCATTAGTCTCACAATCCTTCTCATCGTTCAAATATATTTTCTCGTGTGTTATCAATACGGAAAAGGAATTCTCTAAGTCTTACAACTTTAATGAAAATAAATAGAATAAGAGATCTTCTTAACACTCTTGAAATGGAAATAATGGGAAGAAGGTAAAGTTGAATTTCCATCCTGTAGAAAATGTGGGAAGAAAAACCTTGGTATTTTCTTGAAGGGAATGAGAGTCTATTATAAGTGTGGTGAAAAAGGACACCAAGCTCTTTATTGTAAGGGAAATAAAGAGGTTTTCAATGTTGAATGATACAATTGTAGAGAAATGGGTAATTATGAAAATGAATATCCTAAGAGCAAAGGAAACTTAGCTCAAAAAAGGACAAGGGATAAAGGAAAATCTTATGCGATCACTACTGCTATTGTTGAAGCTATGAATGGCATAGTGGTAGGTAATTTAATGGTTTTTCCAAATTTAGTCAATGATTTATTTGATTCTGGATCATTACATTTTTTAATATCTTCTCAGATTGCTAAGAAAATTAGATATTTCCAATTTTATTTAACAAGGGAGTTATCAGTCAAAACTCATAAGGGAAGTATCATTGCAACAAAGTTTTGTGAATCGGTTCTCATTAGGGAATATAAACGTGCTTTATTTGCTGATCTCATCATCATACCCATGATTTAATTTCATATAATTCTTGTAATGGATTGGAATTCGTACCACGATGCGAAAATTTATTATAAGAAGAAGGAGGTTACAATTTTTTATGATGACAAGGAATACCTTATCTTTATAGAAGAAACATCTCCATTTGATTCTTATCTAGATCCACCCCCAATAGTTATAATGAATTCAATTATTGGGGAGGAATATAGTGAAATAACTATGGTTGAGGAAAGGAATTTTCAAATAGAGGACGTACCTTTTGTGCAATAATATGTTGATGTGTTTCCAGAGGATTTACCTGGACATCCTCCAGAATGATAAATTGACTTTTCCATTCATTTAATTCATGGTTAAAGGCCCATATCAAAGACCCCTTATTGGATGGACACTAAGGAATTAGTATAACTAAAGAAACAACTAGAGGAATTGAGTAATAAAGGATTTATTCTCCCTAGTGTTTCTCCATGGGGTGCCCCTGTTCTTTTTGTTAAGAAGAAAGATGGATCTTTAAGGTTGTGCATTGACTATAGGGAGATCAATGTTATAATAATAAATAACAAGTATCTCCTACCTCACATTGATGATTTATTCAATCAACTTCATAAAGATTAATATTTTTCAAAGATTGACCTTCGATCTGGATATAATTAGTTGTGTGTGAAGAAGGAAGACATTCTGAAGACAATATTTTGTACCAATTATGGGCATTACAAGTTTACAGTAATGCCTTTTGGACTGACTAATGAAACTTCTATCTTCATGGATCTAATGAATAGAGTTTTCAAGGAATATCTTGATGAATTTGTAGTGGTATTTATTGATGATATATCAGTATACTCTAAAATCTATGAAGATCATGAAAATCACTTGCACACTATTCTAAATACTCTTAGAAGAAATGAATTATATGGGAAGTTTAGAAAGTGTGAATTATAGCTTAAAGAGATTTCTTTTCTTGGCCATATTGTATCTAAGGATGGAATCTTTTATTGATCCTTATAATACAAGAGTAATGCAAGAATGGTCAGCACCAACAATTATAACTGAGGTACGCCATTTTATTGGTTTAGCAGGTTATTATCGGCGTTTCATCCAGAATTTTTCCCGATTGGATAACCCATTAAGAAATATTACATTTAAAGGGGTTAAATTTGTTTGTACAAAAGAGTGAGAAAAATGTTTTGAATAAATGAAGAGAAGATTATCCAAAACTATCCTACTCATGATCTTGAGTTAGAAGCTGTAATTTTTGATCTGAAGATATAGAGACACTATCTCTATGGTGAAAAAGGTGATATATATACTGATCACAAGAGTTTGAAATATATTTTCTCACAAAAGGTACTCAACATGAGGAAAAGGAGATGGCTCGAACTACTCAAGGATTATGATTTCATTATACACTACCACCCAGGGAAGGCAAATAAGGTGGAAGATGCTTTGACTAGAAAGGATCATGGAGTTTTGAACAAGATGAGAATTGAAAGGAATCCTAGGTTCATGGATCTAGTAAAGATGAATATGGGAATAATCATGGAATATGGGTCATTGTCGATCATCTTACCAAGTCAGAACATTTTCTTTCTATAAGAGAATATTTCCACTTGAACATTTATCAAGACTATATATTAATGAATTTGTAATACTTCATAGTGTACCCCTATCGATTGTTTCTGATTGTGATCCCCATTTTACATCAAGATTCTAGAAAAGTCTTCAGAAATCCCAAGATACTGAACTTCGTTTAAGCACTACCTACCACCCTCAAATTGATGGAAAATCAGAACAGACTATTCAAACCTTAGAAGACATGTCGAGATTTTTATCACTTGACTTTCAAGGTATGTGGGATTAGTATTTATCTCTATATAATTTTCCTACAACAATAGCTTCCAATCAAGTATTCAGATGGAACCATATGAAGTGTTATATGGAAAGAGATGTCACACACCAACTTGTTGGGATGATGTTGGTGAAAGAAAACTTGTAGGCCCATAACTTTTTGAGGAAACAATGGAAATGATGAAGATTATCCAAACCCACATCAAAGCATCTCGAAGTAGGCAAAAGAGCTATGCCGATAATCGAATGAAGGATTTGGAATTTCAAGTAGGATATCATGTTTTATTGAAGGTATCTCTATGGAAGGGTGTTATACAATTTCGTAATAAGGGTAAATTAAGTCCCAGGTATATTGGACCTTTAAAAATTCTAGAAATAATTAGAGTTGTAACTTACCATTTGGAAATTCCTCTAAGTCTCTCCAAAGTTTATGATGTGTTCCACGTATCACTGTTGAGAAAATACATGCCTGACCCAATGCATGTACTCACCTATGAAGAAAAATAACTGGAACCATATTTGTCTTATTGTGAAGATCCTATCAAGATTCTTGATACCAGAGAACAAGTGTTGAGAAACTGAACGACTCATCTGGTAAAATTTCTATGGAGAAATTATAAGATAGAAGAGGCAATGTCAGAACCTGAGGAACTTATGAGGAAGAACAATCCAAATCTTTTTATGCAGTAATATTATAGAAATTCCAAGGTTGAAATTATTTTAAGGAGGGAATAATATAACACCCCAAACTTCCATGGTATGCTTCTCTTTGAATAATACAATAGCTTGTGATGTACGCAACATAGAATTCTAGCATATCACAACCAATCAAACTAGCCGTTATGAATAGTAATACTCACTTTTTGAAATTTTATAAATTTTAGTTTTTAAAATTGACTTCATTTTTGGATTTGGAATATCAAAATTAGCTTAGGGTGAATTTTTGGTATTTTTCTGAAAACTTTCAATTTTTGATGAATAGTGAAAAACACTGCATTATTGTTTAAAACCAACTTTTTATTTAAATAATTATTTATTTTATTTAAATTTATTTTTAATAAAAATAGATACGCAATACCTATATTATTTCAATGTAATTAATTGGGGTATTTTTATAATAATATTAGATGTATAAAATTTTATTGAACGTTTTAACGTCTTTTACCCACCTTCTAGGCACATTTGCAAATTTGCATAAAATGTAATTTTACCGCTTCTTGAATTGAATTTCAAAAATATTATAGACATGGTTGAAATCATTAAGTAAAATTTGATTCAATAAGTTGAAAATAATTTTTAGCGAATAGTGACTTTTGAATTTTATTTACCACGGTTAAAAGTAAATTGGGTAATTAAAGGTAAAAATGATATTATAATTACCCTAACTCATGTCTTAATTCTATTGGATAAGTGTATTTAGACTAAAATAAAACATTGGAATAAAATTTTATCCACTTTGATCCACTTGGATTAGATTAGGACATTTATTATTATTTTATTTAAAGAAGAGTTAAAAGTGTTAAATTCAAATTTTAATAACTAAAAAATTTTTAATGCAGGGTTATACATAAGGTAAATTTGACTATAAATATTATTTATAAATATAAAAATATTTCCTACAAAATTTTAATTTATTTTTAATTTTTATACATTAAATAATTAAATATATTTATGACATAATGATGTTGCAGTAATTACCTTATTTATGAAAGATTAAAATAATTGATATTATAAATATCCAAATAAATGTAAATCGAGACCTTTGATGCATTCCACTAATTTTTTAGATTAATATGACATTTTAGGATTGATTTAATTTTTTTCTAAGTAATCAAGTTTTTTTTACTTTCACAGAAACCAAATACTAAATATTGTCAAAATTGACATAAATGAGTTTTTAAAAAAAATACTATATTATTAATTGATATAATATTCCTAAAAATATAAGTTTCAGACCAAGGAATTAGATAAGTTTATATATTTCAATAATTAACCACTTGGGGTTCTATTGGCTTTTTCTATAAATTTTATTAACCATTTATTATAATAATACAAGAATACATGGTAAAAGTTAAACTATTTAACTAAGAGTTAAATCTAAAATATAAGGTTAATATGGTGAACTAAACCTATATAAAACCTATAGGTTGATATTTTTTCAACCCATACCCACCTAATCCTATAAATAAATCCTTTTTGAGCCATTAGAAACCAAAAATGATTTTATAATAAAATAATATTTCAAGCTTTTCCTAAAGTGACCCTCACCTCTCTTATAAAAGGGTACTTCTCCTTCTCTCAAAATCACATCTCCAAAGCCATTTGTCTTGGCCAAACCCTGATAAAATATCCTCCAATATACTATCAATTCAACTTAAAGTCCTTACATTGATTATAAATCCAACCTAAGGAGCCCTTTTGATCAAATCAAAAGGAAGCACCTGAAGAAGAGGTAATAACTTCATCACCTCTTTCAAAGTTATTTTCTTCTTCCACTTCCTATTTCTTTGTTGTTTTAATAATAAAATAAGAACTCAAAGACCTTCTACATACTATGATTTTATTGTAAATATTGTATAACCATATTCATTATTCTATCCATCCTATGAATGACAAAGTCACTATACATGCGTACGTACGGCTTACCATCTCCACGTCGTGGTGTAGTTTGTTATTCAACACTTCATTATTTTGATGGGTATAATAATGAGTTTAATTAATGTAAATAATAAATATAACATGTTAATTATTCTGTATATATGATATGGAATACAATTACATACGATTTTACCAACAATGGAATGATATTGTCGCTTATGCGTACGTACGGATTATTGTCTCCATAAATGCGATAATATTCACTTCTCCATCGTAACCATTTAAGAATAATTTTAATTTTATGATTAAAAATAATTTTTAAAAACTTAATATCATTCTGGATATGAATCAAATACATCCTATCCATAACAAACATGACTAATTTAATAAAACATATAAAGTAAAACGAATCAGTTAACACCTGAAATAATAATACTACTAAAATATTATTAACAAAGAAATATTATAAGATCATATATGATCATATTTATGCATGATGTTATTGTATAATTTAATAACAATGATTTAACTATTATATAGTAGGTTAACGTACCCTTGACCAAGGAAAAGTATAAGGTAAGGTTTAATTCTACAATCTCTTCATTATCCGAGGTTGTTTATACGTGAGTATCTACTGGGAACTTTTTATCATCCACATCTGTGTTTCTTAAAAATGTATTTCAAAAAAAATTATATTTCCTAGACTATGGGTTAAAGTCATTTAAACCCTTGTTTGAATTTTTATAAAATTTTTGTAAAAGAATATTTCCATCATTTTCCAAACAGGTTCTTTATAACCTTTTTGAAAAAATTAAGGAAAGAATTTTTTTTAAGTTATATAGCAAGTGCGACTATTTTTTGTCGTTATAACACCTTCAAATATTCCCTTACAAGATTATAAGAATATTTTCAAAATAAATTTTTTTCTTTTATAATTATGTGACTTTTAAGTGATTTCAAAATATAAAGAGATATTTCTCTCAAATATTTTTGATTTCATCTATGTTATCATCCTTTGATGGATTTTACACTTGTTTGAAGTTGATTTATTATCATAAAATATTCCATATTGTATTTAAGGTTTTGTAGTATGTTTGACTGTGGATGTGTTATTTTTATACCATTCATTGTTTACGATTAAATTATTAGCATTTCGTATTCTAGTTTTAATATAAATGTTGATGTATTGTTTCAACCTTTTCATATGAGGAATGCATTGGACTTAGTAAGTGACAGGTGGAGCCCCCTATAGCTCCTTGATGCATCAGTAGGTCTCATGAGACAAACTAGTGTTTTGGCATATGGACTTTACAAAATCTTATTTGTAGTCTTGGCATGAGGCCTTGAATATGTGGTTATGATGTCTAGCATTATGCATTCCATCATTACAAAATTAGATATTGATATTACATGTGATTGTTCAACTAGTAGAATATTCATGTGAATAAGTAAATAGTTCTATTTGATTTATATTTTCCATATTATTCTGAATTTTATGTTTAAAAGGCTTTTGTTTTAGTCTTATACATTTCCTTAAATGTTTATGCTTATTTATGATAGTTTTTTCAATATTGTTATCCTTAATGAGAATCTGAGCTCACCAATTTCTATGTTTTATTTTTCCCAGGATGCGAATAAGTGTATTACGATTAACTTGCAGGAATTGGCTAAGGGATATGAGTGTGTTCAAAGTGGACACAATTTTGTTGTTTTTTCATTTCATGATGTAATGTAAAACTTATGTATGTATCTAGTACTTCCAAGGCTACTAAATTGATCGGTATTTCGGGATTTGATCCCTTGTGGTCATACCAATGTTATGTAATAATGCACCGACTCTAGCTAACAAGGGTCAGGGCATTACAAACAATGTGTGTGGGTTTTAATTAAACATAAAATTATTTTATAAATTCTTGAACCCCTATTTATTCCCTCGCTCGGGCCTAACTTGACCTAGAATGATTTCTTAGCTCAGTGGATCTCTCAAGGACCAATTTTGGCTCCTCTAAATCCCTTAAGAAGTGAATCAAAGCATGGTGATTGTTGTTTGATCCTTCCTCAGTATGAGTAAATTACTTGTTCCATATCTCCTGATCTCTTCTCCTCTCTTCCTTAGGGTTTGGTATATCTCTGTGTTGTTAGAGTATCTAACTTAAGTTCTTTTAGATCTTAGATCTAGGTTTGATTCTTAGATCTACTTTTTGATGTTCTTTGTTGGAGTTTCCCATTGTGGGAATCGTGATCCGTGATCCTGTGATCTATGGTAGGTGGTTTCATTGTTATTTTCCATGTTATAAAACTTTTAATTTCATGATTTTAATTAAATTGATTTCAATTGTATTGAGAAAACCTAATTTGTTGTAAATTAGGGATTTTAATTTTATTTTTCATGAAATTGTGACCCCCCCCCCCCCCATTCTAATGAATTGGGGTATGTTTGTAGAATTTTATAAAAAATTATAAAAATTGAATTATGGAATTTAAATTATATAATTTAAATTATGAAATTGAATTGTGAAATTTATTTCAAAATTTTATTTGAGAAAAATGGATTAAATTGTTTTGACATAATCCTGTTGGTTTTATCCTGAAAAAGAATGATTTGATTAAAAACTCATTTTGGTTTTTAAATGGAAATCGGCTTATTGAAATGGATAAAAATGGGTTAATTGTATTTTGAATATTTTTAAAATAAATTTCCCATTATTGATTGTTGTTAGAGAATAAGCTAGCCTAGGTAGTTAGTGAGTTATTCGAGACATCACTCTATGGACGCTTTATAACTCTAACAAAACATATAGAGCAGGTCACATTCCCAATGGGGTGGTGATGAGTCCTCTTTGACCAGTGTCTGAGGTATGTGTCTATACATATTGTCATGGTCAATTATTCAAGTGTGTGGGGATCCCATAAACTGAAACTAGTGTGCCTCTTAGCAGATGATCATATTGCTCATTTATTTATATTTGAAATATATTTCATTGTTTGTAAACTATTTTACAAATACCTAATAAATTTATATAAATATTTTATATAAAATTTATATTAATCCATTTGTTTAAAGTATTTCAACAAATTGAAATGTAAATAATGATTTTTTTTAAATAAGTTTTGAAATTCCATGTATTTTTTTTTTAGAAGAAAATGATTTATTTGGTAAATTTATTGTGTCATATTATTATAGAATCCTTGGTGAGACCCTACTAGAACTTTATCTCACACCCAACCTGTGCCTTTGAGTGTTTGTAAATTTCCTCCTTCCAGGTTCTATCAAGGGTAAAGCACCACTTAGAGGTGGTTCTTATTGTTGATCTTTGGGCTTAGAGAGATTTTTCCATTGGTACTTGGGTTTTTATCCTGTTTTTTAATAATTTGTGGTGGTAATTTGGGTTGTTTATACCTTGTTGACTTCTGGTACATTTCTCCTTCTGGGGTTTTCTTTTGTGCATATGGACTTGTATCACTTTATTTTTTTATTTTTATACAATATTCATTCCCACTTTTATATTGTTTGATGCCAGGAGCTTGTCTCCAACCCACGGGGATCAAGAACGCCCTTCAGTCTATGTCAGGACCAAACTGGTTATTACGGTACCAGGGTATCTGGCTTGATTCATGAAAAATAAAATGAAAATCCCAAAATCAAAAATATTCATCATTATCAGTTTTCCATTTTGAATAGATTTCAAAAAATAAAAGGACGAAATGATAGTTTTCATTGTGAAAAGGGAAAAATGGGGAGAATTGTGTGATTTACAAAACACGTATTACATTTTCAATGAATAAAAATAATGAATGAAATCATTGGAATTAAATATTTTATTACATAATCCATTTTCCCATGTACTGTCTAAAAGAATTTAAATGCTACACATATAGTTTTTAAATGGGTTTCATTTATTCAAAATCATGGAATTTAAATATTATGATGGAAATATATTACCCCATATTTTTTTATTCAAACATGGTATGGGAACCACATCTAGGGAGAGATACATCATTCATGTAATGTGAAAATTCAAGGTGAATACATCTTGTATGCACCCATACAGGTATTTCTTAAATTAGAATACTTTTTCCCTTTTATTCCTTCAATTTTTCGTAAACCTGGATAGTTAGATAATTTTTCTTGGAATATTGTGTGTGTTATTCAATCAATCATATCCTTCTAACAATTGGTTGGTGATTCCAAAAGTTTTTGGCAGTGATATATGGGGTGATACAAATAGAATGAACTAGGTTGGAATAAAGCTCCTCATAGGTTCATCAGTGTTCATATACTATATATTCAACATGGAATGTCTTGACGTTATTATTTTGGGGATTTTTGTAATTTTATTATATCTTCTAAAATTATTTTTTCCAAGAATGTTGTGTATTATTCTAAAAGACCCTTATGAGCCTAAAACCTTCTTTTGTTGGAATATTGAAACTAATGATTTGAATTTTCAATATTATTTGATTTTTAACCCCTTTACATATGATAATTTAAATTTTCTATCATCTTCTTGATTGAAACTCACCTAGTAAATTGCAAGATCCATAATTTTTGTATCACTTTAGAATTTGATAAACTGTCTATTCTATAATTCCCTTCGTATGTTAGATGTTCATAATTTCCCTTGTTATTTATTTTATGTATTCTTAATTTTAATATCATACTCTTCTCTCATACCCACGTTCAGTTTGAGGGAACAAGCTAATATATGTCTTTTTACATTATTTAATTATTCATTTTAATTTTTTAGTACGTATTAATTATTATATATTTTACTTTACTATCTTTTAATTATATTTTGAATAAATTTATTCATTAAGACTTGTTGTTGAAATGATTCAATGATATTCTTGAACCACTGCTTCCATGTGATTCCCATGAAGAATTAAAATATTATGGATATGGAACTGTGAAAAGAAATCTGGTAGAATAATAAAAATATGAAATAAGGAATATGACACCTCGTTTTTCAGCCTTAATTAAATATGTATACATTATTTTCCTATTTTTTTATGATATTAAAATTCTTATTACAAATAAATGTTACTATATTTAATCAATGATGATAACTTATGTTCTTGTACTATTGTGATATATTAAAAATTCTATATTGGAAATTATATTTTTAATTGAAAAATAATTTTAATTCAGTAATTACATGAAAGCATAGAATTATAATTAATGAAATAAAAATTACCTTCAGAGTGAGTATAAATTGAAATGTAACATGGAATTGAAATGAAATGATAAGGGTAAAGTTTAAGGAGATTTATCTTATGTGTTAGTGTACCTTATTTGACTAAGTTAATGTATTATTAGGTTTTGACATCATATGATAGATTTGAGAGATGTTTTAAGATTATAGGTCTAGTTATTCCCTTCCATTTATATATGGTTAGTTTAGATAAAAGTTGGTTATGTTAATTAATGAAAGATTATGTATCTTTTTGTTAGCGTATTAGTAGTATTTGGTGCCTTCTAGATTTTCCTCTATCCTAGGGTGAAGTCATTGGGTTTGGGTTGGATATTGTAATCAATATATAATGATATATCATAGATAAGTTAGTTATTAGGTTTTCTAGGTTAGGATTAATAATTAATTTAAATAGGGGAATCAAATAATTAATGGGTAAACTAAGAATTCTCTTAATATTTAGTAGTGTTATTTTTCATGTTATGATGTTTATTATTATCATAAATTATTATCATTCATTTTTCTACTACTAAATTATTATTGGTTATTTCTGTGTGTTGCGATGTTGAATTTAATTTTTTTTGTATGTGTTTTCATATATGTGATTTTTGATTGTTTACTTGTATGTTTATAAGCATTCTTATCAGTATCTATTTGATACTATGCATATAGAGGTTGTAATGGCTCAAGGTGACAACACATGAATATTTATATGGGTTTTTATGGATTAAAGTTATAACATGTACATATCTCCATTTGGTTTTGATGTCTTATGGTTTCTTCATGTTTTGGGCTTTGATGGCTTGAGGTTATAACCCGATTCATTGAGGTGATGATGTGGAGAAATGGTGGATGTGATTTATCATGATAGGAGTGATGTTGGGATAGTTAGAATAAGTTGAGAGCTAAGATTTACTATTTTTCCTAGCCAAGTTTGAGAGCTAGGCCTTTATATTTTGTCTGTTTATTTGATGGTTGTGGTGATATGGTAGTGTCTACAATGAGAACATTATGGAAATAATATTGAATGATATGGAATTTTTTATTTCTGGAGTGATGAAATGATTATGATTCTATTATAGTGATGGATTTATTATTTTTTATATACCTTTTGATCAATATTTATGATTCCTAAAACCTATCATCATCCTTATTTAATTATACTTATGATTCTTGATTTAATAATATGTTTTCAAGTGTTACTGCAAAAGGTAACAGTAAACTATGATATTGTAAATACTTTCAACTTGATTACTTGCTCAAAACTAATTCAAAATTCTAGATTTTTGTTTCTTAGTTGATTTTATGAATTCATATCACAACACTTACATTTCACATGGATATAGTAATTCAACGAAATATGACCCCACTATATACTCCCAAGTGCTCAACCCTCAATAGTGTTCTTGATTTGTTTTAAAGGATAGTTTGATGGTGATTTGGGGTTAGTTTGGTTTGAGAAGATAGGGCGGATCCTAGGGGGTACTTCTTGCATTATATATATTTTTATTTTATCTCATTATAATTTAGAGATGGTTTATGATTGGGAATTGTATATTTGGGGTTTATATAAATGGAGTTTATTGCTATTTATTTTATTTTTACTGGGAAATTGTGAGGGTAATGCTTCCCATTTGAGTAAGAGAAACCCTCAATGATATTCACCAACCTATAGCCTATTGGAGGTGGTATTTAGGGGTTACACTTATCTTCACTTCCAACCTGTTTAGGGTTTCAGTATGGGTGGTTCATGAAAACTTACCCTAAAACCCTAATCTCATTTCTCTTAATTTTCTCTTGTTGTAACAAACCTGAACACAGTATCCCAGAGTCGGTGGTTGTTTTATTACAATGACATAGATACAATAGATCACATAAACAAGGATTATTCAGTTTAGTAGACTTGAAGAAACTGTATACATACATGGTTACCTTATTACATTAGTAATTAAATATAGTACATAACAAAAGAAAAATAAATTTCGTCTTTTCACTTATTCAAAGATTTCATCTTCACAACCTGGGGAAGGAAAACAAATAAAAGGGTGAGATAAAATGATCAATAAGGGTAATATGAAACAATAATAAGTGAATCAAACTAAATAAGGAATATACATTATAGAAAGGTAAATAATATGAAAAACACATAAAATTGATACATTAGGAATTAAAATTCATCCATAGATTTTTTTCACAGTGAAAACCTCATAGTAAGTAATAACTAAATACAGAATGAAGAAAATGCTTAATCATTGGACAACATGTATCTAGAACATGAACTATTTTACCTTCAAGATGGTTTAAGTATGTGGGTAAAAACCCATCTGATTCTTCTTGAAAAAAAAGGTTTTTCACTAACTATTTTGTCTCTTGAGACCTGTTGATGCATCGAGGGGCTATCTATAATCTGGCCCCACCCATCACTGTAAGTCCAAATCATTCTTCGTACATAGATTAAATTCAATGAAAATATTCAAATAAAACACCATATATAAAAATTTTATATGACTAAAACAATAATCATATCCATGATAGAAGAAATATGGTTATTTAATGAAATCTTCAATGAATTATGATCATAAATAAAAGGGAAGTATACATACACAACACACAAGGAAGAAGTGGTCAAAGGGAATATCATAATGGTTTCCATGGAATAATGGATTAAAATAATAATTAGAAATTCATAAGGTAAAATAGGTATAGATAATGATAAATGATGTCCAATTGAATTGAAAACATGTAAAAATAGTTTTTAAGAAACTTTAGAAAAGAGCCTCTTTAGTGTGACTAAAAGAAAAATATAAAAGAATCTTTAAAGCGGGTAAAGGCATAATTGCTTTCATAAAACTAGAAATTAATAAAGTTAGTTTTTAATGATAATAAGAGTAATATTGAAAAAATATTTTTTTCGTTAAAATATATTATGGAGAGTAGTTGAAAATGGGTAAAAAATTGGAAAGTTACCTTAAATCGGGCTTGCTTATCAGGAAAAATTAAAAAAACCTTATAAAACATTTATTTCCAATAAAAGAAAGATGAAATGATATAAATAAATGATTTTGGAACAAATAAACATAATTTATAATAATTATATAAAAATAAATATGAATTACATTAGTTTAATGAGATAGAAAGTGTAACCTGAATGAAAAAATGGATGTTCTGGGAGAATCTCTTACCTTATGTCCGAAAGTGTTCTGCACTTGCACTTAATGTCTGAGATAATTAAGTTGGATTCATTGATAATTTAATTAATAAAATATTAAAAATGTATTTGATTTATTATAATTTTATTAAGTTCATTTATAGCCTTTTTTATTAGTTATAAGATTCAATTTCGTCTTTCAAGAGTGTTTGTTTCCTTAGTTTTCATGATTGGTCCACTTGTATACATGTATGAAAGATCATTTAAAATGGGGATAGTTATCTAGAATTAAAATTATATGTTATTAATGAACTTATAGTAGATTAAATGGTATTATATATAATTTTTTTTAGATATTAGGATGATTTATTAGATAAAATGTTAAGGATAATCGTTTAGATTATTTTGGCGTTTTTCAATTATCGTGCACTAGTTTTGTTTTATTAATTAATATTATGTATATATACTAGTTCTAGAACACTAAATAAGTTTTAATATAAATTTTAAAATATTTTTAACAATTATAATGGTTTTATTATTATATTTTAAGGCAGTAATGGAAAATGAAAAAGCATCTTCCACAATGGTAGTAAATCAAAACATCACAAGCAATATTTTCCTTTTTAGGATAAAATAGAGATGAGAAGGATTTTGATGATGTATTTTCCATTAACATAATGAAACTATAGTATATATAATATTCTGGATTTATCATTCATATTTGGGGAGAGGAGGTGAAGGAAGTATAAGAAAATAAATGAAATTGAAAGAAAAACAAAGGGAGGGATTGGAGATTTTACCTCTTGAATTATTCTACTTGAGAACCTCCTTAAGGCACTTGGGTTTGGTATTTTATTGAGACCAACGGCTCTTGGAAGTGTTTAGAGACTTGGGAAGATTATTGGTCAGAAATGGGACAATCTTCAAGGCTTTGGTGGTGTGAGGATAAGAGGTGGTGAGAGGTGGTATTTACAATGGAGGAGATGGGTTTTTTATTATTTTATTCATTTGTTTATTATTTTGGCTCAAGAATATGAATCATATGAACTTTATCACTAAATATATTAAAATAATTAAGTATATTTTGATATTATGGGATTACATCATCCATAAATTATCTATTACTCAATAATTCATGTATTTAGCTTATACCGTAAATTGTCATATTTCACTATTCACAAAAAAAAATCAACTATTTTAGAAAAATACCAAAAACTCACCCTAAAATTTTTTTGATGTATAAAATTAAAAAATGAACTCCATTTTATGATAATAATTTTCTAAATATGATAAATTTAATTTTTAATTAAAATCATCATTCACTCGAAAAATACCAATTTTAAAATTATAACTGATTTTATAACACTTTGAAAAATTAATTAAGCTCTCATAATATTATCTTATAATCATAATAAAATAATATATCAATTTATTATTATATTTTATGAAAATAAAATTTCTTTTAAATCTTTATATTAATTATAACATTGTAAATAAACATTTATGTTTTATAAAAATACCAACACTTAATTTATCATTTTCAAAATATTTATTTACTTATACTATGATATGATTATATCATATTTTCATTTATAAGATACCTAAATTTTATTTATACTTTAATAGGTTAGGTTACTATTACATTTTCCAAATTATTATTCCTAAGGTTCACATTACTATTGCAAAGATCAAGTTACTATTTCATTGGTATATGTTCCTTAATTTCTAAAAAAGCCTCTTATTTTATTCATTATTTAGTTATAAAGTGTGTTTTGTGTTCTATATGTGATTCTATATGATCTATACTATATGAAATAATTTTATGTGCATTTTAATCTATCAAATTAATTGAATTTATTTAAGAGGATACATACCGTAAAATCTTGGGGTGTTATATTCTTCCCTCCTTCCAAAATATCATCCTCAAATTTTTTCATGAATATTGTCTTCTAAACATATAAGGGTAGTTCTTCTTCATAATATCCTCAGGTTCCCATGTTTATTATTCCATTTTATGGTTTCTCCAAATAACCATTATTAGTTGAGTTCTCCGATTTCTAAATTCTTTCTCTCCTATGTCAAGAATCTTGATAGGCTCCTCACAGCAAGACAAATTAGGTTCCAATTCTATTTTCTTATAGGTGAGTACATTTATTAGGTATGGAATGTACTTTTTTGATAATGATATGTGTAACACATCATGAAATTTGGAGAGACTTGGTGGAATTTCTAATCAGTAATCTACATATCTAATTCTTTCTATAATTTCAATTGGTCCAATGTACCTAGGACTAAATTTCTTTTTCTTACTGAAATTTATGACACCCTTCCATGGGGATACTTTCATAAATACATGATATCCCAGTTGAAATTCCAAATCGTTTATCTAGTTTTCAGCATAAATCCTCTACCTAATTTGAGCTGTTTTGATATGAGCCTGAATAGTCATTACATTTTTCATTGTATCATCAATGGGTTTTGGGCTTATAAGTCTCCTCTCACCAACATCATCCCAAAAAGTTAGAGTAAGACATCTTTTGTAATATAATGCTTCATATAGCACCATTTGAATACTATAATAGAAACTATTATTGTAGGAAAACTCTACCAAAGGTAAATACTGATCCCACATACCTTGAAAGTCAAGTGATCATGATCTCAATATGTCTTATAATGTTTTAATTGTCCTTTAATATTGTTTGTCGGTTTGAGTGTGATAAGCAGTGAACAAATGAAGCTTAGTATCTAGAGCCTTCTGAAGACTCTTTCTGAATTTTTATGTAAAACATGGATCTAGATCAGACACAATCGATATAGGTACACCATTAAGTCTTAAAACAACATTAATATAGAGTCATGTTAGGTTCTCAAGAGGTAAATATTCTCTTATATCAATAAAAAATTTTGATTTTGTAAGACAATCAACAATAATCTATATCAAATCATTTATTCTAGGTGTAACTGGTAGTCCTATAACAAATTCCATTGTAATGTCATCCCACTTCCACATAGTAATATCTAGAGGTTGCATGACTCCTCTAGGATGTTGTCTCTCAGCCTTCACTTATTGAAAAACTAGTCATCTTGACAGATAGTCACCAATTTCCCACTTCATATTATCCCAAAAAAAATGTTCCTTTGGATCTTTATACATTTTGGTACTGTTAGGGTTTATAGAGAAGTTTGAGTTATGAGCATCATCTAATAGTTCCATTTTTAGCTCAGGAATTTATGGAACACATAACCACTTTTCAAATTTTATAATTTCATCCTTATACATAAAGTATACCAATATTTAATCCTTAATGGGTTTAATTTTCTTTTGAAAATTATCATCATCATATTGAGAGATTTTTATCTTCTCGAGTAAAGAAGGTTTACAAATCATTTGAAAAAGGAGTGATGTTTCCTCTTCCTTAACAATTACCATATCTCTCTTTACCAGATCCATGAACATAGGATATTTATCAATCCTCATTTTAGTTATAATTCCATGATATTTCCTACTTAATGTATATTCTACCTTATTTGCCTTTATTGGGTGGTAGAGTATTGAGAAGTCATAAAATTTGAGTAACTTGATCCATCGTATTTTCCTTGTGTTGATTTATTTCTGTGTGAATATGTATTTCAAAATATTGTAATCTATGTATATATTTCATATTTCTCCATAAAGATAATGTCTCCATATCTTTATAGAAAAGATTATGGCTACTAACTAAAGATCATGAGTTGCATAATTTATTTCATGAGTCTTCAACTACCTTGATGCATATGCAATAACTTTATCATTTTTCATAAGGACACAACCCAGTACTTTCTTCGATGCATCAATGTATATCACAAACCCATCATTTTCTAATTGTAAAGTCAAAATTAGATCATTGACTAATCATCTCTTTAATTCTTCAAAAAATTATTCACATTCTTTTTCCCATACGAACTTATCCCCTTTATGTGTGAGTTTGATTAACGGGTTAACAAAACGGGAAAAATTCTGAATGATACATTGATAGTAACCTGCTAAACCAATCAAACTACGTACCTAAGTTATGTTCATTGGTATAATCCATTCTTGTATTTCCTTTGTCCTCATAGGATCAACTGAGATTCCATCATTAGAGAAAATATGGCCAAGAAAAGAAATTTCTGGAATTTAGAATTCACACTTACTAAATTTACCATATAACTCTTTCCTTATGAGAGTCTCAAGAATAATACATAAGTGATTCTCATGGTATTCATAGCTTTTAGAATACAATAAAATATCATAAATGAATACTATAAAAAAAATATCAAGAATTCCTTGAATACTCTATTCATTAGATTCATGAAAATAGAGTGTGCATTAGCCAATCTAAATGGCATTACAGTGAACTCGTAATGTCCATACCTCGTCTGAAAATATATTTTTGGAATTTCATCCCTCTTTACTTGCAAATTATGATACCCAGAATGAAGTTTGATCTTTGAAAAATAATGATCTCCATAAATTTAATCAAATAAATCATCAATTCAATGTAGATGATACTTATTCTTTATTGTAATAGAATTGATTTCTCTATAGTTAATGCACAACCTCAAGGATACATCTTTATTCTTAAGAAAAAGAATAAGTGTTCACCATCAAGAAACACTAGGGAGAAAAAATGCCTTATTATACAACTACTCTAGTTGTTTCATCAAATACACTAATTATATAGTGTTCATTATATAAGGAATCTTTGATATTGGTCTTGCATTAGGGATTAAATCAATGGTAAAATAAACTTCACATTCTAGGGGTTTTCGGGTAATTTCTCGGGAAATAAATTAATGTATTCCTATAAAATTAGTACAATATCAATTTGAATATTACATTTCTCATTCCAAGATAATGTTTTCTATTCCTCCCTAATAATTTCATTCTGTAGAGCTACTAGGTGTGGTTCTAGATAAGAATCAGATGATGAAGTTTTTTCTATAAAGATAAGGGATTCTACATATTCCTCACAAATCATAATTTCCTTCTTCTTGTAATAAATTTTCACATCATATTTTGAAATTCAATCATACTGAGGATTATATTAAATTCAAACATAGTTATGAGAATCATGTCAGTAATTGAAGCATGTTTATGTATCATAAAGGGTACTAACCAAAATATTTTTGTTACAATGAGACTTCCCTTGGGAGTTTTTTCTGAAAACTCCCTTGTTAAATCAAAATTTGAATGTTTTATTTTATTCTAAAATTGGGTAGATTTAAAAGAGTGTGATGATCCAGAATCAAATAAATCATTGGAAAATTTTGAATATAGGATTAATGTATCTGCCACCACAACAACAGGTACTTCTACTTCAGTTGTGGTGATCGCATAAGCTTAGCGATATCCCCTTGGCCTCTTATGTGGTAAATTCCCTAGACTCCTGGGAAATTGATTTGAATAATTCTTCATTTAAATATAGTTGAACCATTGAACATCATTGATCTGTTTCTTCCCCTTGCATTCATTTTCTCGATGACCCTTTTCTCTGCACTTATTATAAACTCCCATTCCATTCAAGCATTTCCCAGGATGATTATTTCTATAATTATCACATAATGGAAATTTCTTCATTATCTTATTCTTATTTGACTATTCACCCTTTCCATAGTTACCATAATACCTCTTATTCTCTTGATTTCCGTTGAACATGTAATATCTAGAAAATTCCTTCTCCATTTTGATGGCAGTTAATACTATTTCATCATATGATGAAAATGTTTGAGAAGCCAGTGCCCTTCGAATACTTTTCTTAAGACCTTCAAATAAATTATCAATATTTTCTTCTAAATCATTTATATTATCTATAGTATAACTTGATAGTCTTGTGAAGGTAGCCTCATACTCCACATAAATTTCTTATTCACTTTGCTTTAAGCTAAGGAATTTTCTCTTCATTTCAGTTCATTGCTCACAAGGGAAGTGTTTTTCAAAGAATTTTTCTTTAAAAGTTATTCATTATTTGTCTTTTATTTCATATTCCTCTTTAGTATTTTGGATCAAATACCACCACTAATCAGCATCACCCTTGAGGTAATATATTTCCAGTACTACCTTTTCATTTTCACTTCATCCCAATGATAGAAATATATTTTCAAGGGACTTTATCCACTACTCAAGTACCACTGGATTATTATTCCACCAAAAATATGGGGGATTATTCTAAATGAAATGATCCAACATAGGTGTAGTATGGTTATTCATCATAACCTGAGTAAGCTATCATAAATGGTCATGATCTTCTCAACTCCAACATAAACTGTGCTGACTTTTTTATAAGGGAAATCCCTATATTGTCTGTGGGTATTGATTCCTTTCCTTATGTTATGAACCATCACTAAATAATTTCACATGCTAAGTTAGATGTTAATTATCATGTTTATTTAACATATATTTCCCAATATTTATACTAAACTTTCTCTGATACCAACTGTAACAACCCCAACCCCAGTAGCCTAAAGTTAGTAGTAATTTTGTTATAATGGAATAGATAAAATAGATCACATCACAAAGGATAAATCAGTTTAGTAGTCTTGAAGAAAATAGATATATCCTTGGTTTTCTAATTATATTGGTAATTAAAAACAGTACATAATTAAAGAAAAATAAACTACTTCTTATCGTTTACTCAAATATTTCATCTTCACAACCTAAGAAAGGAAAAAATCGGAGGGTGAGATCAAATGCTTAGTAATGTTTATATGAAAAAAATAATAAGTGAATCAAATTCAACAATTTATAGACATTATGGTAAGTTAAATAATATTAAAAACACATTCCATCCATAAAATGATAATGAAAATGAATCCATAGATTTTTTCATAGTGAAAACCTCATGGAAATTAATAATTGAATACTAAATGAAGAAAATGATTAATCATTGAATGCATTGCATCTGGAACATGAACCATTATACCATCAAGACGGTTCAATTGTGTCGGTAAAAACCCATCTGATTCTTCTTGTAAATAAACATGAAGGGTTTTTCATCAACTTTTTTTCTCATGAAACATGTCAATGCATCGAGGGGATATCTATAATTGAGCCCCACCCATCACTGCAAGTCCAAAGCATTCTTTATAAATAGATTCAATTCAATAAAAACATTTAAATAAAACACTATATGCAAAAATGGTATATGGATAAAACAATAATCATATTCATGTTACAAGAAATATGCATATTTAATTAAATCTTCAATGAATGATGATCATAAATAAAAAAGGGAAGTATACATACAACACACATAAAGAATAAGTAGTCAAAGTGAATATTATAATGGTTTCCATGGAATAATGGATTAAAATCATACTTAGAAATTCATAAGTTAAAATATTCATGGATCATGATAAATTATATCCAACTATAGTGAAAACTTGTAAAAATAGTTTTTAAGAAACTTTATAAAAGAGCCTCTTTAGTGCGATTAAAGAAAAAATATAAGAGTATTTAAAGTGGTAAAAGGCATAATTTTTTGCATAAAACTTGAAATGAAAAAAATAGTTTTTCATGATAAGAATAATGATTTTTAAAAAATATTTGCAGATTAAAATATATTATGGAGTGTACTTAAAAATAGGTAAGAAATTCGAAAGTTCCCTTAAATCAAGATTTCTTATCGGGAGGAATTGAAAAGAAAACCTTATGAAACAAGTATTTCCCATAAAATAAAGATGAAATGATCTAGATACATGAGTTTATAATATATAAACAGAATATAGAAAAAATATATAAAAATAAAGAATAATTACATTGGGGTAATGAGAGAGAAAGTGTAACCTGAATGAAAAATGGATGTTTAGGGAGTATCCCTTACCTTATGTATGAAAGTGTTCTGCGATTGCACTTAAGGTCCTAGATAATAAAATTGGATTCATTAATAATTTAATTAATAACCTATTAGGAATGATTTTTTATTTATTATAATTTTATTAAGTCCATTAATAGCCTTTCTGATGAGTTATATGATTCAATTTCGTCATTCGGGAGTGTTTGTTTCTTTAGTTTTCATGATTGGTTCACTTGTACACATGTATGAAAGATCATGTAAAATGGGAATAGTTATCCAGAATAGAAATGATATGTTATTAATGAACTTATAGAAGATTAAATGGTATTATATATCATTTTTTTGTATATATGAGTATGATTCATTAGATAAAACATTAATGATAACCGTTTAGATTATTTTGGTATTTTTCAATCATCACACACTAGTTTTGTTTTATTAATTAATATTATGTATACATACTAGTTCAGAAAACTAAATAAGTAGTAATATACATTTTAAAATATGGTTTAACCATTATAATTTTTTTATGGCCATCCTTGAAGGTGGTAATGAAAAATAAAAACACATCATCCACGATAGTGATAAATGGACACATCACAGACGATATTTCCATTTTTAGAATAAAAGGGAGAGAAGAAGGGGTTTGATGATGGATTTTACATTAAAATAATAACATTAAATTATATATAAGATAATATTTTTATCATTCATGTTTGAGTATAGGATGTGAAGGAAGAATAAGAAAATAAATTAAATTGAAAGAAAAAGAAAGGGAAGGATTAAGGGTTTTACCACTTGAATTATTCTCCTTGAGAACCTCCGAAAGGAACTCAGGTTTGGTATTTTATTGAGACCAAAGGCAAATAAAAGTGTGGGAGAGACTTGTTAATATTATTGGGTATAAATTGGACAAACTTAAGGGCTTTTTTGGTGTGAGGAGAATATCTTGTGAGGGGTGGTATTTATAGTGGATGAGAGGGGTGTTTTTTTATTATTTTATTCATTTACTTATTATTTTGGATCAAGACTGTGAATAGTTTGAACCTTATAACAAAATATATTAAAATAATGAAGGATTGTTTTAGATTGTGGGTTTAAATCATCCATAAATCATCTATGACTCAATAATTCATGTATTTAGCTTATATAGTAAATTATGGTATTTCATTATTCACTAAAAATTCAACTATTTTAGAAAAATACCAAATATTTATCCTAAATATTTTTAGATGTGTAAAATTAAAAAATGACCTCTTTTTATAAAAATGATTTTCTAAATATGAAGAATTTAATTTTTAATTGAAATCATCATTTACTCAAAAAATACCAATTTTAAAATTATAACTGATTTTATAACACTTTGAAAAATTAATTAAGGTCTCATAAAATTATATTATAATCATAAAAAAACAAAATATTAATTTATGATCCTATTTTTTAAAAATAAAATTTCTTTTAAATGATTATATTAATTATAAAATTGTAAATAAACAGTTTTTTATAAAAATACCAACACTTGTAATTTTCAAAATATTTATTTACTTATTCTATGATATAATTATATCATATTTTCATTTATAAGATGCCTAAATTTTATTTATGATTTCATGTGTGAGGTTACTATTCTATTGGATGAATTAATATTCCTAAGGGTCTCATTATTATACCAAATATTAAGTTACTATTTCATTGGTATATGTTCCTTAATTTCTAAAAAAGCCTCTTATTTAATTAATTCTTCATTTATAAAGTTTGTTTTGTGTTATCTATGTGATTTTATATGATTTATACTATATGAAATAATTTTTTATTCATTGTAATCTATTGGATGAATTTAATTTATTTAAGAGGATGCATATCATAAAATTATAGGGTGTTAAACATATTATTTCTGAGGTTCCATGTTCACCACTCACCACCTCCTTTTGTTGTTCATATGCATGTGATTTTTTGTGTTTATGTTTTTTTTATCACATTGATTATATTTACTCTTGTACTTTAATATATTTAATTAATCATACTATTTATTTTTAAAATTTATTTTATATGCATTGTATGTGTTGAATTTTATATATATGATCATATTTTACGGTCTTAAGTTTTTAATCTTTTTAATGTAGTCATATTTTTACATGTGTTAATTTTTTCCACATTTATAAATTTCACGTTTAATATTATTTTTTCATTTCTATTTTCTTTAATTTTTGAATATATACATATCATTATATATATATATCAACACTATCTTATATATATACACATTTTCATTGTATCTCTCTTTTATAAATTGTTGCACTCATATTCTTCTTTCTTCTATTGATGAAGTGAACCATATTCTCTATATAGGAATCCTTACTTCACATTCTCACATGATAACAACTCCAACACTCCTCTATGAATTTTCAGTGGGTACATAGCATTTCGGCTCCTTCATCAGTCTACTCATCTCATCAAGGAATCCTATATTCAACAAGAACCTCATATCCTATAGTCACACCTTCTTTCAGGACCTTAAATGTAACACCCCGCCCCTACCTTGTTGTCTTGAGGAGGTGGTGAGGGATACTTGGCCTTAAAAAACGTTCCCAAGACGCCAAAGGTTGGCAATAAATGTTGAGGGCTTCAAGATCAAATTGGGGAACGATTTTCCCTTAAGAAAAAACCCATCAAACCATCCATTAACCACCACTATATGATGCATGTCAATAAAATATTCCCACATGAATTCCCAAAATACAACCAAGTTGCACCACAATACAACCCAAAACCAATTCAACCAGATATGTCTACATCACATCAGAGTACAAGCGGAAACCAAAAAATAAAAACTACGAACCATGACACCACCACAGCTCCACACTAAGCTCCAAGATCCAAGCTCCACCAAGACATCACAAGGCACCACTAAAGGAGGGAGATGCCTTACCTTTTCCTAAGTCACGATACAAAACATCTGCAAAGACACCAACGTGACAAAGCAGGGGGTGAGTACCAAAACTCAGTAGGTTTTCCCCAAATGACTTCCCTACACATGCCACTAGGATAAAATTGTTAGAACATTTATATAAAATAGTTTATATAAAATAAATCACAAGTGCAACCATTTTCATCAGCCAAACATGCCCTTACCAAGCCATCACACCCAAACCAAGAAACCAAGGGAAAGCCACCCAAACATGCCACAATTCATTTCATCATTTCACATTAGCACCACACTTTCCATCTTGCAAATAAATGCACAACAAAACAACCAAACAACCAAATGGTGGAGCTTCTGTCCAACCCGTTCACCCGTTCACACTTTAGTGGCACTTCTCGTCCACTTACCATATATGGTGGCCCTTCCATCCACTATCCATGTCCTTTTAATATTGGTACTTCTCGTCACTTCCACAAAACATTCAAAATAAGCCAATTCTAAGCATATAACCCACCAAGGTCACAACCACATGCAATCAACCAATTCCATTGCATATCAATCCACTTAAATAAATCAACCATTTATTGAAAATCATTTTCTATTCCAAACAATATTTCAATAAAAAACCTTTTATTGAAAAACATTCCATCAATCATTTTCACAAATCAACGATGGCATCCCATTTTAAAATCTCCATTTTAAAATCCACAACAATAACATTTCACCATAAAACCCTCTTTTTCCCAAAAATCCCCAAAACATCACCCAATGGATTTATAACCAATTTCGCACATCAAAAAACAATTAATTTCAAGCACAAAAAATAAATTGTAACTAAATAACCACTAGTTCTAACCAAGTGGAGTCGAGAGAGAAGCCACCTACCTTTAGGGTTCCTGAGAAATCGACCCACAAGAAACCGCACCTCAAATCCGGTGAACTCACCACCGAAACCTCTCTAGATCTCTTTCCCTAACATTCTCAAGACTTAAAAGCATCATCTAAGGCAACCACAACCATAGATCTACCCAAAAAATTGTATATCTATAAAACCAAGAAATATAGGGATGTAGATCTAGAGGAAAACAAAAGGAAACTAAGAGGAGAGGCTTACCCAGGAGAAACCACGTTCAATCCGCCAAGAACCCTCTTCAAAATTCTTCCAAAATGAGTGGAAAAGCTCCTCCACCCCCTGAGAACCGAAGAACTCGAGTGATCCATGATTGGGAGGAAGTTTGGGGTGAAATAGCTTAAGTCTGAGGGAGCCCAGAACTTATAACCCTATTTTTAAGTGGCCTCATGGTTAGCCCGCACGGTTTGGCAAACTGTGCGCTTACCGTGCGCACGCTACTACCTTGAAATCTAGGGTCTGCCCGGTTGCCTCGCACAGTTTGGAAACCTATGCGCAGGCCATGCGAAGCCTACTATCTCCCTTTCACGGTTTCTTGGAGAATCCGCACGGTTTCCACTAACCATGCTCAAACCATGCACCCCTTTAAAAGCATCCAAAATCATCCAAAACCATTCCAAACTCTCCCAACCTCTTTCCAACTCATCCCATTCACTTTAAACACATAAAAAGGCATATTAAAAGGCTATATACCTCAAAATAGGGGTACTACATTAAAGACCTCATATGATAACACCAGTAACAATCCTTCATCCATAGTAGTGGTAGCACAAGTCTCCTAGGACCATGAATGGTGACTCCTAGGTAGCATCTCTTGTGACTACACCATATCGCTTCCATTAAAATGTAGCACAACCATTTTATGGTAGAAAATCCCCAGTTTCCACATCAAAAATTCAATGGTAGGATTCCTTCTATCAATGGTATCATAGAGCTTCAATTGTATCATTCCTTCACTAGTGGAAGCTTTTCTTAAATACGGAAGCACCAACCCTTTTCTTCTGCTTAGTGATAGCATGTACTCCTCATATGGTAGTAGAAGAAAGTTCTCCTCTAATTTAATGGGAGTACATGCACAACCTTTTAAAAGGTAGCATGTTCCTTCAATAGTATCACCTTCTTCAGTAGTAACAGTAGCTGATGACTTCGATTGTCACATGTTAACACCTTCATCAGCCCCACGGTAGTAGTAACAGATGCCTTCAACCATTAGTTATAAAATCTACAATCATTACCTACAAATTTTTTCAACTGTGAGTTATGAATTCTTCAACCATGGAATGTGATAATTCCACTTTACCAAGTTATATCATCTCTACTACCATTCCTAAGTTTAAATTTATTTTTATTTCAAAAAAATTATTCTTAGTTTTTCATATTTCTTAATATTTTATTAGCTAAATGATTAAATATTTTTTTATTTTATATGTTTTATAATTAATTTTATATCATTTTTAGTTTGTAAATTATTTTAAAAAAAATTAACCATGTTTTAAATGTTATTTTAATTTATTCTTCATGTTCATGAAAAATAAACAACATTTATTCTTCATAATTTGAAATATTTTATTAGTGCTTATATTATTTTCATTAATTGATTCTAAATTATTTTATTAATATTTTTAAATGTTTTCATTTTTTTTATGTATTAAATTCATGTTAAATTTGTTTTTATATTTTATGAATTAATACATAAGTTATTTCAAACTTTTTTTACATTCAATTTGTATGCAATATTAATGGAATTCTTTGATTGAGTTTTGTGGAATTAATTTGAATGATTTATTTAATTTTTTTGACTTTTTTGAATTTTTTAAAATTATATATTTAAATCAGTTTTAATTCATTCAAGTTTTTTGGAAAAAAATTATCTCTATGAGATTTCTGGTTGACTATGTTTTTGTTATTTTGAATTGTTCAAATAGTTTATTCAAATGTTCAGCCTAAATATTTATTCTAAATAAAGTACTTTAGGATGTTTAAAAGAGATAAAACCATTAATATAATCATACACACTTTTATACAAAATGCTATAAATCATTTACACTCATATGAAAAAAAATCAAGTGATCCTTTTTTTAACTATTTACATCATTTGTGATGAACTCTCAATAGAGGAACAAATATTCTTCGACTTCATAACACCTTGTAGATTTGATATGTAACTTTTATGGAACACCTAGAGCACATTATCTATATCCTTCAAAAGTTCCTATATCAACAGTTCCATTATCAACAATATTTTTAATTATATTCAGTTGTAATATTTGTTCTATATTTTCTATCTAGCAAGAGCTATACACCTAAATATTTTATCGCATAGGTAATTCTAGCTATAAAAGTAATTACTTTGGGTATTTTCACCTGAAAAAAAAATAATAACACTTACATTGGGGTTTCTACTTATAAAAAGTCATGGGTTATGTTTTATCCCACAAAAGGCTGTGTAGTTAGGTTTGGGGATACTCCTCATAAAATCCTAGGTTGGGATTCAACCCATTGTAAAAGTATGTGTTTATATTTATCCATTTTTAAAATTATATCCCTCTTTTATAGTGTTTCACATACTACATCGATTTAGGTGTGAAGAGTGGATTGGGTCAATTAGACTGAACCACTATAAAAATTCTCTGTGTTCACTTTCATTTTATTTTACACTTCTTTATTGTTTTAATTTTTTTAATGTCTATTCACCCCCCCCCCCCTCTATACCATCAATCATAACCTTTATAACCTAAAATTTTTGTTGGTAGGAGTGGTTTACTCAAGAGGGGGGGTGAATTGAGTACCAATTAAAATTTCTGTTAAAAATATTTCTTCTAAAATCCCCCAATTATAATTCTAAGTCAAACTATAGTAAATTTTTATTACAGTAAAGTGTTAGTTAGATTCTTAGGAGATTGATTAGTTCTCAGTTAATTCAATATGAAGATTAATTAACTTTTTAACCAAACCTAAATCTTTACAGTACATACAAACACTTTCTAGTTTAACTATCAAAGTAACTTTATAAATAGATTTGTATTTCAAAGTAAATAGCAGCGGAATATAAAATATATAGTATACTTTATACTTAGTTTAAGATGCACAAAAGATATAAAAAAAGTGGTTCAGTCTCAAGCCGCGACCTAATCCACTCCACTTGGTGATCACCTGCCACCAAGCAGTTTATATAAATAAACTCTGATCCACACCCTGGATTGGGGTAACAATAGTACATAGACTGTCCAGGCCATGTAGGGACCTCTTCCACAGTTCTCATGGGTAAACAAAATAGTAGGTAGGCCACACAGGGACCTCTTTCACAGTTGTCATGGGTAAACAAGAGTAAAGAGTTTTGTGTAAGGATTTTGAAATCCTTCAGTTCAGCGCAGGAGTCAGTGTGTGTGTAAAATATACAAAGTACACACACTGCTCGAAAGTAAACAAAAGAATCACTAAGATAGATTATATGTGAGTTTATAATGCTCTAGTGATTAGTAGTGCAGCTCTGGACTCATTGGATAACACAGAAAAGCTTCTGAGTCCTTCTCTTGTTTTTCTGTTGAAAAACAAAGTGTCGTGGTTCAGCTTGTGTTCTTCACGAGTGAAGATGTTCTCTTGATTCTAGTGTACTTCATGTGTTCTTTAGTAGAGTTGGATTACATGCATGAGACAATTGATTTTTTGAAGATCCTGCAATCTCTTCTTCATGGTCGTGCTCAAGATTGGTGTTCTGTGCAGTACAGTGCACTCACGTTACTTGAGTTGTCGCGCGTTGTATTGTGTATGTCTTCCTTGTGGGCACTCTTCTATTTATCTTCGAATGCATGACTGTTAGCCGACAGGTTCCATGTATATCATACCTCGTACCTCGTACTATGGATATAAATAAACATTAAATATGTCAGTTCATTAAAGGCATCAAATATGACCGTTAAAAATTTAAATAAAAAAATGACAAAATAGTTTAGGAAACGGTGTCACAGTAGTTATGCAAACGTTGTCTCCTTCACGGTGTCTCCTTTACAGTGTGTCCTTCATGGTGTCTCATTCACGGTGTCTCCTTCACAGTGTCTCCTTCATGGTGTGTCTTCACTGTTTCTCCTTCACAGTGTGTCTTTCACTATGTCTCCTTCACGGTGTCTTCTCCACTGTGTCTGAGTCACGGTGTCTGGCTTACGGTTTCTGGCTTCCGGTGCCTTGCTCATAGTCTCTGGATTCACAGTGCCTTGATGACTATGTCTTACTAGTTGTGTCTGGAACTTGGGCACACAGAGTGTCTGTATTACTGTGTTTGTTCTTAGTGTCTTGCTTCATGGTGTCAGGCTTACTGTGTCACGGTGTCCCGTGGTCACGGTGTCTCATTAGTTACGGTGTCTGTGTCTTGCTCACAGTGTCTGACTTACTGTGTCAAGCTTCACGGTGTCTTATACTTAGGAAAATAATTGTATCTAGACTTAAACAGTAATATGCATAAAATTAATTGAGCTTAGCCATTATAAAGTATGAGATAACTTGAAACATAAATACACATGATTAATAAGATTTTTGAGATTTGTGATTATTAATAAGATTTGTAATTATTATTGAGATTTGTGATCATTAAAACATGATTAATACATGAGGAGTCCACCAATATCCCCCTTTTTGATGATCAAAAATCATATACAGGTAAAGGGTAAATTAAATGCAACTAGAAATAAAAAATAACATAGGTTAACATAGATTTCATATTTCTTTCCCTTT
This sequence comes from Viscum album, assembly GCA_963277665.1. Taxonomy (NCBI): domain Eukaryota; kingdom Viridiplantae; phylum Streptophyta; class Magnoliopsida; order Santalales; family Viscaceae; genus Viscum; species Viscum album. The sequence continues at coordinate 894,942,488 of OY728126.1, forward strand.
TGGGATGATCAAAAAGTATAAAGAATAGAGGGAAAACAGTGCATATGTCATTAATAGTGTTCAGAAGATAGCATATAGGAGAAATACAAAAAATTAATGACATCCCCATAAAAACGTAGTAAGCATTGGTCTTCTTCAGGGATTGACCTTCTCTTTTCCTTTATCAGCAGCAGAAGAAGAAGCCATAGGGGCAGTTACTGATGTAGAAGAAGGTATAGAGGTGGTAGATAGAGAAGGTAAAGGGAGACCTTCGAATACTGATGGAACCAATGTAGGAGCTGTATAAGATTGAGGCAGTTTCTGGTCAAGGATGACAGGCCTGATCTGGCTAAGAGCCTGGCCAACTGACAAGGTTGTGGAAGCTAAGGTAGAAGTGAAAGTAGGTAATCTAGGTCTGAGAGGAGCAGCTACTGGAGCTACAATTTTTGTGCTCTGAACATTAATATACAGTCTCAAATGTTTAATGAAGTCTTTAATAATCTTCCCTCCATACTGCATGGCCTTTTCAAAATCATATTTGTTTTCCATGAACTTGTACAACAATTTGGTAAACTCAGTGAGATTCTGAACTTGATCTTTGAAGGCTTGGGTTACAGGAGGAATTCTCAGATTCTCTACAAGATATTTAAATTGATTTTTCATATCAGTCATGGAGAAAATCCAGTTGAAATAGAAGTCCACTTTCTTAGAGATCTCCTGTTGTGCATCATTGGCAATCTTTGAGTGAATTTGAACCAGTTCAAGCACTCTATCATTGTTCTTAACAACTTTAGATAAAGGATCCACATCAAATCCACTTAAGGCATTCTGAATCTCTTCCATGACTATAGATCTAAGAATAGAACTATCCAAAGAATTATTAGAGGTTTGACCCGAAGAATTAGAATCTTTAATAGCATTGGTCAATGATTTGAGTTGTTTTAGGACTTTTTGAAGACAGCCAGTATATTCATCTATAAGTTTGTTCAGGTTCTCCACAAGCTCTCTCATGTGGTGAAACATATGTGTGTGACTTTATGCAATATTTTCATCAAAGTATAGTAGGTATGGGTGAATCTGAGACACAATGTCTCAAGAGATGTTTGAAATAGTAGGTTGAGAAGAAACAGGAGCAGGTGTAGGAGCAGGCTCTGATCTTGAATGCAGTTCTTTCTGTATATTTTCAACCATTATTTTCAGAGTTGCAACTTCAGTACTGAGAAACATATTCTCAACTCTTAATTACTGAATGTCATTGATAATCTTGGGTTTAATGTGACAAATAATCTTTTCTAAAAGCAGTGAGGCATCTTCCTGACTCAGTTTGGTCACAAGATGAGGTTGAGAGGACATAATTCTCTCAACTCCAGCTAAGATAGTATCTCCAAAGACTTTCAAATAATCCTTGCTAACAAAAGATTGTTGTTCGGGTAAAGGTTCAGGTGCAGGAAGTGGTACAGGTGCAGGCTCAGGTTGAGGTTCGGGTTCAGGTGCAAAGTATGTGGTATATTTCAGTTGAAACAAAGAAGAAAGATCAATTCCAGTTGCAGTAACCTGCTGAGATTCACTTGCATCATAGAATCTAGGGAATACATACTGAGTGTACACAGAATATGACTCGGTAGGTTGAGATGCTTCATCAGACTCAGCCTCAGCTTCATTAGTCTCAAGATTTTGAGGTTCCTCCCCCTCAACATGTGCTTCTTTTTCAGGACCTTGGGGCTCAGGTACTTATTCTAAATCCACTAGTTCATCTCTAATTTCCTCAGCCATTTCTTTCCTAGCCAACTTAAAGGCTATCTCCATCCTCTCTTCAGTAGAGGGTATTATCTCAGGAACAGATTGTTCCACAGGAAGGTCTTCCAGATTAGCTTCTTGGATAGTAGGGAGTTCTTTTTGAGTTTCTTCTTGAACAGTAGGGATTTCTCCTACTACAGCCTCTTCCATGGCTTGCTGCTCAGATTTTGGGATAACTAATTATCTTTCAGCCTCAGGTTGGATTTCCATATTGATATCAACTCTAGGGACAGAAGGTTATTCTTCAAGAACAATAGGAGGAATAATAGTCCTTTCTTTCTCAACACCAACTTCTTCCCTATGAGGTACATTAGCCTCTTCTCTATGTGGTACTTCAGCTGCCTCTTCCTCTTCATCTTCTGAATACCCATCAACTTCATCTGGTTCCAAACCAGAATCAGTAATGTCCTTTGGCCTTGTTGGATAATCTGCAAGATTATACTTCTCATAAATCTTATCATTATCTTCAACCCATTCCTTCTTCCAGGGGTTCCAGTTTATCTTCATCCTCCTGATGGTAGGTTTAGATAAATAGTATTCATAGTCCATAAGTACTTCTTCATTGGGTCCAACTACTCCTTTTGCAACAAGAATTGCTGAAATCAGCCTAGAGTAGAACATATATGTGGATTTGGATGTGAACTTAATCAATTCACACATATGGTGAATGATATATTTTCACAGATTTATCTTGTGTCCATTCTTCATAAGATGAATCATAAATACATCCTGATACTTTAAGATAAAATAGTCACCTTTCATTGGACTGATCAGATTTGGAACAAATTTGAACAACAGTCTTGTCTCCCCCATCAAGTTCAGCAGTTATGGCCCTTCTCTTGGTGTTATTTCTAGTTAGGGTTTCTAGATCATTTTCCAGGTCAAAGAAATCAGTTGTAGGTGGGGGGTCTCTCTGATAATCATCACAGATCCCTTCGTGAGGAATCCTAAGGCATGCAGCCCATAACCTCGATGAGAAGGAGCATCTTTGGCCATTAATCCAGCTTCTCACAATAAAACTTTCACCAGCATCAAAAGAAAACTCTACATACTGATATAACTGAGCTACCAACCCCGGGTAAATGGGTCTATCCTTCCTAGAGAACCATTCGAGCCAGCCTTGTTCTCTTAAAACTTTTAAAACCAGAGATTTTCTAGAAAACAGCCACTCAAGGAAAATTTCCTTTTTAGGTACAACACTACAATTTACCAAGTTTGGATTCAAGCGTCCTTCGGGTGCCAAATTCGGTGCTATTTTATTCTTCTTCGAGCTAAGCTTCTCAGGATTAGATGAAGACGGACGCTTCATCCTTGGCATCCATTGAAGGTCGAGAGAGAGAGAGGGCTTCTAGGTTGAAAGGGTTCAGAAAGAGTGAGTAGGAGAGATTTTGGGTGAATAATCGAGTGAAAACCCTTTTGTTTTATCATTTAGGAATGTCAAACGTCACAAAAGTAAAAACACGGGAAAGTAAAAAAGCGGTGAAATAATAATTACCGTGATACGGGTTAAAAAAATCATAAATAATTTTCACGGTGAGACTGTGAATAGTCGTTAAGGTGAGATGGTAAGTGGTCTTCAAGGTGAGACAGTCAGTGGTCATCACGGTGAGACAGTGAATGATCTGTTCAGTCACGGTGAGATAGTAAGTAAACTGTTCAGTCACGGTGAGACAGTAAGTGACAGACAGTGAACACAAGGTGCTAACTGTGAGACCGCAAACATGAGACAGTAACTGAGAAACCATGAACATGAAACAGTAAAGTAAAATATAGTAAAATATTAAACAGTAAGACTAGTAAGATATCTATTTGTGATTGATCATGCCAAGATCATGTATTATGTAATCTATTTTCTCAGAATTTAATGGTTTAGTGAATATATCAGCAAGTTGATATTCAGTGCTAATGAATTCCAAGGTGATATCACCTTTTTGATAGTGATCCCTCAAAAAGTGATGTCTTACATCAATATGTTTTGTCCTAGAATGTGAAACATGATTTTTTTAAATGTTAATAGCACTTGTGTTGTCACAATTTATTGGTATATGTCTGGATTGATATCCATAATCTAGTAAAGTGTGTTTTATCCACAAAATTTGTTCACAATAACTGCCAGAAGATATGTATTCAGCTTCTGCAGTAGATAATGCAACAAAATTCTGTTTCTTACTACACCATGATACTAGTGACTTTCCTAAAAGGTGACATGTTCCATAGGTTCTTTTTCTATCTAACTTATAGCCTCCGAATTCACCATTAGAATAACTAACTAGTTCAAATGATTGTCCTTTAGGATAGAACAATCCTAGATTGGGTTTATGGTTGAGGTATTTAAAAATTCTCTTTACAACATTTAAATTTGATTCTTTAGGGTTTTCTTGAAAATGAGCACACATGAACACACTAAACATAATATCAGGACGGCTAGTAGTTAAGTAGAGTAGACTTCCAATCATTCCTCTATAAGTAGTTTGATCAACAGATTTTCCATCTTCATCAACATCCAGCTTACAGGTGGTACTCATGGAAATGTCACTAATTTTAGTGCTATTCAATCCAAAACTTTTTAGAAGATCTCTAGTATATTTACTTTGAGTTAAAACAATTACATCATTATTTTGAAAGATTTGAAATCCAAGAAAGAATTTTAGTTTACCCATTAAACTCATTTCAAATTCGTTTTGCATCATTTTAAAAAAATCAATACATAATGAAGTTTTTGAAGATCCAAAAATAATATCATCTACATAAATTTTAACACCTAAAACATCATTATAAATATGTTTTATAAAGAGGGTAGGATTATCTATTCCTTTTGTAAAACATTTAGAAATTAGAAAAGTACTTAATCTGTCATACCAAGCTCTTGGAACTCTTTTTAAACCATATAAAGCTTTTGAATGTTTAAAAATATGATTCGGAAAATGAGGGTTTGTAAATCCAGGGGGTTGTTCAACAAAAACATCCTCAGTTATATAGCCATTTAAGAATGCACTCTTAACATCCATTTGATATAGTTTGAAATTCAGATGTGAAACATAAGAAAGTATGATTCTAATGGATTCAAGTCTGGCTACTGGAGAAAAAGTCTCCTCATATTCAATTCCTTATTCTTGACTATAGCCTTGTGCAAATAATATAGCCTTATTCCTAACTATATTTCCTACTTCATCTACCTTATTTCTAAACACCCATTTAGTGCCTATGAAAAAAGTGTCCTTGGGTCTTTCAACAAGTTTCCAAACTTTATTTCTTTCAAACTGATTGAGTTCTTCTTGCATATCCATTTCCCAAAATTCATCTTTGATGGCATCATCAATGTTTTTAGGTTCAATCTGTGACAAGAAGGCTTGATGTTCAATCTAATTTCTAAGAGAAGCTCTATTTTGTGTTCCTTTCTCTAAGTCTCCTACAACAGCATATAAGGGATTTTTTAAGGGTTCTAACCTTTCCAAAAAAATAGGGACTTTAGATTTCAGGTTCATCAACATATTCAGGTTCATTTTGGCCCGATTGCATATAATTTCCAGAATTGGAAGTTTTCACAGATTCTTTCACAGAGGTATTTGAGGGTTTTGAGTTGATGTTCAGATTTGATACATCATCCTCCAGATTTTCTAAGATGGTTCTAGGCTCATGTGGATTTGTTTCATAAAACTTGATATGGACAGATTCTTCCACACATTTTGTTCTCTTATTGAATACTCTATAAGCTTTTCTTGAAATTGAATAACCTAGAAAAATTCCTTTGTCACTTTTGGATGCAAATTTTTCAAGATTATCCTTAGTGTTGAGAATAAAGACTTTGCAACCAAAAACTCCGAAGTAATTAACCTTAGGCTTTCTGTTGTTCCAGAGTTCATATGGGGTCTTCTTGAGAATTGTTCTAATCAATACTCTATTGATTATGTATCATGTTGTGTTAACAGCTTCATCCCAAAAGTAAATAGGTAAGTCATATTCACTAAGCATAGTTCTAGCAATTTCTTGCAGGGTTCTATTTCTTCTTTCTACAACACCATTCTGCTGAGGGGTTCTAGGGGCAGAGAAATTGTGATTATAACCATTTTGTGAGCAAAATAATTCAAACTCCTGGTTTTCAAACTCACGTCCATGATCACTTCTCAAAGTCTTAATCTTAAGTCCACTAAGGTTCTCTATAGACTTGGAGTATTTAATAAAGTAAGAACAAGCTTCACTTTTGTGAGCTAAAAAGTATACCCAAGTATATCTAGAGAAATCTTCTACTAGAACATAAACATAGTGCTTTCCATTTAAGCTAGAAACTCTAGATGGTCCAAACAAATCCATGTGAACCAATTCGAGAGGTTGAGAAGTAGAAACTTCTTTCTTTGGTTTGAAAGAGATTTTGTGTTGTTTTCTATTTTGACAAGGATTAAAAACTTTGTCATTTGGAAACTCAAGTTTTGGTAAGCCTTTAACTAGTCCTTTTCTTGTTAGATTTCCAAGGGAGTGAACATTATAGTTTCCTAGTCTCCTATACCAAATCCAATATTCTTTATGAAAAGCATTTAAGTAAGTAATATTTTGTTTAGCTAAAGAATTCAAATCAACTGCATACACATTTTCATTTCTCAAGGTAGAAAATACTAAAGCATTTTTAGAATTAAAAAAACATTACAAGAATCATTTTCAAACTTAACATTAAATCCATCATCAAATAACTGAGAAATACTTAACAAGCAATATTTTAATCCATCAACAAATAATACTTTGGAAATTAAAACTGAATCAGTGTTTCCAATCTGGCCTAGGCTGATGATCTTTCCTTTAGAATTATCACCAAAGGTGACATAGACTCCATCAACTTTGATTAAACTTTTAAAAAATGAGAAGTCTCCTGTCATGTGTCTTGAACATCCACTGTCCAAGTACCATGTCTTCCTACAGGAACTTTTTAAGCATTTCTCCTATAAAACAGGTTTAGATGGAAAAGGATTTTGGTACCCAAATTCTCTTGGGTCCAGACTGGTTAGAAAGAAAAGATTTATGTACCCAGAATTTTCTTACGGGTCTCATATAATTCTCAGAATCAATAGATTTTGAAAGATAGACTTTATTTGGTCTATAAAAATGTAAATAACTAGTTGAAGCATATGAATTTCCAGAACTAGAACATGCAGTATTCTGTCCAGATTTAGGAACAAATTTAGTTTTTGTGATCTGTCTCTTTCTAGGATGATAGCCTATTCCAGTGGTATATTTTGGTGCCACTTGTTTACCTAGAATTTGAGTTAGTGTGTCTTTTCCATTTGTGAACTTTTCTAAGTCCTTTCTTAGTTTCTCATTGGACATTTTCAGTTCAGTATTTTCCTTAAGTAATTGGGCATTCTTTTCTTTTTCTACATCAAGGGCATATTTAACAGAACTAGTTAAAGCATGTTGTTTCTTCAAGGTCTTATATTTTTCCTTAATCTCATTATAGGTTTCTTCCAGAATGTTACAGTATTCAAATAGTTCCTCACTAGACATGTTTTTAGATTTAGAATCAGATTCAACTCCATAATAATACGAAAAGCAGGAGTGTCCAGTGTTACCTCATATGTGTTTGTCATAAAACACATGTTAGCCTTGTGAGAGTCTTCATTCTTAGTAGAATCAGAATCACTTGAAGTGTCTTCTAAATCACTCCAAGTTGCTTTCATAGCTTTCTTGTACTTATTGTCCTTGTAGTCATATTTATTTTTGAACTTTAACTTTGGACAGTCATCTTTAATGTGAACTTTTCTTTTGCATTTATAGTAGACAACTTCATCAATCTTATTATCTTTCTTCCAATATTTCTTCCAATGTCCTTTGTTGTCATATTTACCTTTGTAATTTCATTCTCTGAAGAATTTCTTCTTCCTATAGAACTTCTTAAATCTCCTGGATAACTGAGCCATCTCTGTATCACTGTCAGATGCAGTCTCATCACTACTCGAGCTTTCAGAAGGTATTTTAACTTTCTCCTTGTCCTTGCTCTTTGAGGCAGTAGATTTAAATGCCACTGACTTCCTCTTTGGTTCATCATTTTATTCCTTTTTTACCTTCAGTTCTTCTTCATACATCATTAACATACCAATTAATTCCTTAACAGGTAAAGTACCAATATCGCAAGATTGTCTAATTGAGATAGATGTGCCTCTCCATCGGTCTGGCAGACATCTCAGTATTCTCATGATTTGTTCCTTTGCTGGAACAGCCTTTCCAAGGGAGCTCATAGTGTTGAAAATTTCATTGAACCTAAGATACATGTCAGAGATAGGTTCACCAGGCTTCATTTTAAAATTATCATATTTAATAGTATAATTGTTCAATCTCATTTCTTTAACATTGGTTGTTCCTTCATGAGAAACACCCAAGGTATCCCAAATTTCATAGGCAGTTTTGCAAGCAAATATGCGATTAAATTCCTCATCTCCTAATGCACAATACAGGGCATTCATAGCTTTACAATTATTATTGTAATCTATTTTAGTAGGTTCATACCAATTTTTTCTTTCAGTTTATGGAATCTTATATTGAGTCTCTATAGCAGTCCAGATGTCAAATCCCATACTCTCTAAGTGAATTTTCATCTTAAGTTTCCACTAGGAATAATTTGTACCATTAAAGAAGGGGGGCTTGTTGGTAGTAGCACCTTCCAATCTATTGTCCATATTAACAAATTACTTTAAAAGAGCTATAAATTTAGAACTAACATAAATTTAAAGATCTTTAAAGTATAACTATAATCACAGTTGAATAAAATTACACATAGTCCTAACAAAACCTCTGATACTAAATGTTGTTCGGAGTGGTTTACTCAAGAGGGGGGTGAATTGAGAACCAATTAAAATTTTTGTTAAAAATATTTCTTCTAAAATCACCCAATTATAATTATAAGTTAAACTGTAGTGAATTTTTATTACATTAAAGGGTAAGTTAGATTCTCAGGAGATTTATTAGTTCTTAGTTAATTCAATCTGAAGATTAATTAACTTTTGAACCTAACCTAAAGCTTTATAGTACATACAAACACTTGCTAGTTTAACTATCAAAGTGACTTTAAAAATAGATTTTTATTTCAAAGTAAATAGCAGCGGAATATAAAATATATAGTATACTTTAGAATTAATCTAAGATGCACAGCAGATATAAAACAAGTGGTTCAGTCTCAAGACAAGACCTAATCCACTCTACTTGGTGATCACCTTCCACCAAGAAGTTTATATAAATAAACTCTGATCCACACCCTGGATCGGGGTAACAATAGTACATAGACTATACAGGCCACACAGGGACCTCTTCCACAGTTCTTGTGGGTAAACAAAATAGTAGTCAGGCCACACAGGGACCTCTTCCATAGTTTTCATGGGTAAACAAGAGTAAAGAGTTTGGTGTAAGGATTTTGAAATCCTTCAGTTCAGCGCAGAATTCAGTGTGTGTGTAAAATATACAGAGTACACACACTACTCAAAAGTAAACAAAAGAATAACTAAGAGAAATTAGATGTGATTTTAGAATGCTCTAGTGATTAGCAGTGTAGCTCTTGACTCGTTGGATAACACAAAAAAGCTTTTGAGTCTTTATCTTGTTTTTCTGTTGAAAAACAGAGTGTCGTGGTTCAGCTTGTGTTCTTCACGAGTGAATATTTTCTATTGATTCTAGTGTACTTTGTGTGTTCTTCAGTAGAGTTGGATTTCATGAATGAGACAATTGCCTTTTTGAAGATCGTGCAATCTCTTCTTTATTGTCGTGCTCAAGATTGGTGTTCTGTGCAGTACAGTGCACTCACGTTATTTGACTTGTCGCGCGTTGTATCGTGTATGTCTTCCTCGTGGGCACTCTTCTCTTTATCTTCGAATACATGAGAGTTAGCCGACAGGTTCCATGTATATTGTACCCCGTACCTCGTAATATGTCTATAAATAAACATTAAATATGTCAGTGCATTAAAGGCATCAAATATGACCGTTAAAAAGTTAAATAGAAAAATGACAAAATAGTTTAGGAAATGGTGTCACATTAGTTATGAAAACGGTGTCTCCTTCACAGTGTGTCCTTCATGGTGTCTCATTCATGGTGTCTCCTTCACGGTGTCTCCTTCACGGTGTGTCTTCATTGTGTCTCCTTCACGGTGTGTCTTTCACTGTGTCTCCTTCACGGTGTCTTCTTCACTGTGTTTGAGTCACGGTGTCTGACTTACGGTTTCTGGCTTTTGGTGCCTTGCTCATAGTCTCTGGATTCACATTGTCTTGATGACTGTGTCTTGCTAGATGTGTCTGGAACTTGGGAAAACAGAGTTTCTGGCTTACTGTGTATGTTCTTAGTGTCTTGTTTCACGGTGTCAGGCTTACTGTGTCACGGTGTCTCGTGGTCACAGTGTCTCATTAATTACGGTGTATGTGTCTTGCTCACAGTGTCTGACTTACTATGTCAAGCTTAACGGTGTCTTATACTTAGGCAAATAACTGTATCCAGACTTAAATAGTAATATGCATAAAATGAATTAAGCTTATCCATTATAAAGTATGAGATAACTTGAAACATAAATACACATGATTAATAATATTTTTGAGATTTGAGATTATTAATAAGATTTGTAATTATTATTGAGATTTGTGATCATTAAAACATGATTAATACATGAGGAGTCCAAAAATTTTGTATTAGAGGAATACCTTCTTAAGGATTAATTAGCTCTGTTTTTTTTTATGAATACCTATAATTAGTATCAAAGGGTGTACCTTTTAGAAATTATCAGTTTAACTCTGTTGACTTTTTACATGTCACGACCCGTCCCCCTAGGCCCGTATCGCGACTACCCCAAGCCCGCCTTCCATAGGCCAGGGGCTGGGGACTAGCACCGAAAAGGCAAATCCCTAAAATCAGAAAGGAATTGCCTTTAAACTTTTAAACTCACACAAACCAAGCACACATCAAGATAAAAGCACAAAGTTAACTATATAGTAAGCAGGGTGTATACAGAAAGTAAAGGGGGCCAAGATACAAGCCCAGTTGGAAAGTACATGTAAAACTAGGAACAGCTCCTACGAACAGCCGCCAAGGATCCTACCTGAAGGGTAGTTACAAATCTCAAATGGTCATCTCTATGGATTGTCTCGTCTAATGTTCACCTTCAAGCAGCCTCTAGGCCTGGTACCCTCGACCTCGATCAGCGCTGACCGTCGTCTGCACAAGACACAGCAAGGTGCGGGCATAGCCTGTGCAGGGGTGAGTATAACAATACTTAGTAGGGACCCTGAGACCCCTGAAGGTCTCTCTGAATCCACAAAGTATAAACCACAGAGTAAGACCACAATTACAAAGCACGAAGCAAAAATCAAACCTACTTAGGTATATTCCCATACATATACCTAAGTTATCAAGTATACCCATCTAGATCATGAGGAAACACAAAGCCCAACTCTTTATCCAAAAGTACAAATGTTCCACAAAGGAAGGAATACCATGAAGGTAAGTACCACAAAGGTAATTCCTCACAGAAGAATACCACAAAATTATCACCACACAAGAGTGAACCATAAAGGTAAGTACTAAAAAGGTAATGCCACATAGAAGAATACCACAAAGGAATCATCACACAGAAGTGTACCACAAAGGTAATTACCAAAAAGGTAACGCCACACAGAAGAATACCACAAAGGCATCATCACAAAAAAGTGTACCACAAAGGTAAGGACTCATCCCACACCAGGTATAAATTAAGTATGGAAGTATAGATGATTAGTTATATTGATAGATCATCTTACTTTGTCGAGAATATCTACTATTGACCCACACAGGATTTAAGATGACCCACATAGGATCTGAAGATGACCCACACGGGATCTAGAGATGACCCAAACAGGATCTGGAGATGCTGACCCACACAGGATCCGAGGATGACCCACTCAGGATCTGAAGACTCCTCAAGTACAGCCAGTCATAGGGTTCCTGCATTAAGAGTTCTTGATTCTGGGAATAATTTGCACAAATAACTATCACAAAGGTCTTCCATGTCATATGGGACCCAACACGACAGACGGCGCGTCAATTGGATGCCCAATCTATGAATTATTAGCATTTCTGTTCCGTGGGCCCAGTTGGATTCGGGTTCGATCCAACCTGGAAGTACTCCAACATTATCCAAAACTCAAGTAAAGTATACAAAAAGGACCGTCTTGATCCAAGGATTATGTTTCCACAGAGGGTTCATCAAACGGATACTCGATTCTCAAGATATGGCCAAAAAGGTGTATCTTGGTCCAAATAGGCCCGGGTCTGGTCCGACCCAGTCGAGCGACCCAGCCCGACCCGGGTTGGGCCGACCTGACCCAACCTGGGTCAGGCCCGACCCACAAAGGGGTCATCCGGCCCACGGGGCACGGCCCACTCGGTGCGGCCCGCTCGGCTGGGTGTTGTCTGCCCAGATGGGTGTGATCCGTCATGGCGGGGCCTGCCCTAGTCGCATCGGGGGATGGAACCCCTGGTATTCTGAATGGTCCAACGTACCGTTCAGCTTGGATAACCCAACAGTGAAAAGTGGTGCTTCCTTCTGGCACGAGGGACCCGCCGAAGTGGTCCCCGCTCGGTGTGACGCGGCCGGCCGGAAAACCGATCAGCTCTCCTCCCAGGGGTGTGACAACACCACTTTCCTCCCGCGGTTGGCCGGGTGTTGGATGCCCTCCGGTTGCATCTTCGCGGCTAAGAAACAGTGGCCTCCTCCTCTACCGGTGGTGCGGACGCGCGCCGCCTTGCCTCCATGCGGCCGGCCGGTGTGCCGGACGCCGCCTTCCACTACCGTGGCCGACGGGCCGCGGCCTACTTCGGTGGCACGGTTGCGCCACCGCCATCATTGTGGTTGGCCAGTGTGTCAACCGCCACCTGAACCCTACCAGTGTCGGTCGCTAGCAATGTGGTTGGGTGTTGGTCAACCCGTCAATCAGCCCGCGAAGAACACGTCAATCAACGAAGAATTGTGGAAGGATCGGGCTGTTTTTTTGGCCTTCACCCTCCACGTTAGAACGATAGTAGGCGGGTAGAGAAGAATGATTCAATGTAAACCCACGAAGAATAATCATAAACACACCCATACCTCATTCGTTCATTGGAGATGGCGTGAGGAAGAAGAAGAAGACGATGAAGATGTTGATGTTCGTCGCTCCTGCAACACGCTCCCGATCCAAGCTCGAGCATCGTCCTCGTCAGAGGTTCATTCTTCGTTAGAGGTGGTTCTTCATTAGAGGATGTTTCTCCAACAGTTCTCTAATTCCTCTCCTTTTCCAATGATTTCCCCCACCAGAGGTGAGGATCCAACTTAATTAAGTTAAGTAAATTAAATCAATTAATGTTGGCTCATTAAATTGGGAAAAAACCAAGAGTTTCCTCACATTAAAAGAGGAGTTCAGGTGGTCCCCACCACCAAGATTAAAATAGGTGGTTTCAATAAATTAAAAGTTATTTATTTTATTTTTCAATTCTCCCATAAAAATCCAAAAATCCAACTTCCGCCCTCGACCTACTGCGGTCAACGTGAAGGTCTCCTTAAGCGAATATCGGCACTGCGAGTTCAACGATGTCCTCGAATTTCAATTTTGAGCACCAGTTCAAAAGTTACAAAATGTCACTCACACATTTACTGAACATACCTAAAAAAAGTTCAGAAATTTATTCTGGGCACTCCGGGCCTCGAAATAACATGCCGCTAATTTTCACGGACTCTTAATATTTCCATATAATTAAAAAAATTACATGTAAAAATCTGGGTCTTTAAATTCTCCCCACCTCAGGGATTTTCATCCCCGAAAGCCACAACACAAACTAGATAAACAAGTGGGGGTATTGTGCATGAATCTGAGCCTCCCACTCCCATGTTATCTTCTGGAGGTTCCCGTGCTTCCAACGAACGCGCACCAGAGGCATCGATCGCCCGCATAGGACTCTCTCCTGTCAATCCTCAATCTCTACTAGAACCTCTAAAAAAGTCACCCCATCATCGATATCCAGCTCATCGTGTTCGATGATGTGTGAAGGATCATGTACGTATCTCCTCATCTGGGATACGTGGAAAACGTCATGCACCCGATGCAACTGAGGTGTAATAGCTAACAGGTAAGCCACCTCTTCAACTCTGCTGAGGACCTGAAAAGGTCTGATGAACCTCGGAGATAACCTTCTGCCTCGTCCAAATCTCTGAAAACCTCATTGAGGTGAGACTCATAGAAAGACATGGTCACCATCTTCAAACTTCAGAGGTCTTCGTCTCCTGTTAGCATAAGACTTATGCCTACTCTGTGAAGTCTTCATCTGCTCCTGAATGATCTGCACCTTCTCTGTGGTAGCCCATACCATCTCCGGTCCCATGAGTGCTAACTTCATGGGGTCAGTATAGCATAGAGATGATCTACAAGGTTGACCGTACAAAGCCTCGAATGGTGCCATACCGATGGTGGAGTGATAGTTTTTGTTGTACGTAAACTCCACCAAGGGCAAGTGATCCTTCCAACTGCATCCAAAATCAAGGATGCAAGCACAAAACTTGTCCTCAAGGGTCTGAACGGTCCACTCTCTCTGACGATCAGTATGAGGATGAAAGGCGGTGCTCAATCGAAACTGAGTCTTGAACACCTCCTACAACCCCTTTTATATCCAGGAAGTAAAACGTGCATCACGATCAGAGAAAATCGTCGAAGGCACTCCATGAAATCATACAATATCCCGTATATAGAGGCATCCAAGACCTCTACAGATCCATGCTCTCTTACAGGTAAGAAGTGGGCCGACTTGGTGAGCCATCCAATGATCACCCAAATAGAATCATGACCCCTGGAAGTGCATGGAAGTCCTATCATGAAGTCTATGGAAATTTCATCCCACTTCCACTCTGGCACCTCTAGTGGATGAACTAAGCCTGTAGGAACCTGATGCTACCTTCACTTGCTGACAAGTGAGGCATCGTGAGACAAACTCTGCCACTGCTTTCTTTATTTCCGGCCACCAGTGCTGACGTCGAAGATCCTGGTACATCTTTTTCACTCCTGAATGTACCGCTAGAGGGGACGTATGGAACTCCCTCAACACTTCCTCTTGTAGTTCCATCAGTACCATAGTATGCCCTATGAAAAGTATGTCATGCTCCCCACCTTCATAAAATCCATCAGGTGTCTATCTTGTGGATATCTAAGCACGCCGTGCTTCACATTCAGTGTCCCCAAGCTACGCCTCCCTAACATGATAAAGGAGTTGGGGAGTGACTGTCAGATACTGAAGATAAGTTTCTCCATCTCGATCCACATTGGATATCTATAAAGAGGTTAGCTGCTCCGTCACCTCACTCAGCAAATGTATACCAAATCTCCTGCTGAGAGCATCTGCTACTATGTTCCCCTTCCTAGCAGTATAGACTATCTCAAATTAATAGTCCTAGAGGAACTCAAGATAATTTCATTGTCTCAGGTTTAGGTCCTTCTGAGAGAAGATATACCTGAGACTCTTGTGATCAGAGTAGACTGTAAAACATTAGCCCATCAAGTAATGTCACCATATCTTCAAGGCAAAGACCACTGCTGCTAACTTTAGGTCATGGGTAGCGTAGTTCTTCTCATGTTGTCTCAGTTATTGAGAACTATACGTGATCACTGTTCTCTCATGCATCAGGACACATCTGAGTCTGGTCCCTGATGCATCGCAGTACACTACCTATCCAACACCCTCCTCCGGTGGCCTCAAGATGGGGGCACTCGTTAGTCTCTACCTCATCTCCTGAAAACTTTGTTTGAATCTCTCCGACCACACGAAGGGTTGTCCCTTCTTTGTTAATACTGATAAGGGTGCCTCAACCCTAGAAAAGTCAGGCACAAACCTCCGGTAATAACTGGCCAGACCCAGGAAACTCCGCACCTCTGTCACACTCCTGGGTGGCTCCCATGCTAGCACAACCTTAATATTCACTAGATCCACTGCAACTCCAGCCTCCGAGATGACGTGTCCTAGGAAGTGAACCTCTTGGATCCATAACTAGAACTTCTAGAGCTTACCATAAATTTGGTTCTCTCAGAGTGTGTCCAGAACTATCTGCAGATGATAGGCATGCTCCTCCTCTATAGCTGAGTATATCAGGATGTCGTCAATGAAGACTACCACAAAGCGATTAAGGTATGGATGGAAGATTCTGTTCATGAGTACCATGAACACTATTGGGGCATTGGTCATTCCGAATGGCATAACCAATAACTCCTAGTGGACATACCAATATCTGAAGGTCGTCTTTTACACATCCTTGTCTTGTACCCAGAGCTAGTGATAGCCCGATCTGAGGTATATCTTCAAAAACCACCGTTATCCCTTCAGTTGATCAAAAAGATCATCAATCCTTGGTAATGGTTACTTGTTCTTCACGGTCACCTGGTTTAGGCATTGATAGTCCACACAGAGTCTCAAACTCCCATTCACCTTCTTGGTGAACAAAATCAGGGTTGTCCAAGGAGAAACACTGGGCCGAATGAACCTCTTACTCTGCAAGTCCTCCAGCTATACTCGCAGCTCTTGAAGATCCGTAGGAGCCATCCGAAATGTTTTTGTAGATATTGGTGTCATCCCAGGGTAATATTCAATATAAAAGTCCACCTCTCTATGAGGAGGTTGACCCATAACATCATTAGGGAAAACATTAGCGTACTGGTCCACCACTACAGGATAGCTCAGACTCTCAACCTCAACTGCTCTGACGGTAAGGCTATCCAACAGATGTTTGATCGGCTGCACCCTCCTCCAGATAAGTCAATCTTGTATTGAAAAGGTTCCTTTCTCACTAGGGAAGGAAAACCAAGTCTTGTCCTCGCAAATACACCACACTTTTCGCCTAATACATTTTATCTGAGTATGAACTGTAGATTACTAATACATACCCAAGATGACATTGTAAGGTCTTGACACTGCTACTAAAAGATCTCAGTCAAAGCTCTCACCTCCTAGATTAAGCTCACAATGCCAACACAAATGTGTAATCATTGAATTATCTCCTGTAGTAGTCTCTAGGCATAAGGATCAAGCCAATGGATCCACTGGAATCTTTGAGCTCTGAAAAAGGGTAGTGGAAATAAAAGAGTGACTGGAACTTGTGTCTATAAGTATTACAGCTAAGGTGGAGTAGACACATATCATACCTCGAATCATATCTGAAGCACTGTGGTAATAGGCTTCAGTTTCTTAGAGATGAGCTCATCCCTGTCCACCTAATCCCTATGGTCGGGGTGGACCACCTTGAGGTGGTGGTGGTAGACACTAAAATAGTCGCCCACCGCCTGCTGCATAGCCAGCTCCTCTTCCATGTTAGCCTCCTACCTACGGACCTCCTTGATCGAATCTTCACCTCTACCTAGGCGGTCCCTCAACCGTCTATTGTTCATCTGTGTGGTGGTACGGGTAGTCGTGAGCCATGTGACCCTACCCGCCGCACGAGTAACACCACTTGCTTCTCTTCTGTACTACTCTATCTCGAGAACCCCGTACAATCGACCATGTATCCTACGGTTGTCCACCTGTTGGTCTGGTCCTCT
This sequence comes from Viscum album, assembly GCA_963277665.1. Taxonomy (NCBI): domain Eukaryota; kingdom Viridiplantae; phylum Streptophyta; class Magnoliopsida; order Santalales; family Viscaceae; genus Viscum; species Viscum album. The sequence continues at coordinate 894,959,809 of OY728126.1, forward strand.
TGGACCTCAGACTCATATGTCTACTTCCAGCTGCGGATGACTCTAATACGTGAGGTCCGGTGGTGGGTCTCACTACTGGTGACTTCTTAGCAAAGAATCTCTCCACTAAGAGTACTCGCTCTAACACCCCTGCCTACGTCGGGATGCTGAGAGAAATCATTGAAGCTATAATCTCCCATAAGACCCCTTGGTCGAAGGACTGGGCCCTAAATAAAGGGTCTCATGCCATGTTAGTGGAGTAGAGCAAGAGGTCGATGAACCTCACTGAATACTGAGCCACGGTCAAGCTACCCTGCTGCAGGTGGAGAATCTCTTGTATACACACAGAGCGTAAGGTCACTGGGATGAACTCTGCCCTGAAAAGGATCTCGAAGTCTGCCCAGATGATAGTGACCACGTTGTGAACCTGGAGCATCAAGCTCCACCATCTGCACATTTCTGCCTAAAGAATACTGGCGGAAAAGATTACCATGAGATCTGCTGGTGTCTCTACCAGTCTAAAAACTCTAACCACGGCCTCCAGCCAGTCCTCAACTGCCTGTGGATCCATCTATCCTGGGAACCTCGGTGGCCTATGGTGCTGAAACTTGTGCAATGCGATCATGAGGCATGCACCCTCTACTACTGGAGCTGGTGGCATCGGCTGCCCAATGGGTAGTGGTGTTGCTGGTACACCACCCGATGGTACAACTTCTAAAAGGGGTCCCTGCACCGAAGCCTCGTCGCTTGGTGGGTTGTCATCACGTACTCTACCTAGAACCCCGGTTGGCTGTCTGCATGGAGGCATCTTGAAAAGAAACAGGTGTGCCAGGGTCTATAAGTTATACCTGGTGAGCTAACTCAAAGAGATCACATAGAAAACTTTTCAAAAACATACACGCAATCAGTGTTTTTGTGCACTGAGTCAGAAATCATAAGTCAGGGTCCTGGAGTATGGATACATCATCCGCCGCACAAACACTGGATTCTCAAAACGGAAAACCACACTCATAACACTTAACACTATTTTCTATTAAAAGATCAGAGTATAAGTTATTCGGTAGAACCGACTCCTATGATACCAATTTGTCATGACCCGTCCCTCGGGGCTTGTGTCGTGACACCCTAAACCTGCCTTCTATAAGCCAGGGGCTGGAGACTAGAACTAGAAAGACATATCCCTAAAACTATGAAGGAATTTCCTTTAAACCTATAAATTCACACAAACCAAGCACATGGCAATATACAAGCACAAAGTAAACTGTATAATAAAAAAGGGTGTATATGGAAAGTAAAGGGGGCCAGGATACAAGCCCAATTAGAAAGTACAAGTAAAACTGGAAATAGTTCTTGAGAACACCTGCCAAGGATCATACCTGAAGAGTAGGTACAGCTCTCGAACTGTCGTCTATGTGGATCATCTGGTCTAATTTCCACCTCCAAGCAGCCTCCAAACCTAGTACCCTCGACCTTGATCAGCGCTGACCACCGTCTGCACAAGACACAGTAAAGTGCGGGCGCAAAACTTTCAGGGGTGAGTATAACGATACTCAGTAAGGAACCTGAGACCCTCAAAGGTCTCTCTGAATCCATAAAGGATAAACCTCAAAGTAAGACCACAATTATAAAGCACGAAGCAATAATCAACCCTACTTAGGTATATTCTCATACATATACCTAAGTTATCAAGTATACCCATCTTGATCATGAGGAAACACAAAGACCAACTCTTTAGCCAAAAGTACAATTGTTCCACAAAGGGAGGAATAACATAAAGGTAAGTACCACAAAGGTAACTCCACACAGAAGAATACCACAAAGTTATCACCACATATAAGTGTACCATAAAGGTAAGTACCACAAAGGTAATGCCAAACAGAAGAATACCAAAAAGGCATCATCACGCAGAAGTGTACCACAAAGGTAAGTACCCAAAGGTAACGCCACATAGAAAAATACCATAAAGGCATCATCACACAGAAGTGAACCATAAAGTTAAGGACTCAGATCAAACTAGGTATAACTTAATTATGGAAGTATATATGATTAGCTGTATTGCTAGATCATCTTACTTCATCGAGAAGCTCTACTGTTGACCCACACAGGATAGAAGATGACCCACACAGGATCTGAAGATGAATCACACAGGATCTGAAGATGACCCACACAGGATCCATAGATAACCCACATAGGATCTGGAGATGCTGACCCACATAGGATCCGAGGATGACCCACATAATATCTGAAGACTACTCAAGTACAGCAAGCCATAGGGTTCCCGCACTAAGCGCGCTTAATTATGGGAGGTTCTGCTCCTCAATCCATCAGTCGATACTTCAACTTCCACGAAGTCCCACGAAGAAGTATCATGAAGTTCCATCATGTCATATGGGACTCAACGTGACAGATGGAGCATCAATCAGACGCCCAGTCTGTGAGTTATTAGCATTTCTATTCTGAGGGCCCGGTTGGATTTGGGTTTGATCCAACCCATCCAAACTCTAACTTTATCCAAAACTCAAGTGGATTATACCAAAAGGATCGTCTCAATACAAGGATTCTGGTGCCATAAACGGTTTGTCAAACGGACGCCCGGTTCTCATGATATGGGAAAAAAGGCGTATCTGGGTCCAAATAGGCCCGGGTCTGGTCCGACCTGGTCGGACCGACCCGGCCGGGTCTGGCCCCACCTGGTTCAGGTCAACCCTTCATGGCCTGCAAAGGGGGTGACCCAGTCAGAGTGGCCTGTTGGGCGCGGCCCGCTCAAATGGGTGCGGTCCACCCGGCTCGGTGTGGTCCACCCGACTGGGTGCGGTCCGCCGTGGTGAGGCCCGCCCTAACCGCACTGAGGGGAGGTTCCCCCGAGTATTCTGAACAATCCAGTGGACCGTTTGGATTGGACAACCCAGTGGTGCCATGTGGCGCCGCCTGCTGGCACACAAGACCCACCGGAGTGGTCCCACTCAGTGAGATGCGGCCGGCCAAAAAAATGGTCAGCTCTCCTTCCAGCGGTGCGATAGCACCGCTGTCCTCACGTGGTTGGCCAGGTGTCAGCCGCCCCCCGGGTGCACCGTCGTGGCTAAGCAGTCGTGGCCTCCTCCTCTACGGACGGTGCGGACGCGCGCCACCTTGCCTCCACGCGGTCGGTCGACGTTCCAGCTGCCCCCTTTCACCGCCGCGGTCGACGGGCCATAGGCTACTTCGGCGGCATGGTTGTGCCGCCCTCGTCATCATGGTCGGCTGGTGTGTTGGCCGCCACCTGAACTCTACCGGCATCGGTAGCCGGAAACGTGGTCGGGTGCCACTCAACCCATCGATCAGCCCACGAAGAACACATCAATCAACAAAGAATTGCAGAGGGATCGGGTCGAGAATAATGATTCAATGTAAAACCATGAAAAAAAATCATAAACACACCCCTACCTCGTTCATTCGTTGTAGATGGCAAGAGGAAGAAGACGAGGATGACGAAGACGCCGATGTCCGTCGCTTCTGCAACATGTTCTCGATTTGAGCTCGAGCGTCATCCTCATCATAGGTTTGTTCTTCGTTGGAGGAGGTTATTCGTTGGAGGATATTTCTCTAATGGCTCTCCAATTTCCCTCCTTTTACAATGATTTCCCCCACAAAAGTTGAGTATCCAACTTAATTAAGTTAATTAAATTAAATCAATTAATATTGGATCATTAAATTGGGGGAAAACCAAGAGTTTCCTCACATTAAAAGAGGAGTTAAGGTGGTCCCCACCACCAAGATTCAAATGGGAGGTTTCAATAGAATAAAATTTATTTGTTTTATTTTTCAATTCTACCATGAAAATCTGAAATCCAACTTCCACCCTCGACCTACTACAGTCAAGTTGAAGGTCTCCTTAAGTGAATATTGGTGCTACGAGTTCAAAAGTTTCCTCAGATTTCAATTCCGAGCACCGGTTCAAAAGTTACAAAACGTCACTCGTGTGTTTACTGAATGTACCTAAAAAAATTTCATAAATTCATTTCGGGCAATCCGGGTCTCGAAATCACGCGCTGTCAATTTTTGTGGACTCGTAATATTTCCATATAATTAAAAAAAATACATGGAAAAATCAGGGTCTTTACATTACAGATACAATAAATTGATATTATAGGTTGACCTTAAAAGGATATTTTTTACTTTTTTATATTTATATGATTATTTAAGCAAACATGTATCCCAATCCTTAACTAGATGAGGGAAAAATCATTTTAGTGATGGAAAATCAGGATATTAAATTCTTAAATCCTATGTGACCACCTCATTTCAATGGAAGTGATTATGGATGTTAGAAAGATAGAATAGAGGTATTTTTTAAAAATATAGATATTTAATTTTGGACTAACATGGATAGACCTTATAAAATACCTAAGGTTGATATTGATACTTTAATTGGAAATGATGCTACAAAATATTTATTGAATTAAAAAGTGGTGAATTATCTTTATTTATCTCTTATTATAATTGTGTATAGTCAGTTACCTTCTTGTAAAAATGAATCTAGAATTTGGAGGACTTTAAAATTCACTCATCAAGGAACTAAAAAATTTAAGAGAACTAAACTTTGCATTCAAAGTGTTTAATTTCCAGAATTTATAATGTTTGATCATGAAGGTGTAAATGAGATGTTCAAAAAATACACATACTATCAACAACATGGCTACATTTGGTGAAACTATAAACAATGAAGTAATGATTGAAATAATACTTCGATCCTTACCAAATAAGTGGAATTCAAAGAAATTAGCTATTAAAGAAATAAAATATTTTATTTAATAATCTCTATATTAGATTATCGTATATTTATTACAATGTGATCTTGAATTGAAGAATAATGATCTCGATTCTTCCAATAAAAGAAAAAAAAATCTTATTTTAAATATAAATTTGTTTATGTTAACTCTTCTAGTGAATTCTTATATTATTATAGCTTGAATAAGTATGATGATCTAAAACAAGTTTTAAAATGAATTCAAGGACTCATAAAGAAAAATCATTCTACCAAAAATTATAGAAGGAAAATAAATAGATACAATAATCATTTCAAAATAAAGGGAAAAATGGTAAATCCACTATTATTTTTTTATGAAGGTAGGAAACCTGACCATACCAAATACAAGTGTCCAAAGTTGAAACAAGAATCGATTTATAAGAAATAAAAGAGGAAAATGAAACATGCTTATCATGTTGGTTAGAGTTTCACTAAAGAATAATACTCTAGTAAAAAAGTTGAAAGTGAGAAGGATACTGATAATGGGAAAATATCCTTAAGTAACATATCCCTTTAGTGATATGTGAAAACCTACAAGTTTTCATTTGACGGCTTCATTAAGTAAGGTTAATAATTATTCTATTTATGACTTTTTTTAATCTTCTTCTAGTTATGATTGTGATAAAACTAATGTTAAATAATTAAGTGAATTTTGTGATTAATTTCAAGAGTAAATTGAAAATATTTCTAAAAAGTATGAAAATTTTACTATGGATCATAAGAAGGTTACTAAAGTAATAAGAAATATTATTTGGAAAATGAAAAGTTAAAAAATTCCATTTTTTGAGTTTTATAAAGAAAAGGATAAAATAAAGATTATATAGAATAATATTTATAAAATCAAAAAGGGAAACCATAGTTTGATAAATTCTCCTTTATCTATAAAATATAAAGTCTTTTCTGATCTTGAGATTATTCAGAAAGAGAATTTTGATCTAAAAAAGGATGTTTTCAATTTGAAAGAAGCATTACCTACCTTTGTTCTAGGAAAATAAAAATATGATGAGATAGTAGTTATGATAAAAAAAAAATTATAAGACCGGTTTTGGTTATAATAATTAGATTACTAAGATGTACAAGTCTTATTTTGTTAATAGTTCTATAGGGAAGGTTTCAATAGTCACATGCTTGAAATGTAAATTTCAAGGAAATTATGTCGATGGACGTTCTCTCAGGCTCCCTCAATCTCCCTATATCACCATATTTTCTATTTCTAATAATTTATCTTCTCATGTAACTTACAATAAATGTTTTAGTTGTGAAGTATTTTAAAATAAAAAATGCATCTTCAATTTCATTATGAAATATGAAATTCATTTTGAAAATTTATTGGGTATATTTCTAAAATAAATCTAGAAATATTCTATTATTTCTCTTATTTATTTAAAGTGTTTGTAATCATCAAAAGGGGGGATATTTTTGTACACTCCACTCTCTTGGATGTTTTTAATGATCACAAACATAAAATGTGTTACTAACAATTTCATGTATTTTCATTATTTATGTTTTTAAATCATATTGGGAATTTTTCTGGCCAAACCATGGGATCTAGAGGCACTTGGAGGTCCATTTTGGGGGGCCTTTATAGATGGAAAAACTAGTTACCCAGTGGGAAGGCACCGACCAACCGATAGATTTGGAAAGAAGCACATGATCCTATATAAACCCATCAACCATCCAATGGTCTTCCATCGGCCTTTTAGTGGAGCTGTCAGTATCACATAGCTACTTCCTAGGCCACTAGATAGCTAGTGGAACCTGTAAAACCTAGGTTAGGGCCATGAAGCCCACTGACCAGCTAGTGGGGCCTACCCACTGGTTAGTGGAGCTTTTCCATAAAGCCAACATAACTATTGTAGGTTGTCCCTTCTGACCTCTCTCACCTTATAACAAATCTATTTAAGACTTAAGACCTCGAAGACCCCCAAGGGACCTCCAAAAACTATAAATATACCTCATTTAAGGCTTGGAGATATCAGATACCATATTGAAGCTATTATTCCCACATTTGATCTCCCTTCTATTATATTTTCATAATCTCTAGCTCTCTCTCACTCTCATTTGTATCTCTTTCTCTCTATTTTTACTTTCTTATCTTGTTGAGATAATTGAGATTGTACTAAAAAGTTTTTTTTATTAATAAAAAACCCCTTATAATTATTCTTCTTGTATGGTCACTACCACTAAAGTTGGAGTTATTTGTGTTTCTTGCATAACCACTAAAAAAATGTTGTATTGGGTTTATTTATTTCTCCATTGAAAAGCAAGTGTATTTCTCTTTCTCTGGTATATTGGATTTTATTAAAGCTAAGGGACTAATCTAAAAGCCCAAATCCTTGAAGGAGGAGATGTATGCACTCAAGTGTTGAGTTTTTGAACACCTTTATCAAATTATTCTACCTTGTCTTTTATTTTAATTTACTATTTCACATACTTTATAAATTTTATATATTGAATTATTTAATTTTAATTTATAATAGAAAATTCAACCCCCCTATTTACATCCTACTCTGAACAACAACCAAAACTCTCTAAAAATGACCTTGGGATCGACTAGGGTTCAAGAGAGAGAAATAAAGTTGAATCAAGGAGAAAGATTCACCAATATTTATAGAGAAACTCGACCGACCACCTCCATGATGTGGTAGTTTCAAAAAAGGCCATCATGAACTTAGTTAAATCTTGATCTAAAATCCCATGTCTTCAAAATTTCATATCACTCCCCCCCATCGGTTTTTTTGGTTGTTTTAAAAATGGGTTTACAAATACTACGGTATGTTAACACCCAAAATGGTCATATCGACCTTCAACCCCAAAATCTACAAAGAATTTCCATGATATATGAATTTCAGTTTCCATTTTTAAGCTCGATAAACATCACAAAACCAAGGAATAACACCACTATGACTCCTCAAATGGGAATTTTTCCCTTTTCTATTTCCCAAGGGGATTCCTTAAAAAACCTCGAGGTTTTAAACTCACAAAAACAACCATAACTCCAACATAGTGAGATCCCCACATAAGATAAAATCTAAAAACTTGACCTTACGTAGCATTAAACATAAGGATAATCCACATAAGATTAAATTATAAACCACATGATATTTACCCATGTAGTATTAAATTAGAAGCCACAATGCAGTACCACTATCACCACCTAAACTGGGGTTACACCTCTCCCTCCAATGTCCCGAAGGCCTTCATTTTTTATTGATTTTTGATAATCCACCTTTAAAGGAATTAGGTGGAACCCATACACCACACCCTTTAAAATAACCTAAATCTTTTTGAGCACCACACCCTTTAAAATAACCTACCCAAATCCAAAATTGTAATTTTACACCTTGGTTTCACCATGCATCAAATTATCCAATTCTCTATGATTTTAATTTAGAACTGACCTCCACTATAACTTCTAAAATTGTTTTTTTGGACCCTAGAGATAGAAAACACAACCCTCTAACTTCAAACCACCTTTAAAATTGCTTGTGATGCCTCCAAATCTAGAAAAAATGAAAATTAAAGGTCTGTGAAACACGTTCTATTACAATTTATGATAAATAATTTTAATAAAATAAGTAATTAAAAATATCAACAAAAATATAAATGTAATACAACTCAAAAGTAGAGCCTATCGGGACACCAAAAAGTAACTCCCCCAAAAATAAACCCACTGACTCTTTCAAGCCTCCCCAAAAACTCCATGAGTCATCCCATCAGTGGAACTCCTCCTCCACCAAGCCTCCCCAAAAACTCCATGAGTTATCCCATCAGTGGAACTCCTCCTCCACCATAGTTCCCAAGCTATAGCTACCAACCACCACTTGTAAAAAATGATGCATTTCCCTTACATGTTTCATGTTTCATATAGCATGCCCATCCACCAGAGCGGGTGAATAGTGGGTGAGTACTATACCATGTAGGATTTCCCTATTGCTTCCCATAGACCCCATGTATGTGAGAAATCGTCAAGAAAAATGAATTTTATAAAACATTCCCCGCTCCATGAAATTTTATAAAAACTCATAATAAATGAAAAAATGATACATAATAGTCAACATAAGTATTTATAACAAATAAACTTGTAAGGAATCTCAATCAATCCACAAAGAAACACTAAAAGGACAAAATCCAAATCACACATCCATGTCAATAACCATAACTTGATGGAGATTATCGGCCATGAGTAGCCAAAAAAATTGGTTGTAGCCTACTTGTGAGAGGACTATCTACCCAAAACCTCACCTTAGTATTTATAATAAGGTCGCCACACCCAACTGCTAGTTTCCACTATATCACCTTGTCATTTCTAGAAAGTTCCCAACACCCAAGTGGGAGTTTCCAAGACTCTTGCATTATCCCTCAACAAAAAATCAAAAAAATAAATATAATAAATAAAAAACCATCAATACACAATAAAGGAAACCCAATGAAACCAATTTAGTATTAAAATTAATTTCATACCAAAACTCCATTTTCCATAAAACACTCACGCACCTGGAATATCACCACTTTGTGTTTACCTAAAAACATTCACACCCAAACCCTTTTTTCCCATACCAAAATCACATTCACAATAAATTTTTTTAAGTATATAAAATAATTTAAACAAATCATCACACCAAACCCATGAGATTTCAGCACAAACTAGCACACAAGAAAATCCAACTACCTCAAATTTAGCAATTTCATGAAACTATGCCACAAAACACAAGATTTGGACACCCCTTATGCTGCTCAAATCCCTAGAACCAAAATCCCTAGATTAATCTAAGAGTTCACCACTAAAATCGATAAAACCTTGCCTAGTTAGGGTTTTTGCTGAGAAAAATAAAGAATGAGATGTGAAGAGGGGGTCTTGGAGAGAATTATCATATATGTGGACACAAAATGCACCAAGATACAAGATAAATGAGTTCTGAAGGAAATGAATCATAAAATATATATAATGTTTTAGATTTTCCAGGTATTATTTTTAAATATTATATGGAATTAATTCGAGACCATATGCTGAGATGGAGTGTGATTATAAGGCCCAGTGTGCCCGGAATAAATTTTTGAAATGTATTAAATATATTAAATAGCACGTGTTAGTGGTTTTCCTAAAAAAGTTTAATAAATTCTAAATGGGTGTCTGGATAGAAAATATGTGGGTACCGTTGAGTTCAAAGCAGTGACTTTACCTTAGGTGAGGCCTAACATCGGTCATTGTGGGTCGGCTATGAAAGTTAGTTTTTGGATGTTTTAAAGAATAAAATAAATTAAAGATTTATTTTATTTTAACATTACATAGTGATGCAGCAACGTGTTTTTTATTTTTAAATAAATAGATTAGAAAGGGACCTAGGGTTAGAATTCATAACCTTAGAGAAATCCCTAGAAGCTCTAGAAAAATCCTTGGAGAAACCTCTTGATGGAAGACAACGAGATGGAGGATCATGATCGTTCTTGAAGGATCGCCATTGGAAATAAATCCTTGATACCGAACGATCTAAATCTCAGGTAGGGAATTGTGATTTCAATTCCTTCTTTCCCATTCTTATATTCAATGATGAATGCGGATCAACCCACGAATAGGTTGACCCGTGGTTCGATTGTTATTGCAGGATGGGTTAATTGTGAGATTCTTTTTGAAAAAGATGAGTACATGGGATCTTAGAATAAATAAAAAAACAAGTCTAAAATAGTTTGAAAAAGGGAACTTTAAATTTATCCCTTAGAATAAAGGGAAAAAGATCATCATGGAGAGTGTTAAATGTAATACAAACCTCCTCATTCACTCCCTTTTTGGAAAGAACATTAGCAATAAAGTTTGCTTCATGAAATACATGCATGATAATGTATTTCATTTATGAAAAATTATCAAGGTACTTGGTATATTTCATGGTTAGATTATAAGTGATATGGATTTTTCTTATTTTGACAGCCTACACAATTGTAGTGGAATCGCATTCAAACAAGATATTACTCTAATTGTATTGTTAATCCATGCATACAATACTGATCAGCCCCATAATCTCAGCTTCCAGTGCAATAAAAAATCCACAAGGTCTATTTTAACATTCAACAATATCACCATTTTTATTCTGAAAAACCACACCAAAACCAGCTTGTCCATGATTGCCCCTCAATTCCATGTCTGTGTTACATTTGATCCAACCAATGGGATTAATTTGGGGATGATTATTATTTATGTTATTTAGCTTGATGATTGTTCTTATGGAATAAATCAAAACTGGAATTAACAATAATTGAGGTTTGTTCTATGGGTTTGTTCCATGTGATTTCTTCTTCTTTTTCCCCACACGTTCTTCTTTCATCATGGGGTTATAAACGGATGATCGTTGCACCTTCGATTCACGGTGAAATGATCCAAGATTGTAGATCTAGAATTAGGATGACCTAGAGAAGGTGTGATGAAGATGAATATAGAAGGATTGAATTATTTCAAAAGATATCGTCCTTCGAATGGTTCTTCATGTGGGTGATCATAATTGGATTTTTGAGTATATCCAAGGCCTGAAACTTTCCAAATTAGTGATGGTGTGAACAGATGACTTCGGATCTGGATTTTTCTTATGAAGTGTGGTTGGAACTATGGTTGGAGTAATGAATAAGATGGTTGGAGTATGAACCAGGGATTCTGGAAATTCCCGATGAACACGGCGTGTATTTTGGAATACACAGCGTGTGGTCCCCACTGAGTGACAGCTAGGGTTTTGTAATGTTGTAAAGTGTCAGACGGTGTGTGGAAACAGTCACATAGCATGTGGGACTTTCCCCAAAAACTTGACATGTATCTAAAGGGATGAACGGACATGGGGTGGAGTACACGGCATGTACTCCACCACATGACCAGACCCAAACTGGTTACATGGGATACCCCATGTACTAGTACACAGGTAGGCTAACATGGGTTAACACCGTGTACTGACACACGGCCGGGGTATATGGGTGGAATCCTAATGGACGGACACGACATGTAATCCTTTCTACATGTCGTGTATACCCTTTTCTACATGACATGTTCTTCTGACACAGGTCATTTTACATGAGTAGTACTCAATATCAAGGTAAATGAATGTGACCCTACTACATATTGTGTATCCCTTTCTACATGGCTTAGACTCCTTTTCCACTATATCTAGGACAATTTTCATTTGGTTTCATGCCCTTGTTCATTTCCCTGAAGGTTGTTGTGTAATGTTTCCTACACACTAGAGTATAATCCCTTCAGCAGTTTATCTTGGTTAGAGTTGTTAGAATCCCATGTGAGGCCCGATGAGGGATCCTCTATTCATTCTTCATGCCCTGGGAGGATTTTTGGGTATATACATGACCAACTTTACCAGGTGTCGATCCTCTACTTAGTGGGCTATTCCAGATGGAGTTGTTGGTATCACCCCATGGCTCTGGCTGTGATCCTCATTTGATGTATCATATCTCTCTTCATATCGTTCAGAATATCTCTCTCATGATGGTTTCCAATGAACAATACTTCTCGAACGGATGTCATCAATGTTATCGGACTCAGGAGTGCGTGCTCCTGAATGAGTGCTTCATGGAATCATTGATTGGCCGCATGGAAGTATCGTTACTTCCTCCAGTGTAATTCAAATTAGAATTTATTGTCCCAAGATTTCACTAACTACAAGGGTGTAGTGTAGTGGGAGTGCGGGGTTGAACCCGCAGGGAGACTACTATTTCGGATGGGGAATTCTGGTTTTTAGACCCAAAGGGGAGTCCTTTCGAGAAATATTATTGTTTGGGATTTTACTTATCTTCTACTTGAGGGTGGCTATAATTAATTATAGAGGGTTTGGGATCAAGTTGAGTATCTGAGTGAAGAATGTTCCTTAGTTCTAATATTGGCAATGTCCTTCAGCTTAGTCTGCGAAGAAAATAGTTGTCACTAGTTGACCTTGGTCTGGCCACCTAGTTCTACCTAGGAAGTAACTATTCTGTGGTTGGGAGATAGTTAATAGCCTAGGTTCATTATGTTTGGATTCAAAGGCATAAAGTGTCCTAGGATAGTGATAGTAGCCTAGTCTACTCTAATCAAGATAGGGTCATTTTCTTGAATGTCTCGTGGTCAGGGACGTTCACACAAATGGGGTGGCCTATTAAGTTTTATCCTGATTACTAATTTTGTTAGGGTTTCCAAGTTTAGAATTAAATATTTATTTAAGTATGCAGATATATTGAACTTGATCCCAACCCCTAAAGAATTTATCTACTCATTGCAGGGTAGGATGTAATTAAATAAATTAAAGACAGGATACTTGATAGGTTGATTAATGGAACTGAGATCATGCAAATGTTAGGGAAATATAACATGCACTAAGTAAATAACAATTATAAATAAAATACTTACTTGATAAGGAAATTAAAATTGAATCAAAATGCAGAAATAGAATTGGAAAGGCATTGAATGACAGAAGCTTCACAGCTCTTGGATTAATAAAAATGTAAAAACATGAAGAATTAGAGAGTTTTAAAGGGGAAAGGGGGGAAGAATTTGTAAGGGAGACGAAAGGGAGAGAAAGTGCTCATTTGGAATTTTGTGAAATTCTCTGCTACTAAACTTCTTATATAGGTGAAAACCATCATGATATGTACCTGAAGTACACATCGTGTAGCCTCAATCTACGTTATTTTTTGTAGATTTTGGATCTCCATCATACCGTGCAGGTCTATCACAAATTTAAGAGGTTTGAACAGGTACACATCGTTTCCTTGGTGTTCAAAGCATGTACCCCATATCCAGTTGTCTTCTGCATGGAATCCTTGTAGTTTTCTCACTATCTAGTTAGACTGTCATTACGACGTGTCCTGGATATACATGACATGTTATGGATTTTTCCTTTAGGCTTTGTGTCATGGTCATGACTTGGCTTCACAACTTAGGGAAGGCTGTGATCTTTAAGTACACAATGTGTATTGGTGGATCACAATGTGTACTTGGCCATTTTTTCACTTTTTCTGCCTATCTTCCTTGGGATCCTACGAAGATTTTATTCTTAAAAAATTAGACAAATTCCACATCAATTATCGAGAAATTTAATGAAAAACTATAAAAATTTGACAGCAACATGTATATATAAATTAGGCTTATCAAATCCTCCCATACTTGACCAATTTCTTGTCCTCGAGTTATAATGTCTCAAAAAATATTTTGCAGTTGATAAGAAATTTGTAAAGAAATAAATATTTTTTATGTTCATGAAATTAAAATTAGGTGTAAGTAGAAAAAGTTCAAGTTCTAGAATTAAACCTCCATAAAAAATAAGTCATGCCTCATAGTGTATCTTTTTAAAACAAACTCTATTCTTTTAATTATAACCATTTAACTATTCCTTAAGTTCTATACCCAATTGTAATTTACCTCACTATGATCTTCTCTCATCACTCAGAGTAAAAAATTTAAGTAAAGTTATGCTCATACCCTGAGTACATATTCCTAACCATAGGCTTACACTACTTCTATCATCTCCACTATGTAAAGACAAGTATAAAATTAATCTTGAGTGCTTCAGCAATAAGGTTCTGATGACTCTAAGGCTGAAGGTAGGTTGGAAAAAAGTGAAAATCAGGCTCAAAATGAGGTTAATATATAAAGTAAAATGCATGGGTATCAAGATAAGTGTGATAAAGTTCCTCCCTATGGCGAATTAAACCTCTACTCTAGCAGCTCAAGTTGGATCCATATGTGCAGTAGGTATGTATACAAAAATGATTCTATTCCTTTCCTTTTTCTTTTTATTTTTCCTTTTAATTTTTCTAAATTCATTCCTAGGATAGATCTCCCATCCATCACCTAACCACATATGATCCTTCGAGGGATTCATCGGTATGAAAAATGGTGATTTTTGACCTTCCTAGTACACAACCCAAATAATTTTTTTTCATTTTTGTATTTTCAAAAGGAACATAATATGAATGAAATGAAATAAAAATGGATATGGATCACAACCTCGTAGTAAGGTGAGCGCACCATACATCTCTGAAAGTGGAATAATCCCATGCTATCTGAATGCCTCCCCCAACCTTGTTCAAAAGTAACCTTAAGCATTGTACAAGGAGCTGGGTGGGAAGATAAATGGGATTGAAATAGTTTCATTCTAACAGGTCATTCATGGAAACTCTGGGATAAATGAAGGATAGATTCCAGGTGGGTCTCAAGTAAAATAGTTATCAAAGGATGCCTCAATCATTTTAATTTTATACTTGTTCGGTCATCACTTTAATAAGATCTTACTACAACTTCTGGTTAGTTTATATGCCTTAGGTATCTCTCAAGAAATATACTTAGACAAGAATATTCAATTGAAGGTTTAGATTCCTCTTATGTAGTGAGAATCAAATAAAAACTGGCAGTCAAAAAGGGAATAAATCTTAAGTAGTGGGTTAATAAATCATACTTTCTAATATTTTTAATTTGAATTAATTATCTAAACTCAGCAATCATTCTCAAACAATCCTAATAAGGGGAAAAATGGTCTTTAACAATTTTATACTTAACTTTTTCTTTAATTATAAGGGAAAAAATATTTTCAAGTTTAAAGCATGCTTATCCCTTTGAAAATGTATCCTAAACAAGTAAGAACAATAAAAAATTCAAGTGTATCACCAGTGAAACTGTGAGACCCCCCCCCCCCCCCCACACACACACACACACTTAAAATGAGATAGTTTCCCCACTGTCAATGAAATATAGGTGGGAGTGGGTATGTGGGTTTTTTTAAGGAATGGAAATGGAATTTGTGAATGAATTGAAATAAGAGTGAATCGGGAGATCCCTAATAAAAAGTGGTATGCCATGTGGGTGTTTGAAGCTGTCGTAGTACTCAATCCAATGTACCTATAATGTGGTTAGAAAATAAAATCATGCACTAGGTATAAAGATTAGTCCACAGGTATAAGAATGTATAAATAGAAAATAATTCAAAATAGTACGGAACATGGTGAGAAACGGTGATACTCATTTTATTCAAATTGTGACAATTTTACAATGTAGCTCCATGAAAGACACAAAATTGAGTATTAAAAGAAAATGAAAAATACACGGCAACTACAACTCGACTAAAAATATTATGAACTATGGATTTCCTCCCATAAAGTGCTAACTAAAAATCATCATCTAGACGGATGGATAGAGGTTGTTGTTAGAAGTCCCATTGGCTCAGTTGCTCATTCACCTCTTACAACAACTAAAGGTTGTGTCCTCAACCTCAAGTGGCCTTTTCGGTGGGTTTATCACTTTGTGTGTAGTCACATGATCATGGATAAGGTGTGGTAAGAATGGAATCATTGGTCATGGCTACTGCTGTTGCTGGTGAATTTCGAGTGAAAGCTCATGAATCTTTCAGGAAATGTTTATGACTTTCTCGAGGACAATTTGTTCTAGGAATTCTTGCGGGATTAGACCATCAAGGATGGTAGATTATTCTGAGGAGATTGACATGATAAAGATACAAATAAAAGCTATAAAAACAAAACACAACAGAATATAAAATCCCATAAATATATATCAAAAGTCCATATAGAGGTGGAAAATAAAATGATGAAAAAAAACCAGCCCAAGTACATGTAAAAGTCCCAAAAATCCTAAAAGATATATCAAAGTCAGATCAAGGATTCACACCAAAAATTCAAGCATCATCCCACTACCCGGTGTCTCGACTAACTGGTCGACCGCATCAGCGTTAGTAGCAGCAATAGAGGATGGATGGGCGATTGTGGTGGATGGTGTGGTAGTGGAGGTAGAGAGATGGTATGGGGTGGTTGGTGGGGAAGTATCGATCCGTACTAGGGTTGTGGGTCTGGCAGCTGGATCTATGAATGGTACCTCAGGGATGGGATTAGTGGCAACTCCTTTTCTCCTCTAGACTTCTCTTCCAGAAACACTTGCTGGGTGGCAGGGTCAATGAGATTAGGAGGGAGGTCCAGCTGGTTGGAAGGGGGTGGAGGAATGGTAGAGAATGAAGGTACATCTAGGGAGGGATATGGTGAAGGGGTAAATGTAGTGCTCTTGATGAATGGGAGATGGAGGTGGGTCAATATTTGGTACATATTCACTAAAATGCACTGTAGATCGGCCTGGATCTTGGTGAGGGTGTGAAAGGATGGTGGTGGTATGGTCGATGGGGTGGCGGCTGATGTGGTGGTGGGTATTAATGGAGTAGGTGTGATTGTATGATGAGGCTAGTATGGGTATGATGCTACTGCTATGGCTAGCTTCTCCTGAGGTGCGGCCTCCTAGATGTCTGGTAACCTAAAATAAATGTTTTCCTCTCTCACGAGCATCTACATATTGTGAAGAAGCACAATATAAATCACCTAGAAGAGTCCAAAAGAGTTGAGGGGTTGAGATGTATCAAAGATTCCCAGGTACATGGCTAGGTGGGTGATGAAGGATCCACCCATGAGTGTGACCCGCTTCCTCTGAGTCTGAACTTTGAAGTATGAAGCGAAATAGGTTGCCATATTTATGAGTGGTCCACCTATGAAAGCTACTAAAATCAATACATCCATCTAACTGACGCTTCCATGGGTCTCTCTTCGCACAAACCAACCATGTGGCGTGGCTCGATGCAAGATGCAAAAGTTCAGGCTTCGCAGACGAGTGGACTTTGTGATTCTGGGATCATGATGGGACAGGGGGTCATGGGCGATGAGTGACCAGAGGTTCGGTGAAGTCTCTTGGGATGGTTGTGTCTGAAATGTAGGATAAATATTCGAAATGATGAACTCCTCGGTATAGATACTGATCCCAAATCTGAACTCTACCAAATCAAGCTTGTGAGGTCTGCCGCCAAGCCGGAAATGTAGTCAGTCCACGATGATCTTGAAAGTGTCCAAGAATTCTAGGAATAACTCCTGGTACATATCCTATCGCACTTCTATAATGTTTTCTATATGTAATGTCTCTAAGAGGTGTTGGACATCATCACCAACATTCATCTTGGTGAGCACATCCAACTCCAAAGTTTTGTTGGTGCACATCAACTTTGCATGTAGGCAGAGAAGATTAACTTGATATTATGGGTTACTGAAGTAGAGCATCAGGTAAAAGTGCAGGTTATCATCAGTGGATAGAGAGGAGGTGTCATCCTGAGAATCAAATGTATCACGGGTCCCTAAGAAGCTGGTCGCTGGATCTCGGAGTCTGAGGAGGAAGCAGAGGGTTTGGGCTTGGGATGGGGTCACTTGGTGCGCGCCATGGATGCAGGAGGATGGTGTGCAGGTAAGGGGTTCGAGGGGAGGGAGGTAGTGTGTGGGCAGGGGTGTAGAATAGGGGACTCATGGGTAGGGAAAAAGGTAGTGGGAGGGTGCGTCTGTGAGGGAGAGGGATGGGAGTGGCGTGCTGGTTTGGTGGTGCGGGAGGGAGGGAGTCGGGGGAGACGAGGCATCGAGAGGGGAAAAAGGTTAGCAGGTCATAACTTTCGGTTCATGACCTACAGTTTTAAAAAAATAGAACTGATTCTGTACATGATGTGTATAGGTGAGTCACATCATGTATGGGTAGAAAATTGAATTTTTATGGGCAAAAAAGAAGCACGACATGAACCATGTGTACATGATGTGTACTGATCTTTGTTTGGTCCATTTTTTTTCTTTTTTTTGTGACTCCTCATCCTATATACTTGAAAATAATTGAACAAGATCCTAGTATAACTTATCTAAAGAATTCCTAACTTGGGTTTCCTCCAATTCAGTGCTTACTTTATAGTTGGGAGCTTGACTCCTTCAAATCTTAATATAAGTTGAGGATGATAACACAGCCTTCATGGAATGGTTCCTGAAATATATTCAACCTTGACCATTCACCTTGAATGGTGGCCCTCCGTCTCATTGAATTTCAATCATTCCATAAGGAAAAACTTGGACAAACTCAAAAATACCAGACCATCTTGACTTCATCTTTCCTGGGAATAGTTTTAATCTTGAATTAAATAGCAAAAACTTATTCCTTGGGATGAAGGTATGTCTTTCAATTCATTGGTTGTGCCACTTTTTTCTTTTTCCTTGTAAATCCTTTCCTTTTCATATGTGCCTCTCTTTATTTCCTCCAATTTGGTTAATTGCAATAACCATTCCTCTCCAAACTTTTCTATAACCAAATTTATCGTTTTAATCGCCTAGAATGAATGATGTTCCAGCTCCACTGGAAGATAACAGGGTTTTCCATAAACCAGACTAAATGGGGTGGTGCCTATGGGTGTTTTGTATGCAGTTTTGTATGTCCATAATGTATCGTCCAACTTTAGGCTCCAATCACTTATGCTTGTGTTTACAGTCTTTTCTAAGATTTTCTTCACCTCCTTGTTTGAAAATTCAACTTTCCCACTTATTTGTGGGTGATAGGGAGCTCCGATGTTGTAGAAAACGCCATATCTTTTAAGCATCTTCTACACCAGTTGATTGGAGAAGTGGGTTTTGCGATCATTGATGAGTAGACGCGAAAATCCAAAATATGAAAATACATTCTTTCTAAAAAAGTTCATAACTACTTTTGCGGTGTCGTGAGCTGTGGCTTCGGCTTCAACCCAATTAGAGACATAATATATTGTAACCAAAATATAATTCCTTCTATGTGATGTGGGGAATGGTCCCATAAATTCGATGCCCCAGACATCAAAAACTTCAACTTCTAGAATGGGGTTCTGTGGAATCTCATTTCTTCTACTGATTTTCCCCATTCTTTGACATCTATCGCATCGAAGGAAAAATCCCTGGTATCGTGATGCAATAAATTCCAAAAAAAATCCTCTTTGTAAGATCTTAGCCACTTTTCCCTTAGTTCCATGATTCCAAATAGTTGGCGATGTGTGGCACATTTTGATCACATTCTGTGTCTCTTCTTGTGGAATGCAACGTCTTAAAAGGCCATCGGCTCAGTGCTTGAATAGCAGAGGTTCTTCCTAGAAGTAGTGCTTGGAATATGATAAAAACTTATTTCACTGCTGATATGAGAGGTCATGATGGAGAAGTCTTGTGTCAAGATATTTGACCATGTATGGGAACTAGGGATAGGTCTTGACATGAAATAATGTCTCGTCTGGGAAATCTACTTCAATATCAGCATCGTCGTCTTATTTGATGATGGTAAGAGGTAATTGGGAGAGGTGTTTTGTAATGAAATTTTCTATTCCTTTTGTGTCCTTGATTACAATGTAGAATTATTTCAGTAAGAGAATCCAGCGTATCAATATTTTTGCATCTTTCTTTTTCATCAGGTATCAAAGGGTGGCATGATTCATATGGACAATGACTTTTGACTAAACTAGGTATGAACAGAAATTTTCAAAGGCATAATCGACAGTTAGGATATCCTTCTCCATAGTTTTATAATTGATATGGTCTTCATTTAATGTGTGGATGGCATAATATATTTGGCATAAAATTTTTTCAACATGTTGTCTGAGCACAGATCCTACAACAAGGTCACTGGCATTACACATAATCTCAAAATCTTTTTCCCAGTTTGGTGCAATGATAACTGGAGATGAAATTAGACTGTTTTTTAGTGTTTTGAAAGCTTATTGACAGTACTCATTGAATTCGAAAGGAATTTATTTTGAAAACAAGTGTTTCAATGGATGTGAAAATTTAGTGAAATCTTTCACGAAGCATTTATAGAATCTAGCATACTCAAGGAAACTTCTGATTCCTTTAATGGTTAATGGTTCTGGTATATCTTTGATGAATTTGATCTTTGTTGGATCAACCTCAATGACTTCTTTGGAGATCTTGTGTCCCAGTACAATTTCTCCCTATACTATGAAGTGACATTTTTCCCAATTCAGTACTAAGAATTTCTCCTCACATCATTGGAGAACCAGTTATAGATGTCTTAGATAGACATCAAATGATCTCCCATAAACTGAGAAATCATCCTTAAATATTTTGAGAAATTCTTTATCTATATCATGAAAAATGTGTTTCATGCATCTTTGGAATGTTTCTGGTGCGTCGTACATACCAAATGACATGAATATGTACACAAAAGTGTCAAATGGGTAGGTGAAGGTGGTTTTGGTCCAATAAGTAGGATCTATTGCAATTTTATTGTATCCTGAATAGCCATTCATGAAATAGAAGAATTCATGCCTTAATAGTCTCTCTAGAATTTGATCCATAAAAGGTAAGGTAAAATGTTCTTTTTGGGTTGTTGAGTTCAAACATCTATAGTCCACTCAAACTCTCCATCCAGTGGTGGTGCATGTTGGAATGAGTTCATTATCATTTTTTCCTTCCTATTGTGAGTCCTACTTTCTTGGTAATGACTTAGAGGGGACTCACCCATTCACTTCTTGATATAGGAAATATTATTCCAGAATCCATGAGCTTCAACACTTCTTTCTTTAAAACTTCTTTCATTGGTGGCATGACCCGCCTCTGAGGTTATTTTTTTAGTTTTTCATCCTATTCCAGTAAAATTTGGTGGGTGCACTCTGAAGGATTGATTCCCTTAATATCTGAAACTCCCTAGGCAATTGATTTATTATGTATATTTAGGACATCAATCGGTTTTTCTTCCTAATACTGGGATATTTTGGTGTTGATATTGATGGGTAAGGAGGATGGCTCTCCTAAATAAGAGTACTTCAACATACTGGGTAAAAGTTTCAAGTCCAACTGGGACGGCTGAATGATGGATGGGATAAATGGTGGCATAATGTCTCTGGTGAGTGGATAAATAAAGATTACTTCCTCTAAGTCATAGTCTTCTTCTTTTTCTGAACATGAATCATCAGTCTCCTTCTCAATAGCCATGTACCCCTCTCCTTGCTGAGTGAGAGAGATGGCGTTATAGTACACCGTATCATCTAAATGTTGTATAGCCTTTATTAGGTTAAACACTAATTGTTATTATTTTACTCTGAAGATGATAATTCCTTGATTAACATAAATCAAGGCCTTTTATGTTTCCAGGAAGGGTCTTCTGAGGATGGTCACTACATCTCCTTCCTCTTCCATGTTTAAAACTAAAAAGTCTGTTGGGAAAATGAATTCACTGACTTTAAACAAAACATATTCAAGAATACCATGTTGGTATTTAATTGAAAAATCACCTAAATACAATGCTACCATTATTTCCTTGAGCTCTTGGAGTCTGAGCTTGTGGAAAACACTCATCAGAATTAGGTTAATGTTGGTTCCAAGAACACAGAGTTCTTTTCCAAATTTTCACTCTCCTATCGCACAAGGGATTGAAAAGCTTCTAGGATCTCTCATATTTGGTGGGATTTTCTATTTTACAATAGAAAAGAATTATTTTTTTAATGATATGACTCCTATATCTTCTATATTTCTCTTGGTTGATATCAAGTATTTGAGAAATTTTGCATAAATAGGAATTTGGGTGATTGCTTCAGCAAAAGGAATGTTGATATGCAACTGTTTGAACATTTATAGGAATTTTTTGTACTGATACTCCTTACTACCTTGAATATATCTTTCCAGAAAGGTAATATATGACTTTTATAGAGGTGGGGCTACATAAATGGTCTCCTTCTATTTTTATGTGGCTTGCTCCTTCTCATATTGTATTGCTTATACTTCTTTCTGTTGTTGCTTGGGCTCTTCCTATGGACTTATTTCCTTTGGTTCTTAGAAATATAACACTTTTCCACTCCTAATAACTACATCCTTAGCTTCCTCTCATGGGTCTGTCTTAGTGTTATTGGGTAGAGTACCCAGTAATCTTTCAGATAAGGTTTCTGAGATCTAATCCATTTGAATCTCCAAGTTTCTCAAAGTTGCTCGCTAGTTTTGCATCTCTATCTCCTGTGTGGTCATCCTTTGATCTGAATTTTGAAAAAAGGATGTAAATAGGTTCTATAAGTTAATTTTTAGTGGTGTATTTGGTGTTTGTGGTCTTGGAAGGGCGGGTGGAAATTTTTGTTGTTGTTGGGGCCTCGTAAAGGGTTGTTGTGGATATGTATGTTGTTGTGGTCTCAGGACAAGGTTCATTGGTGGATACCCTAGTGTTCCCTGGTTTAAAAACTGATATTGAACACTTATCTGTTGATAAAACCCTTGATTGTTTTTAGGTTGTTGATGAGAAGGACTCTGCTAATAAAATGGATATTTTTGTTTCTACTGAAACGACTAATTTTGTTGATTATAATTAACATAATTAAAATCCTATAGTTATTCATATCCTGCTTTGTAATCTTGATACTGGTGTGGTCCACCGCATATCTCGCAGGACTAAATCTCCATGACTAGGGTAGGAGGGGGTTGTGTAGCTGGTATCTGAAACAACTCAAGCTTCTTGGTTAGTGCTTTGACTTACACTGATAAATGGGTGGTCTCATCAACTTGGTGGATTCCACACCGTGGTGGTCCATGTTCACTATTCCACAGACTGTCATTGTGGGATACTTCGTCAAAAATAGATCTTCTTGCATCAGGTGTTTTAAACATCAAACCTCCATCAGTGGCAGCATCGATGACTGTTTGTACCACTGGCTGGAGTCCTTGATAGAAGGATTGTATTTGAATCCAAGTGTTGAGTCCATAATGTGGACACTTCCTCATGAGTTCTTTGAATCTATCCCATGCTTGCCATGCAGATTCTCCATCTTCTTAAGAAAAGTTCTGAATGTCATTCTAGAGCTTCCAAGTCTAGATTGGTGGAAAGTATTTATCAAGAAACAATTTTGTGAGCTCTCCCCAAGTCATAATTGACTTGGGAGCTTGGATTTTGAGCTAATATTTTTCTTGGTCTCTAAGTGAAAAGGGTAAGACACGAAGTCTTATAGCATCAGATGATACTCCCTAGTTGTGAAAGGTATCACGGACCTTCATGAAGTTAGAAATATTTTCTTGGGGGACTTCTCTCTAAAGACCACTGAACTGCCCCATATTTTGGATCATGTGAATGAGTCCAGGTTTAATTTCAAACATGTGGGATTGGATAGGTGGGAGAACTATTCAGGGCATTGCACCATGGATCGATGGTAAGCCATAGTCTATGATGGTCTTCTCTGGGTGCATTTGATGTTCCACAATTTTATGGGAGTTTGGGTTTGGTGGGTTTGGTCTCACAGGGTGGTGATGCTCGACCATTTTTGGTTGATGACGTGTAAAGAGATGCCTTTAGATATGAGGATCAAAGTCCAAGTGCTTGTGTGCTTCAAGATTCATTGACTAGGTCAAGGGACCTTGGTACATGCACTAAAAAGAAAAGAAGGTGATGCAAGGGCATCTGGAAAAGAAGAAAGGGGATGAGGGAAAGGTAATCCTAGGTTCAAAAACTAGAGTTCTTTTTCTCAAAAATAGAATCGCCTCCCCATTAACGGTGCTAGAATTTGATTGGCTACACGGTAGTGTCTTTAATTCCTCTAGCATGAGTCAAATTAGAATTTATTGTCCCAAACTTTCACTAACTACAAGGGAATAGTGTAGTGGGAGTGCGGGGTCTAACCCATAGGGAGACTACTGTTTCGGATGGGGAATTCTGGTTTTTAGACCCATAGGGGAGTCCTTTCAAGAAATATTGTTGTTTGGGATTTTACTTATCTTCTACTTGAGGGTTCTCGTAATAAATTAAAGAGGTTTTAGGATCGAGTCAATTATCTAAGCAAATAATGGTATTTAGTTATAATCTTGGCAAGGTCCTTCAGCTTAGTCTACAAAGAAAACAGTTGTCGCTTTTTGACCTTGGACTGGCCACCTAGTTCTACCTAAGAAGTAACTATTCTTTGGTCGGGAGATAGTTAACAGCCTAGGTGCATTACGTTTGGCTTCAAAGGCAGAAATTGTCCTAGGCTAGTGATCGTAGCCTAGTCTACTCCAGTCAAGATAGGGTCATTTTCTTTGAATGTCTCGTGGTTAGGGACGTTCACACAAATGGGATGGACTATTAAGTTTTATCCTGATTACTAATCCTATTAGGGTTTCCAAGTTTAGAATTAAAGATTTATTTAATTATGTAGATACATCAAACTTGATCCCTACCCCTAAGGAATTTAGTTACTCATTGTGGGGTAGGATGCAATTAAATAAATGAAAGACAACATTCTTAATGAGTTGATTAATGGAATTGAGATCATGCAAAGGTTTGGGAAATAAAACATGCACTAAGTAAATCACAATTATAAATAAAATACTTAGTTGAGAATGAAATTGGAATTAAATCAAAATGCATATATTGAATTGGAAAGGCATTGAAGAATGAAAGCTCCACATCTCTTGGATTAATAAAAATGTAAAAACATAAAGAATTTGAGAGTTTGAAAAGGGAAAGGGTGAAAAAATTCACAAGGGAGATGAAAGGAAGAGAAAGAGATCGCCTGGAAGTGTGTGAAATGCTCTACCACTCTACTACTTATATAGTCAAAAATTGTCATGACGTATACCTGAAGTACACATCGTGTATCCTCTATCCGCGTTATTTTCCATAGATTTTGGATCTCCATCGTGGAGCACAGGTCTCTCGTGAATTTAAGAGTTTTTACCAATTACACATCCTTTCCGGGGTGTTCACAACGTGTACCCCACGTCCAGCTATCTTCTTCGTGGAATCCTCACAGCTTTCTCACTATCTGGCTTGACTAGAATCATGATGTTTCCTTGATGTACACGACATGTAGTGGCCTTTTCCTTCAGGATTTGTGGCATGGTCATGGATTGGATTCACGACTTGGGGCAGGTTGTGATCTTCAGGTACATGATGTGTACTGGTGGATCAGGATGTGTACTTTTCCATTTATTCAATTTTTCTACCTATCTTCCTTGGGATCCCGTAAATATTTTATTCTTGAAAAATTAGACACATACCATGGGCATTATTGAGTAATTTAATGAAAAACTATAAATAATTGATATAAAAAATGTATATATAAATTAGGCTTATCAATATTCGAGTTGAATCCCTAGTGGTGGTATGTGGTAGTTGTGACTTACCTATAGACTGTGTGTCTTGGTTTGAGTATATCTGGATATCCTTGTTATATGTTGTAGACATATACTTGTGTAGAACTGACTGTATATTTATTTTTGAATTGATCTTTGGTTTTGGGGTGTCCTATTGAGTATTGTTATACTCACCCCTGCACAGGCTTTTCCCGCAAGTGTCATGTCTTGTGTAGATGACTGACCTTTTGACAGAGTCCTAGGTGGACCAGGACTAATACCAATATCGGACGGTACTTTGTGAGATCAGACAGGCCAAGGTGTTCCTACGGCTATAGACAGCAGTCCCAGTACCCTTTGTTTGCAGATTGGACTTTGTTGTTTATAGAATTTATTTTGGTAAGATTGTCTTCTAGCATAGTTTACTTTACTTGTTTTAATTCTATCATACTCTATTGGTTGATATATTGGTATTTATGCATTTGTTTCTTAGTGGTTTTTTCATTTCAACATTTATGGCTTGGAGATGTGTGTATGTGTACAGGTACTAAGGCAAAGCCTCCCATTTTAGTGATATTACTAATCAGTGCTATTCACCATCCCCTGACCTATTGGAGGTGGTATTGGGGAGTCATGGAATGTTCCCCACTGGGATGGGTCATGATAGAGTGGTATCAGAGGGAGGTTTCAATTCTAATTTAGGACTAGGAGTCTACGAGATTGGTTTGGGGAAACAATGTTAAGTGTTTAAAGTTTGGATTTCATGCCAGGGATTCTAGTGTTGGTGTGACGGTCGACGTATCCATATACCATGACTCTGATAAACTATTTTTTTACTCGGTACATGAGAACACTAGTTGAAGAGAAAAAAATTTGTGCTTGCATCACATAGGAATGGTTTGTATTTTCTATGTCCTTATTGAGTCAGCTATCCATATATACTCATTGATCATGGTACATATTTTTTTCCTACAGGATGATTCCATGAAACATAACAGCTAGGATCATATTACTTGATCATAAGGATGACCCCTTTAGTGATGAGGATTTGGTACAGAGACCAGTTTCCCAGATGTTACCTCTAGGTGGTGCAGCAGCTATACCGACACCTGTGGAGCTACCTATGGTACCTACAGTACCATCAAATGAGGAGTACAGGCTAAGAGTGCTTTATGAGATTAAGACACAGAGACCTCTCAGGTTCCAAGGAGAGCTCATCCCTCAGGCGGCTGAGGACTGTCTTGAGGCGGTGACCTGAGTTTTCCATCAAGTCAGGATACCAACCAATCAGATAGTGATCCTGGCGGTGAGACTTCTATAGGGATCAGTAGGGTGATGGTGGAGTTTGGTAATCCAAACTCATGATGAGGTGACTATCTCTTGTATAGATTTCAATCACCTCTTCAAAGAGGATTTTCACCAGTTACGTTGAGAGTTGTACACATACAAAAGCTTCTTCATCTCCAGCAGAGCGGTATGATAGTAGTTGATTATTCATCGAGGTTCACCAACCTTTCCAGGTACTCGATGGATATGGTCAGGGATTAGTACTTCAGGGATCAAGAATTCAAGAGAGGTTTACTTAGAGATATCTGAGATAGTATTATCCCTCTGAGCATTCCTACTTATGTTGGGGTGCTTGAGAGAGCTTTAGTGGTGGAGAGATTAATGGCTGAGCAGAGATATCTGGTGATAGTCAGCAGTGGATAGATAGGTGTAGAGACCTTGGCAGTAAGGATCAAACACCAGTCTCAAGGATCTGGATGTGGGAGATGTTTCAAGAGCAGGTCCCATGACAGGGGATCTATAGTTCATGGTTCACATGGTGTATTCAGTCGGGCTAAGGAGAGGCAATGCTACTCATGATAGGGGATATCTCGCTCAAGATTATCTAACCTGTTGTGATTCTGATAGGGATATAGTGTATAGACCACCGAGGTAGAGGAATAGGTAGGAGTAGGTAGATATTAAGGATGGAATACGTGGTAGAGAATCTAGGAGAGCAGTGAGAGGTGGTCAATGTTTTGACTTATTACCACCACCACCCCCAAGATGTCCACTCCAGGATTAGGGAGCTGGAGGATAGAGGCGGGGACAATTGCATGTGGTCGAGGCTTATATTCTAGGGGATCTATGGATGATTCGTGGTATAATATATATATTTTATACTCTAGTTTTCGTACTAATAGACATGGGTTCTAGTCATTCCTTTCTCACCACGTATCTTATACGAGACCTTGAAAAAATTTTAGAACCATTGACTCAACCCTTACTCTTGGAGACACCTATGGGAGGAGAATCGATGATCACATATCTTTTCCAAAAGTGTAACCTTAACCTTGGAGGTGATATTTTCAGTTGGAACCCCTTTTTGGTAGCATTGTGGCCTTATGAAATCATTCTTGGTATGGATTGGATATCTTTGGTCCATGCCCAGATTGATTGTTTTCGATGAAGGGTGTGATGTGTCCACAACAATAGAATGAGGTTTTTATTTATTAGTGAAAGGGAAACCTGGGAAACATAGGATAGACTCATACATAGTAGGGTGCAGCCTATCACTTGTCACTTGGCTAGAATGACCCTAGGGGAAGCAGATGTTATGAGTTTCCAGTTCCCAGCAGTAGCGGTGGTGTATGAGGACGACTTTGCTGAAGATGTTCCAAGATTACCTCCTCACCAATAGATAGACTTCTGCATTGACTTACACCCCAATACAGAACCGATATATGCACCAATATATCGGATGGATTCTATAGAGCTTTATGATCTAAGGGTGCAGTTGGAGGACTTACAGAGGAAGGTCTTCGTGAGACCCAGTGTTTCACCCTGGGCGGCCCCAGTTTTGTTTTCCAAAAAGTCAGATGGTATCTTGAGGTTGTGTGTGGATTAATAGCTCTTGAACAAATTAATAGTGAAGAACAAGTATACACTACCAAGGATAAATGACCTCTTCAATAAATTGAGAGGGTCATGATGGTTCTCGAAGTTTGACCTCAGATTAGGCTATCACCAGTTGTGAGTATGGGATGAGGATATATCGAAGACGGATTTCTGATGTTGTTAAAGTCATTATGAGTACTTGGTGATATATTTTTGCATAAAGAATTTACCATTAGTTTTTATGGGACTCATGAACCAGATATTCCATCCATACTTAGATCAGTTCGTGGTAGTTTTAATCGACGATATCCTTGTGTACTCAGTGTCCGAGGAGGAGTATATGAGACACTTAAGGATAGTTCTGGATGTACTATAGTAGAACCAACTTTATGGGAAGCTCTCAAAGTCCCAGTTATGGATTTAGGTGGTACACTTTTTGGAACATTTTATCTCATCTGATGGAGTGGCAGTGGACCCATCCAAGGTTGAGGTAGTGTTAGCATGGGATCCACCTAGGAGCGTGATGGAGGTGCGGAGCTTCCTTGGGTTGGCAGGATATTACCAGAGATTTATCCCTGATTTCTCTAAGATATAATCACCTATGAAATATTTTACTCAAAAGGGGAATCCTTTTGTGTTGATGGAGAAATTTCAGCATGCTTTTTAGTATTTGAGGCAGAGTTTGAAGAGCGCCCTGATCTTGAGATTATCGGAGGAGGGCATCAAGAACATAGTGTTTTTCAATGCATCAGGGATCGGACTTGGTTGTGTTATGATTCATAGGAAGGTGGTGATTGCCTATGGTTCACACTAGTTGATACCACATGAGTACAACTACATGACCCATGATCTTGATTTGGCAGCAGTAGTCTTCGCGTTGAAGATGTGGTGACACTACCTAATGGGCGAGTGGTTTATCTTATACTATGATTACAAAAGTCTCAAGTATATCTTCTCTCAAAAGGATCTGAATTTGAGACAAAGGTGGTGGCTAGAGTTCCTCAAAGATTATAAATTTGAGATCATCTATACTTTTGGTAAGGGGAACATGGTGGTAGATTCTCCCAGAAGAAGATCGAGTTCACAGTTGTTGGATGAGGCATCAGAGCAGTTGGCCTCATTGCATATATCCTTTATGGATAGAGATGGGGGAGATTACCTCCAGTTGATAGTTTTACCCCTACACTCTTACAACAAGTCAGGGAGGAAAATCCTCAGGATACATACTTCAAGACTCTACGTGCACAGATATTCATAGGACATATAATTAATGGATATTCGAAAGGTGGGGAGCATGTTGTTCTTTTAAGAGGATGCACAGTTTTACCAATGGAATTGTGGGATGAGGTTGTGAGGGAGTTTCATACATCCCATTTGGTGGTACATCTAGGTGTGGAAAAGATGTACCAGGACCTTTGACATCAGTTCTAGTATCCAGGAATGAATAAGGGAGTTTTAGAGTTTGTCTCTTGGTGCCTTACTTGTTAGAAAGTGAAGGCTGAGCACCAGGTTCCAGTGGTTTTGGAACAACCCCTTGAGGTGCTGGAGTGGAAGTGGGATGGGATATTCATGGACTTTGTGATAGGTTTACCATGTATGTCTAGGGGACACGATTCCATCTGGGGGATCATTGAATAACTCACCAAGTTGGCCCACTTCCTATCTATCCATGAGAAGAGTTCAGTAGAGATCTTGGGATACCTCTACATGTAGTAGATAGTTAGGCTTCATGGAGTCCCATCGATGATTGTTTCAGATCATGATGCTCATTTTACATCCTAGTTGTGGAAGGGACTGCAGGAGTCATTTGGGACTCAATTGCATTTGATCACAACGTTTCATCCCCAGACTGATAGTTAGACAGAGAGAATCATTCAGCTTCTAGAGTACATGTTGCGAGCTTGCATGTTGGAATTTAGTCATAGCTGGGAAGATCACCTACCACTGGTGGAGTTTAAATACAACAACATATACCACTCCACCATTGGTATGGAACCATTTTAGGCTCTGTACAGGTGACCTTGTAGATCACCACTTTTTTGGACTGTCCTAATAGAGTCAGCACTCATGGGCCTGGAGTTGGTCTGAGCTACTACTGAGAAGGTGCAGATCATCCAAGAGAAGAGGAATACTACTCAAATTCGGTAGAAGTCATACGCCGAAATGAGACATAGGACTTTGGAGTTCGAGGAAGGAGACTATTTGTTCCTTCAGGTCTCACCTCGACGCGAGTTACGAAGATTTGGCCAGAGTGGAAAGTAATCTCTGAGATTCATCGAACCTTTTCAAATATTGTGTAGAGTTGGTGAGGTAGCATACCACCGAGCTATACACCCACATTTTCACTGGGTGCATGATTTCTTCCATGTGTCACAGTTGAGGAGGTATGTGCATGATTCATTGCACGTTATCAACTGGGGTAAGCTAGACATTGAGGATGGAGTGACTTTTGTAGAGTACCATGTGAAGATCGAGGATCAGCGTGAGAGTATCCTCTATGGGTGATCAATTCCCTTGGTGTGTGTCTAGTGGTAGCACAGGAATCTTCAGGAGATCACATGGGAGCAGGAGGCTCAGATTCATGTGTAGTACCCATATCTTTTTTAGTATCCTTTTGTTTTGGCTTTTCGGAGACGTAAAGCCCTAGGGTGGGGATAATGTAATATTATATATTTTTCATGTATTATTTTTAAATATTATATGGAGTTAATTCGAGACCAGGTGCTGAGACGGCATGCGATTATGATGCCCGGTACACCCGGAATAAATTTTTGAAATATATTAAATAGCATGCATGATCATTTTTCCTGAAAAAGTGGAATAACTTATAAATGGGTGACTGGATAGAAAATATGAGGGTACCATTGCATTCAGAGTAGAAAATTTACCATAGGTGAGTCCTAACATCAACCAATACAGGTCTGCTGTGAAAGTTAGTTTTTGGACATTTTAAAGAATAAAAAAATTAAAGATTTATTTTATTTTAACATTAAGTAGTGATGCAGCATTGTGTTTTCTATTTTTAAATAAAAAGCTTGTCAAGGGACCTAGGTTTAGAATTCATAACCCTGGATAAATCCCTATAAGATCTGGAGAAATCCTAGGAGAAACCTCTCGACGGATAATGACAAGACAACGGATCATGATCATTATTGATGGATCACCATCGACAATGAATTATCAGCAGTGAATGATCCAAATCATAGGTAGCGTATTGTGATTTCAATTCCTTTTTTCCCATTCTTGGATTCAATGATGAATGTGGATCAACCCACAAATAGGTTGACCCACAGTTTGATCATTCTTGCAGAATGGGTTAATTGTGAGATTAATTTGGGGATGATTATTTTTTATGTTGTTTAGCTTGATGATCATCATTACGGAACAGATAAAGACTAGAAAGAACAACAATTGAGGTTCATTCCTTGGGTTTTTTCCATGTTATTTCTCCCCCCCCCCCCCCCGTGTGTTCTTCGCTCTCCATAGGGTTATGAACCGATGATCATTGTGCCTTCAATTCGTGGAAAAACAATCCAAGATTGTAGATTCAGCATCAGGATGATGTAGCAGAGGTGTGAAAATGATGGTGACTGACATATTGAAGTATTTAAGAAGATATATTCCTTCAAGCATTCTTTTTGCGGGTGATTAGAATCGGATTTCCGAGCGGATCGGAGGCCTGAAACTTACCAAATCGGTGTTGGCATGACCAGAAGACTTCAGATATGGAGTTTCCTGGTGAGGCATGATTGGAACGATGGTTGGAACAATGAAGAAGATAACCAGAGTGTGAACCAGTGATTCTGGAAAATCCCAATGAACATGGTGTGTATTTCAGAATACACGGTGTGTGGGCCCCGCTGAGCGGTGGTTAGGGTTTCGGGAAGTAGTAAAGTGTCATATGACATGCGAAACCTTTTACACAGTTTAAGGGCCTTTCCCTAGGACTCGGAATGTGTCTCAGGGGATGCACTGACACGGGGTGGAGTATACGACATGTACTCCACCACACTGCTAGACCCAGACTGGTTACACGGGTTGCCCCATGTACTAGTACACGAGCAAGCAGAAACAGGTTGACATCATGTACCAGAACATGGTCAGGGTACATGGGCATACCCTAGATGGATGTACATGGCATGTAAGTCTTTCTACATGCTATGTATACCCTTTTCTACATGACAGGTTTACACGACATGAGTCGTTGTACATGGGTAGTACCTAGGGTTAAGTGACACAGCGTGTGGCCCTACTACACACTGTGTATCACTTTTATATGGCTTAGACTCCTTGTACACCATATATTGTACAAGTTTCATTAGGATTCTTTCCCTTGATCATTTCCCTGAAGGTTGGTGTGTATTGTTTCCTACACAATGGAGTATGATCCCTTCTGCAGGACTTCCTAGATAGAGTTGTTAGAATCCCTTGTGAGGCCCGATGAGGGATCCTCTATTCATTCTTCATGCCATAGGTAGTTTTTTGGGTATAGACATGACCAACTTTTCCAAGCATTGATCGTCTACTTAGTGGGTTATTCCAGATTGAGTTTTTGGTATCACCCCATGGCCCCAGTTGTGATCCTCATCTGATGTATCGTATCTCTCTTCAAGTCATTCAGCATATCTCTCTCATGATGGTTCCTGATGAACAATACTTCTTGGATGAACATCATCAATGTTATTGGACTCAGTAGTGCATGCTCCCAGATGAGTGCTTTGTGGAATCTTCAAGCTGGATCCCTAGTGGTGGTATGCGGTAGTTATGACTTACCTCTAGACTATGTATCTTGGTTTCAGTATATTTGGATATCCTTGTTATATGTTTTAGACATATACTTGTGTATAGATGACTATATTATTTTATTGTTTTTTGTTTTTGGGGTGTCCTACTGAGTATCTTTATACTCACCCCTGCAAGGGATTTTCCCACACTTGTTGTGTCTTGTGCAGACAAGTGACCTTTTAACAGAGTCCTAGTAGGACCAAGACCAAGACTAGGACCATATGGTAGTTTGTGAGATCAGATAGTTAGAGGTGTTCCTATAGCTATAGACAGAATTCCCATTACCCTTTGTTTACAGGTTGGACTTTTTGGTTTAAAGACTTTCTTTTTTTTGGGCTTGTATTCTGGCCCGGTTTACTTTACTTTCTTACTTCTGTTGTACTCTATTGGTTGAGATAGTGGTATGAATGCATTTGTTTCTTAGTGGTTTTTGAATTTCATCATTTGTGTCTTGGAGATGTGTGTGTGTACAGGTACTAAGTCAATGCCTCCCATGTTAGTGATATGCCTACTCGATGCTAGTCATCAGCCCCTGTCCTATTAGAGGTGGTCTTGGGGAGTTGCAGCACGGGGCCCACTAGGACAGGTTGTGATAAGATCACCCAAAAATCACCCTATGTTTAACAGATCCATGAGAGAGGATAAAATGGGAGTGAAATCATCAAAATTGGGTTTAAAATGAAATTTTAGTTGGGGTTTTAAGTGGTTTCATGGCCCAGATGCATGGTCCTGAAAACCATGCAAGTTTCTCGTGCAATTTTCCCAGAGTGCATGTATTGAACTGTTCATGGCCCAAAATGCCTCCAATTTCTCTTAATTTCACCCCAAAAACTCTTGAACTCCAAAAAAATAAAATAAATATAACACTTACATACCTCAATTGGGGACCTACACATGAACGATAAGAACACCACCCCCACAGACACTACTAAACATATGGCCTTTAACAATGTGAAAAATGGCCTTTAACAGTGCTAAAAAATCAATGTTAATCACAAAGATGATAAAGGGGGGTTCCCTTTATCAGTGCTAAAAAAGCGCTGATAAAGTCATCCTTTATCAGTGTTAAAAATAGCACTGATAAAGGGCTACCTGCTTGCAGTGTGTTGCCTATATAATAGCACACTCAGTAGAAGAACCTCCAATTTAAACATAGCACACCCAGAAGAAAACTAAAATTTAAATAGCACACCAGAAGAAAACCTACTATATACATTTAATTGACATCATGAATACAAAACTAACCACCCATGGTATATACAAAAATAAACACTATTATTTACATTTCAAACAAAATGTTTTATATAATTTCATTTACAATTGTCTAACAAACATTCTAAAACATTAATATTTCATATTTTGATGTTTGTGATCCCCTCTCAATAATCTCTGCCCATGGTATCAGTTTCTGAACAACTCATCTCAACCTGATCAAAATATTCCACCTATATAAGAAAACAAAATTATGTTAGTAATACTATAAAGAAATAGATTAAATGTTAATATGAAAGAACACATAAATAAAATGTCGATATTTAATAAAAATGAAACATTTTGAGTTATACTGGTCACACCATGTATCCTATTGAGGTGGGGTTGATTCCTACACATTATAAATGAGTTGTGGATCATTTTCCTAAGATATCAAAATAATTCGAATGTGTTTGCTCGGTTTTGATTATGTCACTTGTTCTTTTACTAAAATTAATGTCAATTTTAAATAATGAAACACTTGGAGTTATATCATCCACATTGTGTGTCATATTAAGGTTCATCTAATTTCTAACTATCACAAATTAATGATGGATCATTTTCTTAAAGTATCAAAATAATCCAAATGCGTTTTATTGATTTTCAGTATGTCTGTTGTGTTTTTTTACTAAAATGTTGTTTCAAACTAAAAACACGCATTTTGAGTCATAATGATCGTATTGCACATTGGTTTGATGTGATAATTCTTCATACACATCACAAATAACTTATTAATTATTGTCCTAAATTATTAAGACAATTGGAGCATGTTTTCTTGGTTTTTAGTGAGTGGAACATTTTGAACTAAAATACCAATTTTAAACTGATAATGGAAACTTTTAGTCATATCGGTCACACTATGCATTGAATTGAAATGTGGGTGACTCATACAAATCAAAAATGACTCATGGATCATTTTCCTAAAGTATCAAAACAATCCTGATGTGTTTTCTCGATTTTTAGTATGTCACTTGTTGTTTTAACTTAAATTAATGTCAATTTTAAATAAAAAGAGGCACTTTGAGTTATACCGGACACACCATGTATTGTATTGAGGTGTGTCTGATACCTATACATCACAAATGACTAATAGATAATTTTCCTAAAATCTAAAAGCAATCCAAATGTGTTTTCTTAGTTATGTCACTTGTTGTTTTTACCCAAATTAATGTCTATTTTAAATAAAAAGAGACACTTTTAGTTATATCGGCTATACTATGTATCATATTGAGGTGAGGATGATACCTACATGTTAAAAATGACAAATAGATCATTTTCCTAAAATATCAAAATAATATGAATGTGTTTTCTCAGTTTTAAGTATGTCACTTGTTGTTTTTACTTAAATTAATGTCAATTTTAAATAAAAAGAGACACTTTGAGTTGTATTGGCCATACCAGGTATCATATTGAGGTGAGGTTAATTCCTAAACATCAAAAATGACTCATGGGTCATTTTCAGAAAGTATAAAAACAATACGAATGTATTTTCTCAGTTTTCAATATGTCACTTATTGTTTTTACTTAAATTAATGTCAATTTTAAATAAAAAGAGACACTTTGAGTTATAACAGCCACAGTGTGAATCATATTGAGGTGCGTCTGATCCCTACACATCACTAATAACTAATAGATCATTTTCATAAAATATAAAAACAATCTGAATGTGTTTTCTAGATTTTCAGTATGTCGCTTATTGTTTTTATTTAAATTAATGTCAATTTTAAATAAAAAGAGACACTTTGAGTTGTATCAGCCACACCATACATCATGTTGAGGTTTGGATGATCCCTACACACCAAAAATGACTAATATATCATTTTCCTAAAATATCAAAACAATCCGAATGTGTTTGCTTAATTTTCAATATGTCACTTGTTGTTTTTACTTAAATTAATGTAAATTTTAAATAAAAAGAGAAATTTTGAGTGATATCGGCCACACCGTATGTCGTATTTAGGTGAGAATGATTCCTAAACATTAAAATGGCTAATATATTATTTTACTAAAATATCAAAACAACCTAAATGTGTTTTCTCATTTTTAGTTTGTCACTTGTTGTTTTTACTTGAATTAATGTCGATTTTAAATAAAAAGAGACACTTTGAGTTATACTGGTCATATAATGCATCATATTAAGGTGTGACTAATTATTACACATCATAAATGACTCATGGATCTTTTTCCTAAAGTTTCAAAATAATATGAATATGTTTTCTTAGTTTTTTAGTATGTTACTTTTTCATTTTACATAAATTAATGTCAATTTTAAATAAAAAGACACACTTAGAGTCATACCGGCCACATTGTGTGTCATATTGAGGTGTATATGATTCCAAAATTACAAAAATGACTTATAGATCATTTTTCTAGATTATAAAAGCAGTCCAAATGTGTTTTCTCAGCTCTCAGTATGTCACTTGTTTTTACTTAAATTGATGTCAATTTTAAATAAAAAGAGACACTTTGAGTTATAATGGTCACACCATGTGTCTTATTGATGTGTGGTTGATTACTACATGTCACAAATGACTTATATATCATTTTATAGAGTACCAAAACAATCCAAATATGTTTTCTCGGTTTTCAGTATGTCAGTTCTGTTTTTTTTATAAATGTTATTTCAAACTAGAAACATATATTTTGAGCCATACTGGTCATATAATGTGTTGGTTTGACATGATAATACTTCATACATATCAAAAATTACTTATGAATTTATTTACTAAATTATAAAGAAAATTGGAGCATGTTTTCTTGGTTTTTTAGTGAGTGACATGTTTTAAACTAAAATGTTAATTTTAAATTGATAATGAACACTTTTAGTCATTTCATTCACATCATGCATCAAATTGAGGTGTGGTTGATTCCTACATGTCAAAAATGACTCATGAATCATTGTCTTAAAGTATCAAAACAATACTAATGTTTTTTCTTGGTTTTTAGTATGTCACTTGTTGTTTTTACTTAAATTAATGTCAATTTTAAATAAAAAGAGACACTTTGAGTTATACCAGCCACACCATGTGTTGTATTGAGGTGAAGATGATCCCTACACATCAAAAATTACTAATAGATCATTTTACTAAAATATAAAAACAATCCAAATGTTTTTTATTGGTTTCCAATATGTCACTTGTTGTTTGTACTTAAATTAATGTCAATTTTACATAAAAAGAGACACTTTGAGTTATACCAGTCACTTGTTATTTTTTCTCAATTTTGAGTAGTTTAGTTGCTTTGATACCAACTATATTGACCTAGAAATTTCATACATAGATATCACATCTTATTAGATTAATATTCCTTTCATAACATAATGATCTATGCCAGAATAGTTTAGTTCTAGTGCATTTAGAAACATGAAAACATAAAGAACTAGTTCATAAGAGTCTATCATTAAGTTATTCTTTACTAGAAAAATTCTTAGACATAATTTGTAAAATCATTCTTAATAACCTAAGGATATAAAACATAATAAAGGGTGATCATAGATTTTCAATAAGTGTAAACAAGGGAAGTCACATCTTCATGCTATTTTTGTACATTCTTCATGCTATTTTTGTACATTCTTCCATTAGGTATGTTGCCCATTTTTTATGATCACATCTATATCATCTTGTGAATATGAGTTTTTTTAACAATCATAGTAGTAATGGAAAAATATAAATACACAAAGGATTAATAAATATTTTAAATAAAATAGTAATTATCTTCGAAAATACCTCTTTAAGGATTCTAATTTGTTCATGGAATATGATCTCTCTCATAAATTTACAAACATAATAACCAAAATCATTTCCATTGGTTTGTTTCGGACACTACAAAAACATTGATTAGTTTAAGTAATTTATTTTGATATGTGTTTGGATAGTGAAATATTATTATATATACCCTGATACTTATTCAGTCATAGTACTTTTCTTATTCCTCATGCTTATCCCCTGGCCTCATTCCTTATTTTTCACAATATTGATTCACCACCCTATCATAATAGAATACTCATTAAAAGATAATATAAATTATATAACTTGATGTTTATTTCTAAAACATTGGATTTAGTGTGTTACAAATTAAAAAATTCCATAATGTATGGACGGTGTGTTGGATATCCATACATTGAATCCAAGAAATAAATATTTGGAGTATCCAAAATTATCGGAATGAGCATCCAATGCTGCCTAAAAACACAAAAAGGAATAAGTAATGAAATAAATGAAAATAAATTTGATATGATTAAATTTTAGATCCTTACCCCTAAATCATTGGTATTAAATAGAGTATGTCATCTGAAATTTTTCTTTCAAAGGTTTTGAGCAGACCTGACACTATTTCATGCTTTTTTTGTTTTATTTTATATTGTTTTGTTGAGGTTATGTGGGGACTAATGAGTATTAACTTTTTCATATGAGAAAATCCATTCAATTGTTTTTCATATATACGTCTTCAAAAAATATGAAATTTATTTAGTCATAATTAACATAGTATATCAGCTTTTGGAAAATGAAATCATGAGAACATACCCCATGTATACATTTACAACTGAGCTGCCTAGCCAGTCATAGTTGAGGATTTTGGTTGTGCTCTCAACACCAATGAAGTCATTATCTTTTACTCTGTACATATTTTCTTTAAAATCAATTATGTGATTGAGACCATCTTTTAAATTTGTATCCACATGAGACTTGAATGATATTAAATGTGGATATAGAACGGGTGGGGTAATTGTGCTTTCAGTATATATTTTTGATCGGTTGGTTAATCCTTTAGATGTTTTTGAGATGGTATTTTCTGTCATCCCCTTATCTTTTTCCATGTGTAATAACATCCATTGGTTAAGACCTTTTTCATTAATTTTTGAAGGTTTATCTTGAAAAGTAAATTTGAAATCCATACGTCCTTATCAACATGATTTTTTACAAGATACGATGGCTATAAGATGAATGTTCCAACTCCTTTTCAACCATATTAATATCATCCTCACGAATTGGCACAAGTAGCTCTGCGCTCAGCTCATGGGCTACATTGATCGACACTTACACATGACCTGTTGGAAGTGGTCTGGTGTATAGCATGTTGTTTTGAATATTGAACATTGTATCCCTCACCACAAGGTGATGGGTGGGTGTTTCTAGATATAAATCATAGTCATTATCACCCTATATAATAGAAGTACAAGAAAGGTATCATTGTCTGTCTGATTCAAATTTTACATAAACATTTATTAGAAAATTTATTACCTCTGTTAAGAAATCTCTTTGAGAGGAATGGATAGCCCCATAGCTGGTGGAGTGTGGGGAAGGATCTCTATACAGTGGCTATTCTTGAGTTTCTTCTTATCTTTGCTTATCCCTCGTTAAAGTTTCAATCATCTCCCTATGCCATTGGAATTTTCCTTCAAGGGTAGATATTATTTCTCTCATCTATTTTATTAATTCACTTTGATTTTCCTCTTGTTTTTTTCTCAAAATATGTTTGGGTTGTCATCCCAAAACCCGCACCTCTGACGCGGCCATATTGTTCTGGCCACTGATAGTTTGTGTTCATTTGGAATAGGTGTTGTAGATTCCTGTGACTATGTAGGATAGAAAATATAGGAAAATAAGCGATCATTATTATGCAATAGCGATTTAAAGTAGAACAAATTTTTATTATGTAATACTTAAACATGATTCCCATACTTTTTGTGTGTTCTCATCTATTAGTATCATGTCTTTATTAACACGAGCCTCCTTCCATATCACATGGCATGGGATGGAAGTTTCATTGGATTTTGATTCATCAATCTGTATATAAATAGAGGAACATAATTATGGTTTTGTTTCATTTCACATAAAAGTATTATGGTGGATTTAAAATACGTACCATTTTTTCAAGTGAAGCATACCCCATCCTTTCACTACTACAAAATCAGCCTTTAACAACACTATAAAAGGCCTTTATCAGTGCTAAAAAAGCACTGATAATCAAAGTGTGGTTAAAAGCTCGAAACTTTTATCAGCGCTAAAAAGCATTGTTAAAGGACCCATTTATCAGCGCTAAAAAAATCACTGTTAAAAGGGTCCTTTAACAATATTGTTAAAGGTCCCCTTTATCAGCAATTTTTTAGCACTCTTAAAGGTGGCCTTTAACAGCACTAAAAATGTGCTAATAAAGGCACTGCTGATAAAGGGTATATAAAAAAATTCCCACAACCCACCCACCCACCTTTATCAGCGTTTTCCACCCGACCACCCCTTTATCAGTGCTTCCCCCACCCCTTTATCATCACTTTAGATAATCCCAGCCTCCCACATGCACCCCTGTCTCCAGCGAGTTTCGAACCTAAGACCTCCAGCTTATATATCCAACGCCTTTACCACTACCTTATATTGTTTTGTTTTACATGTTATGATATGTCTATATATTTATATATATTTTGTCACATTTTTTATCTATATATTTATATATATGTTTATATATTAATAAATATATTTTATATTTAAATATGTTTAATTTATTTATTTATAAAATTAAATTTTTATGTGTGAATATATAAAGATTATGTATATATTGTTATATATTTGATTACAAATAAAATTACATTATGAAAAATGATAAAATTTAAAAAGAATAATATCAATATGAATGTAAACCCTAGGAATAAATTCAATCCCTACTAAGAAAGGGCAAAAAGACCCCCATAAATGAGGCTTAAAAATCCATCGAAAGTTAAAAAATTGAGGTACCCCGACTAAAAACTCAGTTTTAAAGGCCTTCTGGGCCTTTTTTGCCTTGAAAAAATATTTATCAAGGTCCCCCAT
Source organism: Viscum album (assembly GCA_963277665.1). Lineage (NCBI taxonomy): Eukaryota > Viridiplantae > Streptophyta > Magnoliopsida > Santalales > Viscaceae > Viscum > Viscum album. The sequence goes on from OY728126.1 coordinate 895,001,164, forward strand.
ATTAATAATGGCATAGATCTCATCTCAGTCTTCGATTTGATATATGGTAGAGCCCAAAAGGACACCCGGATCAAAAGTTATGTTCGTTTGAAGTTTGAGTTATGTTTTCAAATTATTTGAGATCTTTTATTATTTTTTTGATTTTTTTTATCTTCAAATTGATATTAAATGACTATTACTCAGTAATAATAAAAAAATTATTAATTAAAAATATTTTTTATTTATTTTATAATCCATTTTCACTAAATATATTATATTTTAAGTGTAAATGCCTATTTACCTTATCTAAAACATATTTCAAAAAATATATATTATATTTATATCAATATAAATATATTTATATATTAATATATTATTTTTAATGTTTTTTTTGAAGTAAAATTTTATCAGCATTTTTTTATAACCGTTGATAAAATACCTCATTTATCAGCGCTTGTAAAAAAGCACTGATAAAGGTCCCCCTTTAACAGCGCTTTTTTTAGCACTGTTAAAGACCCCTTTTAACAGTGCTAAAAAAAGTGTTGTTACATACCCCCTTTAGCAGAACTTTTTTCACACTGACAAAAGGGGTCTTTAACAGCATTTTTAGCTAGTGATGTTAAAGCCCTAGCACTGGATAAACCCAGTTTTGTAGTGGTGTTTCTTTATGGTAGGGGTACATTGGTTTTGCTACTTGTTCCTTATTTTCAGCACTCGGTTGTTGTTTCATAAATAAAAAATTGTCAATCAGAGTGATTAATACATGTATCGTCAAACAACGTATTACTAGCCACAATGTACCTAAAAAGACACATTCGTATGAAGACTAGTAAAATCATCCCACGCTTCTTGGGTTATTAGGTGTGCATAGATAAGTGGTGGGTGTGGGTTTATTTTTCCTTCAGCATCTTTAAGATGATGTCTTTTTAGGAATGTGTGAAATCCTCTGTGAATCCTTCTAGAAAGCATTAATACATACTTCTTTTGGAATTCATCTACTATAAATGTACTCTGTAATGGATGATGAAGAGTAAGTCAATGTTTCTTTATTTTATTTTTTAGTAAAATAAAGAAATGATATCATAATGTTACTATAATCTATTCCCACAACAGTGTCTTAAGCTTGGTCACAGCATGATGTCACGAATCTACATCAATAGACACGCATTTTCGAGTGAAAAATCCAATATAACTGTTGAATATGGCCTTGTTGGGGTTAACATGCTGACCTCTTACATTCCATCTAACCTCATATTTGATGCATTTGGATTTGATTTTTTCTAACACCATCAAACTATGACGCTTCTATTTTTTCTGCAACGTCAGTCCTTCATCGCCTACCATTTCCCCAGAACCAACATCGTCAATATGTTCCTCTAGAGCGGTGGCATCATCATGTAAAAATGGTTGTTGTACCACTGCACTAGGAGTAGCAGCAGGTTGAGAAACCTGTTGTTCCTTAAGAATGGGAGCACCAAAACGTGCAGAAGGTTACTCCTCTATACTCTGAGTAGCAGCAGTTGAGAGACATGTTGTTCCTCTAGATTAGGAGCACCGTCATGTGCGGAATTCATTATCTACAGAAGTGGTTTAACATTTAATTTAGAGTACATAAATGCAGCAGCAAACAGATAATAACATGAGGTAACACGATGTATATTACAAAAAAAATATAACCTGATTATTGAACTCTCTTTTTATTTTTTAAAGGCTGAAGGTATTTGACCCCTCTATCGATAATACAAATCCCTTCATTGTGGTCTCCTCTTACATACAAAATTTCATCTACATTGGGACCGCTTGGAAATGATTGTGATGTCCCAATGAAATGATCATCCTCGGTTAAATTTTCATCTGACCCTTCAGTGGTTTTGGTCAATAACAGAACAATTGACCACTTTCAGTTTGCGGGATCTGTAACATAAAATACATGTACTTCCTGTGATTCCATTATAAACGATTCATCTTTTTATCCTTACTTAAATCAACTTTCACAAATCTCAATTCATTTATTCTAACAACACCCTTGTTATCAACCCACTTGCATTGAAAAATAGGTACTTGGAATGTTGTATAATCCAACTCCCATATTTGTTTGATGATGCCAAATTATGACATATTCGTGTAAATTGGATTTCTATCCTTAGTACCAGAAACATGTATCGCTTCGTCCATGATTGTAACTCCACTATTTTTTATGATACTATCTTCACCATGCTCAATATTAAAAAATGTATAAACATTAATTATATAACCACTGTAAGATAATACACACACACTTAGTCCTCCAGCTAGCCATCCAAGTCATTCTAAATATGAATCCAGATTTTCATCTGACTCCTTTAAAATATGGTCCTAAAACTATCTTATAAACTATTTATTATGTGTATTTGATATCCATATTTCATCCCTTTATGGATTCAAATGCCTATGAATTTCTTTGTGGGTTTCAACATATGGGTAAACCTCCAAACTGTTATGAAAAATGTAAAGGTGGTCCTGCTCCCAATCTGTAATATTGATTGTGACAACAACTCTTCTAGAAATTTCTTCACCCTCAAGCCACCCAGTGTGACGAGATTTTGGTAGACCAATGTTTTCCACACCGGACAGGTATTCGATATAGAATTCAATGGCTTCCTAAACAATATAGTACTCCACAATACAACCCTCTGGCTGACTTCTATTTTTGACATACCATTTCAAAATATTCATATATCGTTCAATGTGGTACATCCATCTATAGTGTACAAGACCATATAGTCGAATCTCTCTCACCAAGTGAACAATCAAATGAACCATCATGTCAAAGAATGTTGGCAGGAATAACATTTCCAATTTACATAATATGACGGAAATTTCTCTTTCCATACTTGGAAATTTCATCGGGTCTATAACTTTACTACATATAGCTTTGAATAAGAAACAGAGTTTGGTTAATATATGACAGACATTCTTAAGAAAAATTTAATGTAAAGCTATAGGCATTAGATCTTGCATCAAAACATGGAAGTCATGTGATTTTAAACCCTTTAACTTTAAATAAGTCATTGACATGATATTCTTGATATTCTATAAATACCTCTCTAGAACCTTTACATCATACAATAGGTTTCAAAACTAATATCTCTCCTGCATGGAAAGAGTGTAAGCAGCTGGAGGAAGAAAAGTTCATTTTTCACCCTTATCTGGTGCCAACTCTTCTCATATTCTCATGTCAAACATATCCAACCTAGCCTTAATTTCATCCTTTTTTTCGGGTGCATTTAGAAACGTGCCAATGACATTATCACATACATTCTTTTCAGCATACATAATATCAAGAAAGTTTCTAATGTACAGACAATTCCACTATAGTAATTAAAAAAAATGAACTCTTTTTTTTAACTAGTTTTCATAAGGTTTTTTGAAAATGGTTTACCAAAACCAGTGTCCACATATTTTACTATCTCAATCAGTTGATCACCTATTAGTGGAGACCGTGTTGTAATTTATTCTAAACTTCCATCTAATGATGTAGTCCAAGATCAGAACTTATTTCATCAGGGTAGAAATCTACGATGTCCTAGAAACATGGTTTTTGATGAATGTTTCAACCTAATTGACTATGTACCTTGTTTTCATATGAGAAACCCATTATTTTCTTTAATGTTATATCCTGAAAATTTTCCATAAGCAGTAAATTCATTTATCATCTCGTACAACGTAGCTCTCAACTTGAAATATTCATTTTTGTAAGCATCATACAATGTAACACCTAAATCCCACAGTAATTTCAAATCCTCGATCAATGGAGCCAAATAAACATCAATATCATTAACTGGTTTTTTTGGTCCTGATATAAGCATAGATACATGATGTGTTTTCATTTCATGCATAACCATGGTGGTAGGTTATAATTTACCAACATAACCGGCCATGTACTGTGATTTCTTCTTTGAAAACCAAAAGGATTCACTCCATCTGTAGAAAATTCAAGACAAAGGTTTCTCATATCATTTCCAAAGTCAGGATACTCATGATCAATTCTCTTCTACTGAGGAGAGTATATCGGGTGATATAGTTTCCCATATTTATTTCTTCTATTTTTGTTCTGTGTCAATTTCCCTACAATCTCCTCACTTATATATAGGCGTTTAAACCTTATAATGATTGTAAAGTACCATACAACTTTCATAGGACACGATTCATCTTTCTTGTATCGATAAGAATCACACTTTGGGAATTATCTAAGTGATTTGTGGTCCTTTCGAAACAATATACAATCATTCGGGTAGGCGTGTATTCTTTCAAAGATCATACCCATTGAGCGTAGCATTTGTTTGGCGTCGTATGTTCGGATCGGAAACTCATTATCTTCTGGGAGCATATCATTCAAGAGAGAAAGTAATTCCATAAAACTGTAATCACTTTATCTGTTTCCTACTTTAAAATTATATAGCTTCGGTATGGCTGACAATTCTATATATTTAGTGCAACCACCATACAATGGAATCTTTGCACAACTCTTTAACTTCTCAAACAATTTTGGGCAATCACAAAATTCATATTCAATTGTCCTTTTCATTTCCTCAATACGATCTTAATCATCATTCACATCTGTAATCATGTCCTCAATATGGTATTCTTCATTATCCACACTTATAATCAAATCATATGATCTATAAAACATAGTGTTTTCCCACCCACTAGCTACATTCACTTTTTCCCAATGTTTATTACAATAATTATAACTTCAATCTATTTCGTGACAGATCAAGTGTTCTTCCAACTCCTTTGGACTAAATTTTCTTGAATAACAATAGCGTAAACATGGAAAAATGATTTGATAAGGTTCATATGCATGATATTTTGCAAACTTGATGAACTCTTTCACTCCATCTTCATACTCTTTTGTGAAAAGGTTGGCATCTACTCATTATTTATTCATATCCATCCTATTTGATTTGGTGATATTAATATTTAACAAAATAAATACAAAAACATTGATATAAAAATTAACCAATGCTAAAAAAAATATAGACTTTAAGTATCCTTTGAAAACTATTTATCAAATCATAGTTGAAATCCCATTAAAAAACAACCATTTACACAAATTCCTCTTTAAAATAACATGCCCTTTTTAAAATAAACAAATCAGTTTCAAACACTCTTTCTCAAAACCCCAATTCCTTTTTTAAATAATTCAAGGAAACTTCATGACCCAACAATATTAATCATTTAAAATGAATGAAAACCCTCTATATTTTACAAATTTTAATTTAAAACTTCACACACCCCTTGTTAAAATGAAACCATCATCACATACGCTTTCAAAACATTCACATCCCTTTCTGAAATCCAATAAGGTGAGTTAAAAAACACTTGGCATGCAACATAAGTCCATGCCAAGTGTTTAAATCATTTTAAAGCTATTTAAAACCCAAAAAAAGTATGTTGAACACATATAATTTTTTAAGAAACATCTCAAAACACTTGAATCATTTTAAAAGATCCACTTAGGCATTTTCACAAATACATAAATCCTAAAAAAAGGTATGTTGAACACATATAATCCATATTCATTACCCATCTCATTTATGGTTAAGATTGGTGTTTTAATCAATATCCCATTAATATATTATAAGGATCTCTCATAAACATCTAAGTAAAGGAACTATACCACATTCTTAGTTAAGGCATTCTTAGCGCTTCCAATCGGGAAGAATCCTAGTTGACCCTCTGGTAATAAAAGTGAACCCATAATAAAATCACCATAATAAAATTATCATTTCATGTTCCAAAGATTCTTGTGCAATGATTTTTTTTCTCAATGAGTATTCCAAAAACACCCCTATCACATGTTTCTTGTGCATGTTGTCTCACTTTCTTATAGTAAGTATTAGTTATTCATCCAGTTTCACCGACTTCCAAAATTTCATGAAAGTATCCCCATTGAACATGTGGACTTTCTAACACCTATATCATGCCCATCCAAAACCTTTCACTTTTTATGAATAGTTAATTTTACTCTTAATTTTCAATGAATGAATATTACATTCCAAAAACATTTTCTCAATACAATGAGGAGAAGATCTTAACATATCACCATTAAAAACCCATATTTAAAAAACCACAACTTCTATTCATAACTTCTGGACTACTTACCATTATACCTTCCACTTCTAAAAAACATATCTTTCAAAATTACCACATCTGTAGGATATTTCAGTAACTACTTCCTATATAAAAAAATTGAGGTTATGTTCTGGAGCCTATCCTTTTGGTTGAATTAATAAAAAATGAGTAAGGATTCACATTCTAAATATTTTTCATGCTTGAAGACTACTTCATGGAGAATACAGTATCATATGAATCTTCAACACAAGATAAAAATTCAATCCATACAACACAAGGTGTTTTCAAACTATCTTTTAGAACTCATGTACTCAGTCTTCAAACAATTTTTGGATGACATTGTATTACAGGAGGATATTCTTCATCCATGGGGGAATCATAATTTTTTTATACAAAGGGATTGCATTATAATTATCACAAAACATCACTCCTCCCCCTTGAATCAATTTAATATCTTTCAAAAGAGGCACCATACAACCGATTATTTTATAGCATGCATTGTATCCATGTACTCAATGTTCATGGAAAATATTGTAACTACTAGTTAGAAACATAATATATATTTAACTGTTATTACCCTATAAGTGAAGAAAAAACCTATGGTACTCTTTGGGGTGTCCAAGTATCCAAAAAAATAATTATCAATGTTATATTTCACAAAATCGTGCATCCTAAAGTAAAGATTAATATCTTTAAAACCATTATGATACTAGATAAAACACATCATACCTTTCTAGTGTTCTTTCATTGGACAATTTATGATTCAATTCACAAATCATCCTAATTTCTAGAAAAATCTATAGTATCTCATCTACCTACAATAGAATGGGAACTACTATAAAAATGGTCTTTATCAGCACTCAAAACGGGCTTTAATAGAACTAAAAAAGCGATGTAAAGCCCAGTGCTAATAAAGAGGGGTACCCTTTATCAGCGCTAAAAAAGCGCTCATAAAGGGATCCTTTATCAACACTAAAAAGCACTGATAAATGGCTCTTTTATCAGTGATTTTTTAGTGATGATAAATTCTCTGCCTACTATAACATGAAATTCTACAGCAGCACACCCAAACAAAACCTGCAAAAAAATTAGCATATCGAACAAGCAGTTCACACAGATAAAATATGTAGTGGTAGTCAATTTGGGATCAAAGGATGGGAAAAAAACCATACCTAATGTGATGTACTAATTATTAATTATAATTATAAAAATATACCTTTAAATAATATCTCATCTAAATTATATCTTATATTGCCTCAGATAAAATATATAGAGAGAGTTCAATGTCAGAACCTTAAGAAAAATTTGATTAAGGCATGCATGCGAATATGTTTGGTCAGTTTTCCGTATGTCAGTGGTTGAGGTGGGGTTGACTCTTACACATTACACATGACCCATGGATCATTGGACTAAAGTATCAACACATTCTGAATGTGTTTGGTCAGTTTTACATACATCAGTGGTTGTTTTCACTTAAAATTATGTCTATTTTAAACAAAAGAGAAACACTTTGAGTGATACCGGTCACATTGTGCCTCAGATTGAGGCAGGGTTAACTCCTATATGTCAAAAATGACCCATGTATCATTCTCCTAAATTATAAACACAATACTAATGTGTTTGGTCTCTTTTCTGTATATCAGTTGTTGTTTTCACTTAAAATTTTGTCCATTTTAAACAAAAGAGAGATACTTTGAGTGATATTGGACACACTGTGCCTCGGATTGAGGCAAGGTTGACCCGTACACGTCAAAAATGACCCATTTATCGTTTTTATAAAGTATAAACACAATCTGAATGCATTTGGTTGATTTTCCATACGTCAGTGGTTGTTTTCACTTAAAAATTATGTCCATTTTAAACAAAAGAGAGACACTTTGAGTGATATCGGCCACACCGTGACTCGTATTGAGGTGGGGTTGAATAGTACACATCAAAAATGACTCACTGATTGTTCTACTAAATTATCAACACAATATTAATGTGTTTGGTCGCTTTTACGTATGTCAGTTGTTGTTTTCACTTAAAATTATGTCTATTTTAAACAAGAGAGACACTTTGAGTGATACTGGTCACACTGTGCCTCAGATTGAGGAGGAGTTGAATCTTACACATCACACATGACCCATGGATCATTTACCTAAAGTATCAACACAATAATAATTCATTTGGTTGGTTTTTGATACGTCAGTGGTTGCTTTCACTTAAAAATTATGTCCATTTTAAACAAAAGAGAGACACTTTGAGTGATACCGGAAACACCATGCCTCGTATTGAAGCATGGTTGACTCTTAAACATCAAAAATAACCCATGGATAATTCTCCTAAATTATAAACTCAATCTTAATAAGTTTGGTTGCTTTTATGTATGTCAGTTGTTGTTTTCACTTAAAATTTTGTCCATTTTAAACAAAAGAGAGATACTTTGAGTGATATCGGCTACACTGTGCCTTGTATTGAGGTGGGGTTGACTCGTAAATGTCACAAATGACCCATGGATTGTTTTCCTAAATTATGAACACAATATTAATGAATCTGGTTGGTTTTTCATACGTCAGTGGTTGTTTTCACTTAAAAATTATGTTCATTTTAAACAAAAGAGAGACACTTTGAGTGATATCGGCCACACCGTGCCTCGGATTGAGGCGGGGTTGACTTGTACAAATCAAAAATTACCCATGTATCATTATACTAAAGTATCAACACAATATGAATGCGTTTGGTTGTTTTTATGTACATCAGTTGTTGTTTTCACTTAAAATTTTGTCCATTTAAACAAAAGATAGACACTTTGAGTGATATCGGACACACCATGCCTCGGATTGAGGCGGTATTGACTCATACACATCACAAATAACCCATGGATCATTTTACTAAAGTATAAACACAACCCAAATGTGTTTGGTTGGTTTTTTGTACGTCGGTGGTGGTTTTCACTTAAAAATTATGTCCATTTTAAACAAAAGAGAGACACTTTGAGTGATATTGGCAACACTGTGACTCAGATTGAGGCGGGGTTTACTCATACACATCAGAAATGATTCATTAATTTTTCTCCTAAAGTATCAACACAATAAAAATGTTTTTGGTCATTTTTTCGTACGTCAGTTGTTGTTTTCACTTAAAATTTTGTCCATTTTAAACAAAAGAGAGACATTTTGAGTGATATCAGCCACATCATGCCTAGTATTGAGGATTATTTGACTTTCACATATCACACATGACCCATGGATTGTTTTCCTAAAGTATAAACACAATCATAATGCGTTTGGTTGGTTTTCAGTACGTCAGTGCTTGTTTTCACTTAAAATTCTGTCCATTTTAAACAAAAGAGAGACACTTTGAGTGATACCGGTCACACTGTGCCTCAGATTGAGGAAGTTTTGACTCTTACATGTCAAAAATAATCCATAGATCATTTTAATAAATTATAAACACAATATGAATGTGTTTGGTTGGTTTTCTGTATGTCAGTTATTGTTTTCACTTAAAATTATGTCCATTTTAAACAAAAGAGAGACACTTTGAGTGATACTGGACACAATGTGCCTCGGATTGAGGCAGGGTTGACTCATAAACTTCAAACATGACCCTTTTATCGTTGTTATAAAGTATCAACACAATCTGAATGCGTTTGGTCAGTTTTCCGTATGTGAGTGGTTGTTTTCACTTAAAAATTATGTCCATTTTAAACAAAAGAGAGACACTTTGAGTGATACTGGAAACACCATGACTTGGATTGAGGCAGGGTTGACTTGTACACATCAAAAATTACCCATGGATTGTTATCCTAAAGTATCAACATAAACCTAATTCATTTGGTCGTTTTTTCATACATCAGTTGTTGTTTTCACTTAAAATTCTATCCATTTTAAACAAAAGAGAAACACTTTGAGTGATACTGGCCACATCGTGCCTTGGATTGAGGCGGGGTTGACTTTCAAACATCACACGTGACCCATGTATTTTTTTTCTAAAGTATAAACACAATCCTAATTTTTTTGGTCAGTTTTCCGTACGTCATTGGTTGTTTTCACTTAAAATTATGTACATTTTAAACAAAAGAGAGACACTTTGAGTGATGCCGAACACACCATGCCTCGTATTGAGGATGGGTTGACTTTTACATGTCAAAAATGACCCATGTATAGTTTTCCTAAAGTATCAACACAATCCAAATGCGTTTGTTCAGTTTTCCATACGTCAGTGGTTGTTTTCACTTAAAATTATGTCCATTTTAAACAAAAGAGGGACACTTTGAGTGATACAGGACACACCGTGCCTTGAATTGAGGCTGGATTCACTGTTACACATCAAGAATTACCCATGTATTGTTATCATAAAGTATCAACACAATATGAATGCGTTTGGTCAGTTTTCTGTATGTTAGTTTTTGTTTTCACTTAAAATTCGGTCCATTTTAAACAAAAGAGAGACACTTTGAGTGATACTGGCCACATCATGCCTCGGATTGAGGAGGGTTTGACTCGTACACATAAAAAATTATCCATGGATCATTTTACTAAAGTATCAACAGAATTATAATTTGTTTGGTCAGTTTTCCATACATCAGTGGTTGTTTTCACTTAAAAATTATGTCCATTTTAAACTAAAGAGATACACTTTGAGTGATACCATCCACACCATGCTTCGTATTAAGGTGGGGTTGAAACATACATTTCAAAAATGACCCATGGATCTTTCTCTTAAATTTTCAACACAATCTGAATGCGTTTGGTCGGTTTTTCGTACGTCGGTTGTTATTTTCACTTAAAAATTATGTCCATTTTAAACAAAAGAGAGACACTTTGAGTGATACCGGCCACATTGTGCCTCATATTGAGGTAGGTTTGACTCATACATGTCACACATGACTCATGGATCATTGGTTTAAATTATCAACACAATCCAAATGCATTTGGTCAGTTTTTCATACGTCAGTGGTTGTTTTCACTTAAAAAGTATGTCCATTTTAAACAAAAGAGAGACACTTTGAGTGATACCGGCCACACCGTGCCTCGGATTGAGTCGGGGTTGACTTGTACACATCACAAATGACCCATGGATCATTATCCTAAATTTAAAATATAAATGTGGGGGAGAGACCCTATGGAGGAAGGAGGTTCCAATAATGTTCATTTTATTATTATGGATAATCAGAAAACATACAATTTCTACCAATGAAAATGTTCAAAGCATGTTAATCCATTTGTCATATTTATACTCATACTACAATCAATTTAGTGTGGAGACTTTTATTCATCTTTTCTTTGAATGTGAGTGGGCATGCGTGATATGAAGGTATTTTGGAGATTTTATTGGGTTTTCTTATCCAGAGCCCAAATAAAAGTGGTTCATCATTCTTGCATGTTGCTGGTGAATTTCATCTGTTAAAATGGAAAAATGACTCATTGGAGAAAAGATATTTTATTTAATAACAATTACAATTTTCCTACGAACATTTAAATACAATAATGTTTCATCTTTTGATCTTCGTGAACCCCTCTAAAAAATGTTCGCCAATTGTACACGTCCCCAAGTCAGATCTTCATGCTATTTGTGTACAATCTTCCATCAAGTATGTAGCCCACTCATTTCTGAACAAATCTATATCGTCATGTGAATATGAAGCTTTTTGATAGTTAGAGTAGTACAGTAAAATATATAAATAAATAATTAATAAATAATTTAAATGAAATATTAGTTGTTTTTTAAAATACCTCTTTAGGGATGCTAGTTTGTTGATGGAAAATGATCTCTCTAATAAATTTACAAACATAATAACTGCAATCTTTATCGTTTTTTTTTTGTTTTGTACACTGTAAAAACTTTGATCATTAGGATAATAAGTAACTTGTTTTGATATGTGTTTGGATAGTGAAATTTTATTATATATAACCTGATACTTTTCCAGACGTAGTACTTGTTTAACTACTTATTCTTATCCCCTATCCTCATTCCTTTTTTAGACGATATTGATACACTGCCATATCATAACAAAATCCTTAGTAAAATATAATATAAATTATATAACTTGATGTTTAGACCTAAAACGTAGGATTTAGTGTCTTACAGATTCAAAAACTCCATCATGTGTTGTCGGTTTGTTGGATATCCTTGCATTGAATCCAGAAAATAAATCTTTGGAGTATCCAAGTTCGCCGCAATTAGCAGCCAATGTTGCCTAAAAACACAAAAAGGAATAAGTAATGAAAGAAGTGAAAATATAATGGATATGCTTTAATCGTAGAGTTTTACCCCTGCATGGTTGGTATTAGGAAGAGTCTTTCATCCATAATATTGCTTTTATTTGTTTTCACCAATCCTTTCACTATTTCATCCCTTACTAATGGATCTAATTTCTTTAGTTGTGTAGATGTGTTATGAGGACTAACGAGTCCGAATTTTGGCTCATGGGGAAATCCCTTCAACTGTTTTTCATATATACGTCTGCCAATAATATAAAATGCATTTAGTCATAATTATCACATTATATCAGCTTTTAGAAAATCAATTAATGAAAACATACCTCATATATACATTTACAACTGTGACACCTAGCCAACCATATTCAAGGATGTCATTTACATTTTCAGCAGCAACATAATCTGTAATTTCCTCTCCATATATATTCTCTTCAAAAATAACTATATGGCTACTACCACTTTTTAGCTTCATATCCAAATGAGTCTTCAATGCTAGTAAATGTGGATAGAGAACAAGCGGTGTAATTGTGATTTCAGTAGATATTTTTGATCGGTTGTTCGATCCTCTAGATTCTTTTGAGCCCATGTTTCTTGTCACCCCTTCCCTTTCTCCATCTATAATAACATTCATTGGTTCAGACCTTTTTTTATTAATTATTAAAGGTTTAGCTTGAAAAAAATGGGAATATATACCTCTTCATCCATATGTACTCTTACAAGTTGTGACGGCCATGAAATGAATGTCCCAATAGCCTTTTTGACTGTATGAATATCATTGTCATCAAGTGTAATAGGTAGCTCTGCATTTGGCTCATGAGCTATAGTAATCATCACTTTCAGATGATCTATTGGAAGTGGTCTATTATGCAGCTTGTCCTCTAGGATGTTGAACACCTTATCCCTCGCTATAAGTTGATAGGTGGGTGTTGACATATATAAATCACAGTCATTATCACCCTGTAGAATATCATTACATGAAAAGAATCAGTGTTTGTTTGATTCACATTTCATGGGAACAATTATTAGAATATTGATTACCATGGATAAGATAGCTCTTTGAGGGGAATGGCTCGCCTTAAAGTTGGTGGGGGTGGGTTGGGATCTTCACGTGCTGGTTGTTCCTGAGTTGTGTCTTCTCTTTGCTTCTTACCCATAAAAGTTTCTAGCAACTCTCCCTACCATGGAAATCGTTCTTCAAGAGTTTCTAGTCTTTCACTCATTTGTTTCATTTCTTCATTTTTATCATCTGTTTGTTTTTTTTTTCTCAAAATATACTCGGGGTGTCACCCCAAACCTTTCACCTCTGACACGACCGTATTTTTTAGGCCGCTTCAAAGTCGTCGATAATAGGTCTGCATCCGCTACAGGAGTAGCTAATTCCTGTGATTGTTGGATAAAGGAAAATAAGTAATTATTATTATGTAATAGCAATTTAAAACAAAACTTTTTATCGTGTCATACTTACACATATTTCCCACACTTTTTTGTGTTTTCATCTACTAGCTTACCTTCCTTATTCACACGTGCCTCCTTCCATAGAGAATGATGTGAGATGGAAGTGTCTTTGGATTTAGACTCATCAATCTATATATAAATATAGAAAGATAATTATGATGTTGTTTCTTGGCACATAAAAATATTACTGTAAATTTAAAATATGTACCATTTTCTTTTCTAGTGAAGCGCACCCCATCCTTTCTTTATGATAGGGGTATGTTGGTTTTGATGCACGTTCCTTATTTTCAGTACTGAGTTGTTGTTTCATAAATGAAATATTGACAATCAAAGTGATGAATAAATGTATCCCCAAACAACATATTGTCAACCACAATGTACCTGAAACTTCTCATCCCCATGGCGGCCAATAAATGCATCCCATGCTTCTTGGGATATCAAGTGAGCATAGACAAGGGGTGGGTGCGAGTTTATTTTACCTTTAGAATCTTTCAGGTGAAATTTTGTTAAAATAGTGCGAAAACTTTGATGAATCCTTATTACAAGCCTTAGTACATAATTATTATGTGAATCATCTACTATAAATGTACTCTGTAAGGGATTGAGATGAGTAATACATTGTTTCATTATTTTATTTGCTAGTAAATTAAAGAAATAATATCATAATGTTACCGTAATTTCTTCCCAGATCACAGCCTTCAGCATGGACACAACATGGTGTCATGAATCTATGTCAATCGGCACGCGTTACTGAGTGACAATTCCAATGTAACTACTAAATATAGCCTTGTTGGGATTCACATATTGGCCTCGTTCATTCCATCCGACATCAAATTTGATGCCTTTGCTTTTTGCCTTAAGAACTTTGGCTAACACTGTCAAACTATGATGCACCTGTGTTTTCTGTGACATTGGTCCTTCATCCCCAACCATTTCATCAATATCAACATCATTAATATGTTCATCTAGAATGGTAGAAAAGGCATGTGTTGATGGTTGTTGGACCTCAACACTAGAAGTACCAACAAGTTCAGAAACTTGTTGTTGCTCTACATTGTGAGTAGTAAGCAGCAGCAGCAGCTTGAGAGACTTATTCAGCCTCGAGGTTAGTAGCACCAGAACATACAAAAGTCATTATCTGTAAAAGTGGTTTAATAGTTAATTTAGATTACATAAATTCAGTAATGATAAGATAATAACATGAGATAACAAGATCTATATTAAAAACAAAATATAACTTGTTTATTAAACTCTCTTTCTTTTTTTCAAAGGCTGAAGGGATTTGACACCTCTATAGATTATCCAAATCCCTTCATTATGGTCTCCTCTAACATACAAAATGTCATCTACATTGGGACTACTGTGAAATGATTGTAATGTACCACTGAAAGGAACGTCCTCAATTGAATTTTCATCGGACCCTTCAGTAGTTTTGGACGATAACAGAAAAATCAACCACTTTCGGTTTATGGGATTTGGAACATAAAATACTTGTACTGCTTGTAATTTCATTATAAATTGTTCATCTTTGTACCCTTCTTTACTAAAATCAACTTTTACAAATCCCAATTCATCTATTTTAACACCACTGTTGTTATTAACCCATTTGCATTGAAAAATCGGCAATTGGAATGTCCTATAATCCAACTCTCATATTTGTTTGATAATGCCAAAGTATGACATATTAGCATAAATTTGATTTTTGTACTTACTACCAGAAATATGCATCACTTCAGTCACAAGTGTAACTCCACTATTTTTCATGGTACTATCTTTATCATGTTCATCTGTATAGAATGTATAACCATTAATTACATAACCATTGTAAGATAATACATACACACTTATTCTGGTGGCTAGCCATCGAAGTCATTCTGAAATTGAATTCATATTTTCATCTAACTCCTTAAAAATATGGTCCCGAAACCATCCTATAAACCGGTGATTATGTGTATTTGATATCCATTTTTCATCCCTTGATGGATTCAACTGCCTAAGAATATTTTTGTGGGTTTCAATATATGGAGAAACCTACCAACTGTTATGCAAAACGTAAAGGTGGTCCTGTTCTCTATTTATAATATTGATTGTCAGAACATCTCTTCCATAAATTCTCTCACCCTCAATGTGTTCAGTGTGATGAGATTTTGGGAGACCAATGCTTTCCACATCAGATAGGTATTCGATATAAAATTCAATAGATTCCTCAACAATATATTTCTCCACAATAAAACCCTCTGGATGACTTCGATTTTTGACATACCCTTTCAAAATCTTCATATACCGTTCAATGGGGTACATCCATCTATAGTGCACAGGACCACAAAGTTGAATCTCTCTCACTAAGTGAACCATCATATCAAAGAATGATTGTGAGAAGAACATTTCTAATTCACATAATATGATGAAAATTTATCTTTCCATAACTAGAAATTTCACCGGGTCTAAAACTTTGCTACATATAGCTTTGAAAAAGAAACAAAGTTTGGTTAACGTGTGACAAACATTCTTGGGCAAAATGCAATGTAAAGATATAGGAATTAAATCTTGCATCAAAACATGGCAGTCATGTGATTTCAAACCTTTTAACTTCAAATCATTCATTGACACAATTTTCTTGATATTTTATGAATACCCCTCTGGAACCTTTACATCATTGAAGAAGTTTCAAAACTGATATCTCTCCTCCCTGGAAAGAGTGTAAGCAGCTGGAGGAAGAAACATTCGATTTTTACCTTTCATGGGAGCCATCTCTTCTCATATTCCCATGTCAATCATGTCTAACCTTACCTTAATTTCATCCTTTGTTTTTCCAAGGGAATTTAGTAACGTTCTGATAACACTGTCATATACATTTTTTTCCACATGCATCACATCAAGAAAATGTCTGACGTACAGACAATTCCAGTATGTTAATTCAAAAAAAACTGATCACTTTTTCCAACCGATTTTTGTAAGGTTTTTTGAAAATGGTTTACCAAAAACAGTGTTTGCATCTTTTACTTTCTCAAACAGCTGATCACCTGTTAGTAGAGACGGTGTTTTGCGTTGTTCTGAACTTCCAGTGAATGATGTCGTCCAAGATCGGTACTTATGTCGGCGGGGTAGAAATATACGATGTCCTAGAAACACAGATTTTGATGAATGTTTCAACCTAATTGATTTTGTATCTTCTTTGTAATGCCCCAACCCCAGTTACCCAGAGTCAGTGCTTTATTACATAACATTAGCATGATACAAAGAATCATGTCCCGAAAGACCGATCCGTTTAGTATCCTTGGAAGTACTATATACATTCATAAGTTTTACATTACATTATGAAATAAAAAAATCAACAACATTTTATCCACTTTTGAACACACTTATATCCTTATCCTATCCCTACAGGTCATCCATAAAATACTTCTTCGCATCCTGGGAAAAATAAAACATATAAAGGGGTGAGCTCAGATGCTCAGTAAGGATAACAATATAGCATAAAATTTCATAAATAAGCATAAACATTTAAGGAAATGTATAAGACTAAAACAAAAGACTTTTAAACTTAAACTTCAACATAATATGAAAAATATAATATCAAATAATTCCATTTACTTATTCACATGGATATTCTACTAGTCGAATAATCACATGCAATATCAATAGCCACTTTCATAATGATGGAATGCATAATGCCAGACTTTATAACCACATAGTCAAGGCCTCGTGCCAAGACTAAAAATAAGATTTTTTCAAGGCCTTGTTCCAAGAAACTAGTTTGTATCATGAGACCTACTGATTCCTCGAGGAGCTATAGCGGGCTCCACCCATCACTTACTAAGTCCAATGCATTCCTCATGTGAAAAGGTTTAAACATAACATAAACATTAATATTAAAACTAGCATATGAAATGTCAATACTTTATCCAAAAACCATGAATGTTGTAAAAATAACACATCCACAGTCAAACATATGACAAAACCTTAAATACAATATGAAAGTTTTGTATCATAATAAATCAACTTCAAACAAGCTTAAAATCCATCAAAGGATGTTGACGTATATGAAATCAAAACTTTTTTGGAGAAATATCTCTTTCTATTTTGAAATCATTAAAAAGTCATATAATTATAAAAGAAAACATTTATTTTGAAAATATTCTTATAAGATTATATGGGAACCTTCGACGATGTTATAATGGCGGAAAATAGCCGCACCTGCCGTATAAGTTAAAAAAAATACATTCTTACCTTAATTTTGTCAAAAAGGTCAAAAGTACCTTGTTTGAAAAATGACAGAAAGATTCCCTTCAAAACATATATGGTCAAATAAGCGTATAAATGAATTTAACCCATAGTCTATTAAATAGTAAAAATGTTTCGAATTATATTTTTAAGAGAACACGGATGTGGAGGATAAAGGGGTCCCAGTAGATACTTACTTAAAAACAACCTCGGATAATAAATAGATTGTGAAATTAACCATTACCTTGTACATTTCCTTGGTCTAGGGTAAGTTAAACTCCTGTATAATAGTTAAATAATTGTTATTAAATTATACAATAACTATATACATAAATATGATATCATATATGACCCTCTAATATTGCTTTGTTAATAATATTTCAGTAATATCATCGTTTCAGGTGTTAACTGATTGGTTTTCCTTTATATGCTTGGTTACGTAAGACATGTTTGTTATTGATAGGATGTATTTTATTCATATAAAGAATGATATTATGTTCATAAATATTATTTTTAATCATAAAATGAAAATTATTCTTGAATGATTACGATGGAGAATGAATCTCATCGCATTCGTGGAGACGGTAATCCGTACGTACGCACGAGCGACAATATCATTATATTGATGGTGAAATCGTATGTAATTGGATGGTATATCATATATACAGAATCAGTAACATGTTATATTTATTATTTACATCATTTATATTCATTATTATAACAATCCAAAATAATGAAGTGTTTGAATAACAAACTACGCCACGACCTGGAGACGATAAGCCATACGTACGCACGTATGGTGACTTTGTCATTTATAGGATGGATATAATAACGAATATGGTTGTACCATATTTATAATAACATAATATTATATATAATATACTGTATTTATTATTTTAGAATGGAAACAACAAAGAAATGGGAAGTGGGAGAAGAAAAGAACTTGAAAGAGGTGATGAAATATTTACCTCTTCTTCAGGTTATTCCTTTTGATTTGATCAAAAGGGATCCTTAGGTTGTCTTTCTGAACAAAAAGAGGAATCTAGGATAAAGGTAGTAAAGTTTTAGGGATATTTGGGCAGGGGTTGTCCAAGCCAAATGGCTTTGGAGGTGTGAAATTAAGATAATGGGAAGTACCCTTTTATAAGAGAGGTGAGGGTCACTTTAGGAAAAGCTTGAAAATTTATTTTATAATAAAATGATTTTCGATTTATAATGGCTCCAAAATGATTTATTTCGAGTCTAAGGTAGGGATGGGTCGAAAATATCTCAACCAATAGGTTTTATATAGGTTTAGGTAACTATATTAACCTTATCTTTTAAATTTAACTCTTAGTTAAATAGTTTGACATTTACCATGTCTCTTTGTATTTGTATAGTATATGGTTAATAAACTTACTATGAACTTCAAAGAGAACCCCAAGTGGTTCATTATTAATATATATAACCTTATCTAAGTAATTTGGCCAAACATTATATTTTTAGGAATATTATATCAATTAATAATATACTATTTGTTTTAAAAACTCAATTATGTCAATTTTGACACTATTTTGTATTTGGTTTTTGTGAAAATCATAACAGCATGATTACTTCGAAAAAATTTATTTAATCAACCCTAAAATGTCATATTAACCTATAAAATTAGTGTAATTCATCAAAAGTCTCAAATTACATTTATTTGGATATTTATGATATCAATTATTTTAATCTTTCATTAATATGGTAATTACTGCATCATCATTATGTCATAAATAAATTAAATTATTTAATGTATAAAAATTATAAATAAAATATCATTATGCAGGAAATATTTTTAGCTTTATAATGAATATTTATGGTCTAATTTATATTGTGTGTAACCCTATATTAAAAATGGTTTAGTTATTAAACTTTGAATTTAACTCTTTTAACTCTTCTTTAAATAAAATAATAATAAATGTCCTAATATAATCCAAGTGGACCAAAGGGGATCATATTTTGTTCTTAAGGTTGTTTTTGGTCGAATTACACTAATCCATTAGAATTAGAATATGTGTTAGGGTAATTATGATATCATTTTTACCCTTAATTACCCTATTTACTTTTAACCGTGGTAAATAAAAGTCAAAAGTTACTATTCACCAAAATTTATTTTCATCTTATTGAATCACATTTTACTTATTGATTTCAACCGTGTCTCTAGGATTTTTGAAATTCAACTCACAGAAGTGGTAAAATTAAGTTTTATGCAAATTTGCAAATGCTCGTAGGTTGTGGGTAAAAGACGGTAAAAAGTTCATTAAAACTTTTATATATCTAAACTTATTATAAAATGACTCCAATGAATTGAATTGAGCTTATATAGATATTATGTATCTATTTTTACCTAAAATAAATTTAAGTAAAATAAAAAAAAATTAAATAAAAAATTTGGTTTTAACCAATAACGCAGTGTTTTTCACTATTCATCAAAAATTGAAAGTTTTCAGAAAAATGCAACAAATTCACCCTAAGATAATTTCGATATTATGAATTCAAAAATGAAGTCCATTTTAAAAAATAAAATTTATAAAATTTGAAAGAGTGGGTATTACTATTCATAACGACTAGTTTGATTGGTCATGGTGTGTTAGAATCTCAAAGTTGCGTACAATGTAAGCTATTGCATTATTCAAAGGGAAACGTACCATGGAAGCTTGGGGTGTTACATTCTTCACACACGATACACACTTGAGTTCCTTTAATTCTATAGCCTGAAAATTTTCCATAAGCAGGGAAATGATTTATCGTCCCATACAGCATCGCTCTCAATGTGAAGTATTTACTTTTATAATCATCATACAATATAACACCTGAATCCCACAATAACTTCAAATCCTTGATCAAATGAGCCAAATAAACATCAATATCGTTACCTGGTTGTGTTGGTCCTAATATAAGCATAGATAACATGATGAATTTTCATTTCATGCATAACCAGGGTGGCAAGTTATAATTTACCAACATAACAGGCCATGTACTGTGAGTGTTGGTTTGAAAACCAAAAGGATTCACTACATCTATAGATAACGCAAGACGAGGGTTTCTCGGCTCATTTCCAAATTCAAGATACTCATGATCAATTCTCTTCCATTGAGGAGAGTCGGCTGGGTGACGTAAATTCCCATCTTTATTTCTTTTATCTGCATGCCACGACAATTGTCTTGCAGTTTTTTCACTTCCATATAGACGCCTAAACCTTGGAATGATTGGAAATTACCATACAACTTTCATAGGACTGTATTCATATTTCTTGTATAGAGAATAACCACACTTTGGGCATTCTGTAAGTGATTTGTTCTCCTTGTGAAACAATATACAGTCTTTCGGGAAGGCATGTATTCTTTCAGAAATCATACCCATCGAGCATAGCATTTGTTTAGATTTATATGTTCGTCTTGGGAGCTCATTATCTTCTAGGAGCATGTCATTCAAGAGAGAAAGTAGTTTCGTAAAACTGACATCACTCCATCCATTGTCTGCTTTCAATTTATACAACTTCAGTGCAGCTGACAATGTTGTATATTTAGTGCAACCAGTATACAATGGCGTCTTTGCACAACTCTTTAACTTCTCAAACAATTTTGGGCAATCACGGAATTCATCTTCAACTGTCCTTTTCATTTCCTCAATATGATCTTCATCATCATTGACATATGTAATCACATCCTCCATACGGTCTTCTTCATTATTCATATTTTTCATCATATCTGATGATCCATAAAATGTAGTTTTATCCCAGCCAGTAGCTACATTCGCTTTTTCTCCGTGTTTATTCCAACATTTATAACTCTGATCTATTCTGTGACATATCAAATGTTCTTCCAACTCCTCTGGAGTAATTAGTCTAGAATAACAACAACGTAAACACGGACAAAGGATTTGAGAAGGATCCTTTGCAAACTTGATGAACTCTTTCACTCCATTCTCATACTCTATTGTCAAACGATTAGCATCCATCAAATCTTTATTCATCTCCATCCTATTTGAATTTCAAATATTATTATTTATGATTCAAATACACAAAACAAGACTTTCAAATACAGTAGAAGAGAACCACTTCCTTATAAAAATAGATATGAATAGAGCCTAACCATTTCCAATAAATATTTGGAAATCAATAGAACCAGGATAGATCCCCCATCAAAATCAACACACTTTCCAACCCCCTTACCAATAGTTCTAGCACCCACCACCCTTAAAGCAAAACATTAAACATCCTTTTAACCACCCCTACCAGCCACCTCATTCATAATAAAATAATCACATTAAACAGCCCAAAACTAGTGACCAAACTCAAATAAAATGAAAACATGGATGCAATTTTGATGAGAAAACTAATATAGTATATACATTTACAAACACAAAGGGGTTCACGGGGGAGACAAATAACCTAGGTTTATCCAAAATTATTATGGAATATCATAGGTTTTGTTACCCAAATTAACATAAGAAATAGAAAATTGAGGTTAGTGAACATAAATTCTATCAAACCTCCTCTCACTAACTGTTAATACCTTCCATAATATTGAAAAAATTTGTGAAATTAATTTTATAAATAAATTATTTCCCAAAAGCATGACCTTTAGATTAGAAAAATTCCCATCCATTTAGGTAAAATAGAAATATGTTTCCTTTTTTTCTTATGAATCATTAAATTTGGACAAACACACTAACCAACTCAATAAAATTCATATTTTCACGGGAATTTGAAGGTAAAGAGAGATAAATAATTCCATTGAAAATAATCCAACAGAATCTTTTAGTATCAATTGAAAGAGGGTATTGGTTAATAAAGGGATGAGGTCAATAAATCATGACATAATCATGCCTAGACTCTCAAACCAAACTCACCACATCCCAAAATTTTATCAACTAAAACATGACTATCCAACTAAATAAAACTACACCTTACTGAAACCAAGAAATACCATGAATCATGGGGAACTCATACTACTGATGCCCCACTGCATCACCGTTGAAATAGATCAACTATACAGTTATGGTACACCTTGAGATACTCAACCCTAGGGCATAATCCCCACCCTACATCTAGAAAATCTCATCACTCCCTTATTCCTCATTCAATTAGGACCACAACTCAAGGCACCATCTTTAGCCTTCTAAGAATCTCGAAGAAAACTACTCTTGATAACTTCATCACAATCCCTCATCTACAACCAAAACCTCTAACATAAACTCGCAGCCTTCCTTAGAATCTCTATCCTCAAAGATGACTCAAAATTATAGGATTTCATTTATTCATCAACCAAGTGTTCTAAAAACTAGACCATCAATGCACAGATGTGAATCCCAAGGGAAAACATACTGTATCCAACTTGATTGAATTCCATGATATTTTGTATACACTCATACTTATATATCTAGGGAATAAAACTCTTCCTAAAACCACTTTTGACTGAACATGATTTTCCTTCCGTCATTCTCAAGCCACCCTTAAAAGTAGTCCCACTACTAAGGAAACTCATAAATGAGCTAGAATATTTTCCAATTCAAAACCCTCCTCAGCTGCTTCTAGTCAATTCTTAACCTTAGGACCCAACACCTAGACAATAAACATCAACAGCTCCTACTATTGAAGTTTGACAACACTCTATCTCATGCCTCTTTCTACTTCCTGCGCACTTTACCATGATAATGTTTCAACATGTATAAGCATCAAAATTAATAAATTTAATCCAAAAAATTAAATAACTTACCAACACCAAGGGATACTCTTCCACACTAAAAGAATAATATATACCTCAACACTTATAAACTACAAAACAAATTCATAATCCATTACAAAATATTATATTCCTATGAAATCATCACCATCAGACCCTCCAATAACACAACCACCTCATCACCCCATGCCACCATTCTTAAATCCATCGAAAAATATAACAACCTATTTTCTCCTTCTCATTACTCACATTTACAATAGAGTGTTTAGAATAATCTTAATCTTGAAAATAACTTAACAAAACCCTATAAGTAATAAATAATTCACTTGGTAAAAATTTAATCACTTCATGCATTTTTTAAAGAATGTGACCTAAAAACGTAGCCCAAACACACAACACAACCCAAACCAAACCAAACTAAACCACCATAATGAATATTAGAATAAGAACAAAAGGAAACGGATGAGGATGAGCGGAGAAATCACCAAAGATCAAAGATGGGAAGCCAAGAATCTAACCTCGTTGAAAGGAATCCCAAACACTTGAAGTAGGGTTCGCGGGGAGTAGGGTCCAACGGGGAGGAGGAGAAGTAGGGTTCGCGGGGATGAGGATCCAAGGAAGGGGTTCAAGGGGGAAGATAATGAGTAGGGTTCGCGGCGGAGTAGGGCTAGCGACGGCGGAGTAGGGCAGCGGCGGCAGAGGTCCGACAAAGAGAAGATTGGGGGGAGTTGTCATAGGGGTACAGTCTCGCGAGAGTTTGAGGGCACGATAAACAGAGGGCACTGTGCACCCCATTTTATAAAATGAGACTATGGTTTTATCAACACTAGAAAAGCACTGATAAAGGGTCACTTTATCAGTGTTTTTTTAGCACTGATAAAGTGTCACTTTATCAGCGCTTTTTACTTAGCGCTGATAAAAGGTGGTGCTTCCCTTACCCGTTTTTGTAGTAGTGGGGGATGAATCCCCCATAAAAATACAATCACAATAAAAAAAAGTACCCAAGCTTCGTGTGGTGGCGGAGGAGAGATTCACGGTAGTAGGTCGGAGGAGGGCTCACGCGGCGGCAAGGTGGAGGAGGGCTCGCACAGCGGCGAAACAGGGCTTCACGGCGGCGGCAAATGATGGTTTCGCGACGACAGAGTGGGAGGAGCAGTCTGTGGCAGCGGAGGAGGAGGAGGATTCACGGCGGCGGAAGAGGAGGAGGAGGATTCGCGGCGGTAGCGGAGGAGGGGGGGAGGGGGGAAGAGGAGGAGGAGGCGGCAGGATAAAGCTTCCGCAGGAGCTTGAGGCGTGCGAAGGAAGGCGGAGACTGTTAGGGTTAATTTATAAAACCAGGGAAAACATTTATCAACGCTAGCTAAAAAACACTGATAAAGGTATGTTTTATCAGCGATAAATTAAAAAACGCTGATAAAACATGCATTTATTATTGCTAAAAAAGTACTGATAAAACTATAATAATAATAAATTATTTATATTTTTATATATATTTAAAAAATTATATGTTTAATAAATATATATTTATTTATTTATCACAATAACTATAAATAAATATATATTTTCCTTTATATTTATATATTTATTTCTAATTATAAATTTATAATAAATACATTTATTATATTTATAATTACATATAATTATAATATTTATTATAATTTTATAATTATTTAAATATATCTATATTTATTTAGAATTATAATTGTAAATAAATATATATATATATATATATATATATATATTATAATTTTATAATTATTTAAATATATATATATATAATTTTATTTATATTTATGATTATAATTAAAATATATATGTAATAAATATATATTTATTTCATAAGTATTTCATAATTATTTTAATAAATATATATTTATATTTAAATAATTATAAAATTATAATAAATATTTTTATTGAATAAATATATATAGTTAAATAAATATATTTATAAATATATACAAATATTTATAAATAAATATATTAATTACATATAGTCATAAATATAAATAAATAAATATATATTTTTTAATACTTATGAAATTAAAATAAATATACGAATTATATATATTTTTTATGATTTCATGATTATTTAAATAAATATATATTTATATTTAAATAATTATAAATTTATAATAATTATAATTATAAATAAATATTTATTTATTTATAGTCATAAATATAAATATATATATATATATAATAATGAAACTAAAATAAATATATTAATTATAATTTTATAATTATTTAAACATAAATATATATTTATTTAAATAATTATGAAATTGTAAATATATATATGTACATATATAATTAATATATTCATTTTAATTTCATAAGTATTTAAATATATTTATATTTATATTTATATTTACGATAATTATACTTATAAATATAATAAATATATTTATTTCAATTTTATAATTATTTACACATATATATATATATATTATTTATACTTATAAATATAAATATTTGTATATATGTGTGTGTGTGTATATATATACATATGTATATTTTCATTAAAGACATATATTTATTTAAATATATATATATATATATATAATTATAAATAAATATATTTAAAAGGTATTCATATATAATTATAAATATGATAAATATATTTATCATTTAAAAAAATTATTGTAATTTTATAATCATTTAAATATATATATATATATAGTTATATATAATTATATTTATATTTATATTTTAAAAAGTATTTATATATAATTAAATATTTATAATTATAAATATAATAAATACATTTATTATTGAAATATATTTATCATGATTTTAAGTATTTATGAGAACATAATAGCTTTATGAGAACATGAATGAATCATATACACCAAGTATAGATAATGAAAAACGGGTCATCATATATATGGTCAACATGAATAGTACTGAGGGTGTAATGTATAAATGATCATTCATGATGAATACATAACATATATATGAACGTCAATTATATTCACACATCAATTGACCAAATTCATTGGAAATATATATTTATTTTATAATTATAATTATATATATACATATATAAAAAAGTATATATATATATATATATATATAAAAAGTATTTATATATAATTGTAAACATATAAATATATAAATATAATAAATATATTTATTATTTAATGAAATTTATTATATATATATTTGAATTATTAAAAAATATATATTAATTATAAACATGTGTTTTATTTAATGTATACAAATAAACATTATTTTTTAATATAAATATAATAATTTTATATAAATTAATAATATTTTTTCTTAAAAACTTTTATCAATGCTAAACATAGCACTGATAAATATACCCTTTATCAGCGTTTTGTTTAGCATTGATAAATGGTGGTTTTATCAGTGCTTTTCTCTAGCACTGGTAAAAGTCTCCATTTTATCGGCGCTTTTTGTTTAGCGCTGATAAAACCCGACGCATGCCTTGCTCGGATATGTGATAGTGAGAATCTGTATTTTGCAAATGAAATAAACAAGCATGCTTACAACAGAAAACAAGAAAGAAATAAAATAAACAAAGAACCATCAGAGCTATATGAAAATGAAGACCTTGTTGCTCTAAGAGCTCACAATCAAATCAAGTCCGTGGAAGGCAACATACTCCACACTGGACAGACTCGCTTAACACAACTAAAAGAACAAGATACATCAAAATTATAATGACATAACCAAAGTAAGTGATGCTCACTTAGGGAGCCTGTATCTACTACTAAAAAGTTGGTTACAGCTTAAAGATTGTGGATATGTGATGCTGATGGTTCTCGCTGTGTTGGGATTGTCCTCCTCCATAGTTCGCCGGGTAGAAACCTCCATTGGATCTCCATGTGAACAATGCATGATGGATCAATTGTCCTGGATCAAGGTTGTGAACCTTTGGATGTAGTTTTCCCTCACCTCACTCTCTTTCTCCATTGAACTCTCTCTCGAATGCACAAACCAGGAAGGCAAAGACAAGGAATGGAGCGACGAAAGCATATTGGGAAATAGAATGAGTGAAGCAATGACGTGGGAAAATCGAACGGATGTGATAAGATCATGTGTTGGGTGGTGTGATCCTCTCGAGCGAAGGTAGACCACGTGGTTAGCTAGAAACACGTTGAATTATCCAAAAAATTTACTTGTGTAACAAAAATCGAATGACCTCCAAGGACACTTACATGTTTAAGGATGAATGCGAAGTCGATAATGCAAATTATGGGCAAAATGTCAGGTGAAGAAGTACGCGAACAAACACACAAGTCCACTCTCTGAGTCATTGGGTCAAATCAATCAATGGCCGAGAACATGACTGGTAAGTACAAAAGCATTGCCTCAATATTAGGCAGAGGAACATACCAATGAACAGGGTCAGTGACACGAGTAAGGAAGCAAGCCCACATAAAGGCCCACAAAGACATTAAACCAATCAACAACGCGAAAAACAAAAGCTAGTCAAAAATATTTTCCTAATAAAAAAACAATTAATTTTGCATGCATGCAACATGGAGAATTATTTAACATAGAAAACTAAACAAATAAAATGTACAATTTAATTTTCAACAAAGCATTCCATACTTCACGAATTATTAAACATTACTGATGAATTTATAATTATAAACTATTAAATATTAATTGTGTATTATTAATCATGATTAATTTTAAAATATTTAATGATTGTTTATAAAAAACTCATCACTAAAAAAATAGTGATGTGTTTAAAAACAGTTACTAAATTTAAATAAAAAAGAAAATTTTAATATGTAGCAATGATTTTCCAAACCGCATCGCTAATTTGTGATGTTTTTTTTAAAAAATATCAAATAAAATGAAATGTAAAAAATTAAAATTTAATTAAAAACGCTGAAATTTAACATTTAATCGCGTTTTTTCAAAATCAAAGCAAAAAAAGACAAGGGAGGTAGGGGAGTCATTAACATGGGCACGGGCCGAGCTGCGGCCTCAGAATGTTAGTTCAAGCCCTATTTATTTTGTTTTCAAAATAAAAAATGTAAAACAAGGGATAATGGGAGGGCGGAGGTTGGTGGGGCGGCCGCGATCTTATCTTTACGTTCTTTCAGAATCGTGGGCCCCTACCTAACGCCCTGCAGTCACTTTCTCGTATGTTTCAAACCATCCAACCATTTTTGAGTTAATTAAATAAGTAATCAAATTATAATTAATGAAGTATATAAGACAATTGAATGCAATCATTATCCATCCTTAGCAATGTACACTGATCGTCCGAGACGGATCCAATTTAGTTATGGATTTTGAATCTGTGAGGGTACAATGAAATTATATTTTAAAATATAAAGTCTCATCATAATGTTTAAAAATATTAAAAATAAAACTAATTTTTATATTTAAATAATAAATAAATATAGAAAGAATAAAGTGTTTTAAATAAATGCGGACTAAGTCAGAGGATGGGGTGTACAATGAATTTCGGATGAGAAGAGCGGGTCGGGTGAAAGAAAAAAATTTGAGTGATAAAGTCATTTGAGTATGAAAAATGTCTTTTTGAGTCTGGGTGAAAAA
This sequence comes from Viscum album, assembly GCA_963277665.1. Lineage (NCBI taxonomy): Eukaryota > Viridiplantae > Streptophyta > Magnoliopsida > Santalales > Viscaceae > Viscum > Viscum album. Next base: position 895,030,394 of record OY728126.1, read on the forward strand.
TCTTGAGAGAGTGTGGGACTGTTTTTGAGATTGATGGAAAACCCCTAGTGCTTAGAACAAGATTTACATGTGACAATAACATTATATAACTCTACAGAGTAGATTTTTAGTTCGTCCATTTTGTCATTCTAGTACTAGGTTGATTACATTCGTCATCGCGGAACACAACACAAGAAAGAAAATGACATTAAATCGCATGCCCGTGGACTTGTCATTCTAGTCGTTTATAATAGTTTTTATGGTATAAGCATGTTTTTGCTCCAACAAAAGGGTATCACATCAAGGATTGGAGTTAAGACAAGGGAGAATGATTGCGGGAGACCGAAAAATGGGTCTTAATCCCGAGTAACGACCCCTACAATTACACGACTAGTACTTTTCACTGTTCATATCACTGGCAGGGTCCTTCACTGGCATTAAGGGCCAGTTTTTGTCCTCGATTATCATCACCACTTAAAACAATGATGATGAAGTGACATCGGAGATGAAAATGATAGGTTGTGTGAATGTCGAACATGATATGGGAATCCAATGATCCATGAAATTGGTGATGGTGGAGTGGATAATGGTGTAATATGATATTTGTATTTCTATTTGGGTTTATGTATATTATTATTCTTGTTTATGTAGTCTAATTGTGGTTTGTTTTTATAGGGTTGGTGCATGCTTGTTGTAGGGCTGCAACTATGTAGTGGGTGATATGACCTTTATCACTGCTAGAAAAAAAACGTTGATAAAAGCTACATTTATTAGGAAAAAAAACGTTGATAAAGGTGTCTTTTGTCATCATTAAAAAAACATGGATAAAGATGCTCTTTATCAATATTTTTTTAGCATTGATAAAGATTAGACACTTTTAATAACGCTTAGGTAGCCATTATTTTTTTATGGTATAACAAAGCCCTTTTTTAACATTGTTAAATGCATATCTCTTGTAGTGATAATGGTAGAGTATGTGATGGGTGATTGCTTATATTTTAAGCTAGTGTAAGATTGTTAGGATCTTGTCTTGTGAAAAAAAAAATCATTCTTAAATCGGATAAAAAAGATTCTATATAACAATCAATGAAGAGAGAGAAACATTTTCAAGAAAAGTTGTGATTTTTTTTTTCACTATGACCATGCCAATCCTTGGGGAGAGTATCCTTTGTGCTATCGAAATTGTAAGGTACATGTGAACTCATATGCACGGTGACTTCTATTATATATTTGAGTTATATATGGCTTGATTAAAATTAATTTTACATTGTGCTTGATGAGTTTTTAGTAAAAGAAAAGAAATGATTTGATAATGTATAAAAGAAATGATTGTGATTTATGTCCTTGCGTTTGGATCAATAACTTAGTAAAAGAAAATAAATGATTTGGATTTATTTTTATCTTGTTTGATGAATCTTTTTTTAAGAAAAGAAATTCTTTTACGATACATGTAAAAAATAGCGATAAAGTTGAAATTTTAAAATATTAATAACCATCCACCATCATTTCCTTTCTCCCTTTTTTCACTTCTACCCTCTTAACATTATCTCATCAAACATCATAAATCTATTTCTCCCTTCAATGTCATTTATTTTCTCTCCATATCATGCCAAACTAGCTCTTAATAAAGAACCTTTTTTTAATTTGTGTGTGAATGTTAAAAAAATTGTGGATAATCACATTTATATAAATGTGACAAAGTACTTAGAAAATAAATTTATGCATTATGAGAATTAAATAAGATGTTAATAAATCATTGTTTTCTAAGAAACATTCTCCAGTGACAAAACCGTTAATCCAAAACATTATTTAAAAATAGTATCTTCTTTTGTTTCCCCGTCCGTCTTCCGGATCTTGGTAGTCCATAGTGGCGGAGAGGTGATACCACCAGGCGGAGGTGGCGAGGTGGAGCGCGTCATCCCACTCCCGGCGATGCTGCTCCCCGATTGATCGTACCTCCGCCATCCCCTCCTCATCCATCGCCGCATGCAACCCTAACCCGCCCTCTCCATCGCCGCCGCCGCCGCCGCCGCTTCGCTCCCTCCAACTCCCCTCAATCGCCGCCGCTCCTCCCTCCTCTGTACCGCCGGTATGGTTAGTAGCTGGCGTCGATAAGTAATCCAATAATGGATTGCATGAATTGCTGTGGATTTCTTGGGTGAGAGGAGGAGTATCCGCGACGAAATCGTGGAGGTTGAGGCCTAGGGTTTGGTCGGGGAGGGCCTGCAGACTTATTAGGTTTTCGCGATGAGGATAATAATCCGGGAGAGGAAGATCCGGGGGCCGACCAAACTGGGAAGAAAAATCGTCTAAAACGACGTCGTAGTTGGGGCGATAATTCATCGGCGATGACGCCGGCGGAGAGAAGCATCGGGGTTGGGATGGGTGGTGCCGCAGATCGGCCGCCTGTTTTGTGGCCGCCCTGTGGAATTTGAGGGCGGTGACGATCTCGCGGCGGGCCTCCGCCATGTTGAGGAGCCGCTCCTGGTACGGCCTGCTGGTGTGGACCCTCTTCCTCACCTGCTTCACTTTCTGATGCCGACGAGGAGGCGCCGGCGGGGGAAGGCGGTGGCGAGCGGTGGCGGCTTCTCCCGAACCGCGGCCGCCTCCGCATTCGCCGCCTATGCTCAGGTTTTGGACCGCCATGAACCCATCTGGACCGACGGTACCATGTTGGCGCAATCCTTCAATGATTACTCCTCTCTTCCTCATCCTCTGCCCGTCCCTCTCCATCCAAACGCAGAGGCAATTCCCACTGCGACAAGCGGCAACTACAAACCCTATATATATACATATTATGAGAGAGAGAGAGTTTGTTGACCTAATAAATATACCTTCCGTGGTCCGGACGACCTCTCGTTGTGAATTATGACCATTTAATAATATAGAAAAATTATTTATTTATATTTTTTTTATTAATAATAATAATAACAATAATAATAATAATAATAATAATAATAATTTATTTCATTTAAAATACATCATTAATAATACTTATGATTAATAATTGATTAATACTCATTATTTTTAATAGTTATTATTATTATTATTATTATTATTCATAATTTATTATTTTTAATTACATTTTTTATACATTAGGTGGTAAAACCAACCTGTAATTCCTCATATGACCGGGGTTCAAAACCTGACAATGTAACACCCCAAGATTTTATTCTATGTGTTTATTTAAATAAATCTAACAAGTTTGATAGAAAACAAACTAAAACAAATTGCAATGAATATAATTTAGAAAATTAAAAGAATAATTAAATCTTAGTAAATAAAAAAATATTGCTCAACTAAAATTGATTACATTTAGAGGATATATAGGTGAATCGTAAATAAATACAGTTTTTACTAAAAGCATAGCCTTTAGGACTATACCAAAAAGTAAGTATAACTTAACAAACTATAAAACATTTTTCATGATAAAAAAAATTATTTATGAAGTGAAATTATGCATTTAAAAAACATTGTTGAATTTAGAAATTTCATGTTTAACATTTTGAAAACCAAACGATATTTTTCTAATAAAAACTATTTTTAGTCTTTCTCTTTTAATTAAGTTTTCACTATATGAAATTAGGTTTTGGATTTCTTTTGAAGTCACAAAAATTGCATTTGGTTAATAATAAACCAATTAATGTCATTAAAATCAATAACATTGATAATTTTTTCTTAAACATAACATTTAAGCTTCAAAATATACTTTTTCTAAAAACACGTTTTCACGCGTTACATGCGTTAATGTTAAAATTATTTTTTCTTATAAATATAAATTTTGTTTGATAATGTAACGCCCCGGCCTTAATCAGGTACGGACCGTTTTTACTTTATTGTAGTCTAATTAATTAAGCGACCCGGGGCGCGCGCCTTCGCACCTCATTGCAGGTCTCGGGCAGCTTTTTATTTAATTTAAATAATTGCAGACGTTTCATGAAAAATGTCACGCCGCGCTTTGGTACCGTGTTTGGGTTTTAAATAATCAATTAAGGATTGAAAAAGAGTAATAAGAGATTTAAAGAAGATTTAAAAGAAAGCAAGAAAGGATAAAAAGAAATTCTGAAATAAAATAAAGAGGTGGTTACCGGGAAAATGAAAATAATTAAAATGGGGGATTCCCGTTTTTAATTATTTTTATTATTTTCCTTTCCATTCTTTTGTTTTATTTTATCTTTTTCTTTTATTTCTTTTTTTCCTTATCTTTTATTTTTCTCTTATTTTTCTTTTCTTTTCTTTTTCTTTCTTTTCTCTCTTTTCTTTTTTCCTCTTCTCTCTCCCTCTCCCACTCATCACGTCGCACCCCTCAATCCCGTCACACCAACCAGCAGCCCCTTCGGAAGGTCGCTGCTCCTCCGTCCGACGTCTGATTCCTTCACCATCAGGTGCGCAGTAAACCTTAGGGAAAGGATAACATTGCACAAGTGGAATCGTTCGATTCCGTTGAGTATTTTGCGCGCAATTCGTCGCGGAAGATTCTTACCCTATTTTGGGGTTTTTCTAAAATCCTTCGTTTTCATCCGTTTTAGGTCAAATCGAAGCATACCGCTGATCTTAGAGTCATCTACGACTACAAGGTAGCGTGCCTACTCACTTTCCCCCAGTTTCGTTGCGATTTATAAAAAATGCATCGTTGTGCCGTTAGTCGGTGCCTACCGGTTTTGTGCAATTTTACCCATTTTAATTACTTTAATGGTTCTGGTTAATTGTTGCAGCCTTAATCATCTTAAATTAATTTGTTTGAATGGTTGCAACAAGATCGTGCACCCCTTTGGGTGTGCCGACATAGTCGGCGTATTTTTCCGTTAGTCGGATTATTAATTTAATTAGTTGCGGGTATTGCGCAACCCCTTTTTATTGTTTTTAAATTAAATGAATAGTTGTTTGAATTATTGCAACAAAGTTGGACACCCCTTTGGGCGTGCCGACATGATCAGTGTATTCTGTAATTAGCCAAGTTTATTGTTTGATTAATTGCATGTGTTGCGAAACAACTTTTTATTGTAATTAAATTAAATAAATAGTTGCATGAACATGAACTTCAATTGTTGGATCATTGACACTTGTTTTGGTGAACTATTTATTATTTAAATATGCATTATCTGCTGAGGTTGATATGATATGTATATTGTCTTGCAAGTTGTTGTGTTATACTGTTAAATTTATGTCCTGTGATGCACGGGTGTATCTGGTTAGTTTTCAAGCTGCGACTTTATATGTTGATTATGTCATATCTGCTGCTATGAAAACTTTAATTAAATTCAGGTCGGGGAAAGGAGGCGGGTCCCGTATTAAGGACCACACTTAGATCCTCCGTTCCTGACGGGTTACCTCTATGTGTCGGGGGGCGGTGTCGTTGGCTTTGTTGGATCGAGACTTTCCCGGACTTTCTAATACTTTTGAGTGATACCGGTTCTAAAAGGGTTCATCGGGACGGATCCGTTGGCAATGTGGCTAAGCCAGCCTCGGATACCACTTTGTAACGTCTCAAGCTGGATTCTGCCTGAACCTGGTAAGAGCTATACAGTTTATTGTGATGCTTCAGGAATTGGACTGAGTGCAGTTTTGATGTAGGGTGATCGAGTCGTGGCTTATGGATCCCGCCAGCTGATACCTCACGAGCAGAACTGTCCTACCCACGACCTTGAGTTGACAGTTGTGGTTCATGCTCTACGTTGTTGGAGACACTATTTGTTAGGTGAGAGATTCGTTGTTTACACGGATCATAAAAGCTTGAAATATATCTCCACTCAACGAGACTTGAACTTAAGGCAACGCAGGTGGGTCGAATACTTGCAGTCGTTTGATTTTGAGCTTGCTTATACCCTTGGGAAGGGAAATGTTGTGGCAGACGCTTTAAGCCGCAAGACACAGACACAGGCCGTACGGGTAGCCAGCAGTGAGTGGCAGATGATGACCTTGTTTTCAGAGATGCATCTAGAGGTTCAGGTGCAGAGTGGACAACCAGTTATAGTAGCTCTTACAATGACATCCTCTCTTCTTAGCGATGCAAAGCGGGCTCCCAGCCCGCGGGCTTTGTGGGTATGGGGCGGATGTGGGGCGGGGCGAGCCTAGAAATTTTGACCGTTTAGAGTGCGGGCCAATGCGGGTTGAGCCCGCGCGGGTGCGGGACAATGTGGGTTGAGCCCGCGCGGGTGCGGGCTTGCCCGCGGGCCTGATTTTAAATATATATATATTATTTTTACAATATATGCTTCTTTAAAATTTTAGTTTTTTTAATAAAAAAATCATGGTTAAATGGTGACATATGATTTCTCACTATAATGGTCATATTAATTCACCATTTATTCACATGTGAATTTTAAATAGGCCTATATTTATTGTTTTAATATGATATTATATTATTTATATAGTAATTTTTAACCATATTCACATGGTGTGTCAACCAATCTCTCGAAAAATGGAACTCATCGCTCTGCGCATGGTTTCAATTCTATAAGAGTTATTATAATCATAATATTTTTTAGGTCGATTTAATTTTGTTATAATTTAATTTAATTTTGTTATTAAGAGAATTGGATAGAATCTCGTGAAAAAACTAATAGATTCCTTTGAAACTGATCGTTACCTGGAGGGACTTCATTCATTCACAAGTTTAGTTGTTCATATCACCACACAACCAACATTATCATTCATCGTCCATCACTGATCACTCACCTACTTTCTATCGTAACAGTTCGTCACCACATCGGCGTTACCGCATGCCACCATTAACCTACAAAAAAATGTTCCATCATATCCTTTAAAACTCTAGTTATTGTTAATTCATACTTCTCTCCATAAATACCTTTAAGAATGATACAAAATATAGTATTTAAATGATTATAAATAGTATTTTTTTTGTAAATGTAGGTAAGTCTGCGGGCAACCCGCGGGCAACCCGCGGGTTTATGCGGGGCGGGGCGGGCTTGAAATTTTTTGTACGCATTTTATGCGGGTTTTTGCGGACAAACCCGCGTGGGCTCAAACTCGTGGGGACTTGGCCCGCCCCGCCCCGCCCCGCCCGTTTCGCATTACTATCTCTTCTAGAGAAAGTCCGCAGACAGCAGTTGATTGACCCTAAGGGTCTCGTTTTGAGGGAAAGTGTTACAGGAGAGAACCCACCTCCTGGTTGGGTTATTGATAGTAGTGAAACTCTCCTTTTACCATTGCCGTGAATGGGTACCTTCAGGTATACAGGAAGAGCTGATGAAGGAATATCACACCTATGTTTGGGCAGTTCATCCTGGGCTGACCAAGATGTATAGAGGCATGTGTCAACAGTATTGGTGGCCTGGTATGAAAAAACAGATAACAGGTTTCATCACTCGGTGCTCCATCTGCCAACAGGTGAAGGCAGAGCACCAGCGACCTGCTGGACTCCTACAACCTCTATCCATTCCTAAATGGAAATGGAATGATATCACCATGGATTTCGTTACAGGGTTGCCAAGATCTCCTCGAGGCAGCGATGCAGTATGGGTGGTTGTCGATAGGTTTACCAAAGTTGCGCACTTCTTACCTATCCGAGAGACCTTTACGATTGATGAGTTGGGAAGGCTATATATCTGGAAAATTGTGCGACTTCATGGTGTACCTTGTTCTATTGTCGCGAATAGGGATGCTCGTTTTACTACACGATTTTGGCAAGGGTTGCAAAAGGCACTGGGCTCACAGGTACTTCTGAGTACTACATATCACCCCCAGACCGATGGGCAATCCGAAGGAGCTATACGAGTGTGAGAGGATATGTTACGGGCTTGTATCCTTGATTTTGGAGGTTCCTGAGAGAAGCATTTACCTCTTGCCGAGTTTACATATAATAACAACTTCCATGCGACAATCCAAATGGCTCCGTAAGAGGCTCTCTATGGTAGACCGTGTCGTTTGCCTTTATGCTGGCTCGAAGCAGGTGAGACAGCTTTGTTGGGTCCTCATCTCGTTCAGGAGACTTCTGAGCAAGTTCAGCTGATTCAGAAGCGTATGACTACAGTTCGGTCCGGGCAAAAGTCTTATACCGATCGTCGCCGCAGACCTCTAGAGTTCGAGGTGGGACATCGAGTCTTTCTACATGTTTCTCCGAGGTTGGGTCACAAGCGGATCAGGAGATAGGGGAAGTTATCACCGAGATACGTCGGGTCGTTCGAGATAGTGGAGAGAGTTGGGCCGGTAGCCTATTGATTACTACTACCTCAGAGGCATCGTGTCATGCACGACGTATTCCATGTATCTCAACTTCAACAATATCATCCAGACCCGTTTCATTCTTTTGACCCTAACGACATCGAGCTTGACGCTGATGCATCCTTTGCGGAGCATCCGATCCGTATCGTCGATCGTAGCATGAAAGTCCTTCGAGGCAAGTCAGTCCCACTGGTCCGGGTGTTGTGGCAACACAGACGCGTTCAGGACAAGACCTGGGAGCGAGAGACGGATGTACCTGCGCTGTCACAAACCGAATCTGGTCGCCGCTAAAACCGGCACCAAACCCAGCCCGTTACAAGTCCCAAAGGGTGTTCCCGATCCCCACGGGCTGGAACAAGTGCCCGGGTATCATAAAATGATGTTTGGGAACGATTTACCCAAGTTTATAAACATTAAACAACAAATAAACTCAACAAAACGGATCTGGATTTTTCAACTAAAACCATCTTTTACAAAATTCCGAACTGAATTACATCTTTTAAAACAACTCAACAAGACTATAAAAAAGGTACAAAATCAAAATGAAACAGCCCAAGAACCCTCATGGCAAGGGGCACCGCCCTCAAGCTATTTCCACAACACTTCACCACCAAGGACATGCTACAAACCCGAACCACTGGAACTAAAAACTGTAACCAAACCCGAAACAACAAAATAACCAAATCTACTTACACCCAAGGGTGTAAGTAGGGTGTGAGAAAATGCCCAGTAGGATACCACCACTAAGAGATTCCATGTGATAAACATTCAAAGACGAAAAACATGCAAGTTTTCAAAAACATTTAATTTCTAGTTACAATTTCTAAAAGATGCAACTAAAAAAAATCAGTTTTCAAGTGGGCTAATTTAAAGAATCAACACTTTTAAAATAAATTCAAAAGCTACTGAATTTTTGTTGCCAAATATACCGCATGCCGATGATAATTATAAAGGATCTAAAGAGCACAAGCAATAGGAAATAACCCCTAGGCACTAGCTAGCTGTGGGTCACAGGTACCTCATATCTCAGTGAGAGTATCAACAAACAAATATATCTGTTCTCGTGCACGAGCCACTAGTAGGGAACATACCCATAACCTAGTGGTCCCCAATCATCATCATCATAGTTTAGTTAGAGTTGTAAGCGTCAATCTTGCTAAGTGAAACTCAGGCCAAACCCCACGGATTCACTAGCATACTAGTACACGTCCACCCACCTAGATACCCGGGTTTTCCCTTTGTGCTCAAACAAGTTCAACAAGACAAGAAATATAGTTTTCACATGAAAATATCACTTCCACCCCACACATTAACCAAACTTCCCCATGTACATCACACAAGTCACAAATTCCGCTTTTCATTGAAATGCATTTTGAAATCAAACTCACACCAAAATTGCCCACATACTTTTTGCATAACTTTCACAATCCAACACATCCTTTAACAATTTTATAAAGTCCCTACAAATATTCTAAACATCACATAACAACCCACTCACAAGTTTCATAAAACCCTTTTTATAAACAAAATCCATTTTTCACATCGCACTCACACAAAAATCCCACACCACGTTCACACCTCTTTCACATTTCACTAAATCCATTAAACATTTTTATAAATCATTTCCAAGAGGATAAACATAACATGACAGACTTATTCACATTTTAAATGGTCCATTTGAAAGTATAAAAAATCCAAAACAGTTTTCCAATATGGTTTCACCTCTTACATAAACCCTTAAACCATTCAAAACTTTCATAAAACAATTCTAAAGAGTGTACCAAAGCTTTTCACATAAAACCCATTTCAAAATCGTATTTCAAGGACAAAATCACACCAATAAAAATTAAAAACTAAATTTTCATCCCTAAAAACATTTATTAAACTACCCCCAAGTGTTATACAAACACCTCAAACAATACCACAAAAGATCCACATGAAAAACACATTTTCAAAATCACTTTCAAGAAGTACAATAAGGTTTTACACCTTAAACCAATAACAAAACCCTCTTTAAAACATAATGTCACACCAATACCCTGCCAAATCAGAATTTTCAGCCCAAACAAGATTTATTAAACCAATTTCATATGTTATAATACACACCCAAACAATACCCAAAGGGTTGCACATGAAAAACACCCAATTCTAAGCTAAAATGAAACTATAAAAATAAATGCTTAACCAAATTCAACATAAAAAATTTTCATACCACACAAAGCATATTAAGAACACGCATAATAAGTAATTCAAGCAAACTAACTCATCTAGAAATGATTACACATGGAATCACATACTGGAAGTGTCAAATCCCTCAAAACTTGGTGCGAAACATCAACCACACCAACGCCACACCACAAGGAAGATAAATCCAGACCTATACCACAATATTTGACAAATAAAGACTCCAAATATAACCCTAGTTTCTAACCCTAACTTCTGGAAATTTTAGAACATAATGAAAGAGAGAGGAAACCCTAAGGGAAAAGGAAGAAACCAAGAAGGAATCACTTACCCAAAACAATCCTGAAGAAAACGACCCAAAATCGACCAGAATATGAATTTTAAAACAGATAAAAATTTAATTCAGATTCGAACAAGAATGAAGAGATCATGTAGGAACTGAAATGGGGGGAAAATAATAAAAATTGAAGGAGTTATGAAAAGATCAATTTACCTCTTCAAATTTGGGCGATTTGTGAAATCTAGAGAAGTTTCTCCCAATTTCGTGATGAAACCGAGCTCAAAAGAGGGGGAGGAGAGCTTGGGGGCGCGCCTTAGGTCTGTCTACTCTAGGGAGAGTTTAAATCACCGAAAAGACGCAAATAATTAAGGAGATATTAAAAAATTAAACAATATTTTTAATGCAGGAAATGGGCTTTCGGGCAGGCCCAATCTCTTAAATAAAAACTTATATCCACCATGATTATGGATTTCTAAATGGTCCAAATTAATATGGTGGTGTTAATATGTTAGGGTAATACAAGTAGGAATTGGAATGGATGAAAAATTTTGAAAAATGAAAGAGTTATAAAGGAATCAAAATTTATTTTTAAATCTGGAATTGGTCTCAAAGTTTGGCCCAATTAATGAAAACTCACTCATTTATCCATAAAAGATTGGGAAACCCCAAAAACAAAGAATGAATGGAAATTAAATGAAATATGACTTTAAAATAATTCATGTATGTGATAATTCTCCCTACCATGAAAACTTTCCGCCCTGTAAAGTCACAGTAAGTGAAAAGCAACAACCAAACCCAACTGAGAAACCATGAGGTACTCCCTTGCCAGGTTTCACCCCCAAGGACAAAACACCCATAGTGATCAATTAAGGAAGGAATACCCTCAAAAACTATACATACACCACATTCCTGAAACAATAAATCATATTCATGATTTATCCCAAAAGAAAAATCCTCAAACACAATCCGAACAAGACTCAAAAAATTCACCTAAACGAACAACAACTTCGAACAAGGTTACACTTACCTTACTTTGACTAAACCATTGGGCACTCTCTAACCCCAATGTTTAATCAAGGAATATGTTGGTGGTTAGATAGTTCCATATAATAATACCTACCGCCAAGACAAGACCATGGATAAATATGAGTTATTGGTATGGGGGGACACAAATAGGCACCCCACCATAAGAGACAACCTATATTTTTCTGAGACTGAATCAGGACACTAACAGGGGGAGGCCTGAACAGAATCCCTAGTACAAAGGGTGTAATTCCATTAAAAGTTTATGAAGGAACATACATGAGAATCATAGTGGGTCTCCCCACCATAAGAACTAACCATCTTAACCAACCAGCATGGGCTGACACAGAAAGACCCAAAAAAAATTAATGATTCGGGAAGGGCGCAGGGTTAGTCCGCACGTTTTGGGAAACTGTTCACTAACTGTGAATATAATTCTTTCTACATGGCTTCCTAGCACACGACCACTACTAATCGTGAAAAAACTATGTGCTCAACCATGATGACACCAGAGGTTTGAACTATTCCCATCTTTCATACTAAGGATATGACTTTGTACAAGGGTTTAAACAACCCTGGGATTTCCCCTGACTATGAGCCAGCTTCTCTCCGAGACCTATGGTTGGAGCTCAATGATTGAAGCATCTTCGGCCTCATAGTTAGGCTTTGGAAACCCCATGAACAATAATTCTTCTTTCGATGTCACCAACAACTACACCACAATCCCCGATATGTTTTCCAAGACATAATACATTCCAGACTCACTTTACCCTAACCTAATATTTCACTGAAACAAGGGCTTAGAAGATGCACACACATCACACCTTGTTTCTTCAGGTGAGAAACAATATAATTAAAGAACACTAATACTCACCATCCTCTAAAATGGAATATTTTGATGTTTTTACAAGGGATACATTCTATCAACATAACAGTGACTCTCATGGGATTTCATGAATTTCACCTTTATGGTTAATCGAGCACATGACATCACAAGGCATCACCGAACATGGCTATTGCGATTGATATAAACAATGCATGGAGAGGGACCTTATACAACATCCCAAAACAACACACAATTCCAGAAAGTGGCCACAATATCCCCTCGTGACCACATTTCTCACACTGGTAGTTTAACGTGAACTCCTACTTCGTAGAGACTACGATGGAACGAGAGGACCTCTTAGACACCATCCAGATACTCATCCATGCTAACAACCCCATACCACTTCCACCTTAGGGAAATCTGAAAACTGAAGAAGCTATGGTCTCTTGAAACCTTCCATGATCACTCTCCTACTACAATAGGATACACAAAACCAGGAAAGGAAAGGGTGTATACTCAATCTAAAAAGCTCAAGAAAAATATTCCTTATATTGATCAACTGGAGGGTCTTCAAACGGTGAAACAATTCGGGTTGCACTTCAGTTGTGCACTAACCCTTAATGGGGTGTACCTTATCCAATGATTGAACCCAAGGACCCAACCAAGATGGTCCATTGGTCAAGATATACGACAAACCAGATCCAAAAACATGAAGGGAACCACTGTAAAGGAATTCAAAAACATTTTTCAGGAGAGACCACTAACCGTCCCTACAACACAGCTTACCGACCAAGCACAAACCCAAAACATAGATCAAACAGGAGGGGTTCTTGGACTAAAAAAAACATCCCACAAAAACAAAATTTTCAAAAACCCATAATACAAACCATCCCAAACTATTCATCAAGACATCATGTTTTTCTTTATAAAACCATTTCTTTGAAAACAAACGGTTCAACGGTAAGCGTATCGACCAATGGTACCCCATGGGCCTCACACATGCATGTTTTTGTGCCACACCGGGAACCCTCCTTATATCCGTCCTGGAACTCATCAATTCATCCCATCAACCATCCATCATCCCATATAACCCCATGCATGTGGTCGCTCATGGAAATACCAAAGGTTAAAACAAATATTCTTTCCACTTTTCAAAACCAAAACGGTCAACCAATACTTCATTTTTCTCAAGACCTCTAACCATGGAATAACAATCCCAATCATTAAAATGAATACTCACTTTCAATTCATATACGTCAATTTCAATACATCTCATCCCATTAAAACACCCTTTGATTGTTTAGACAACTCTATTGGAAACACTCTTTCAAAACCAAATTCAATATTGTTCTTGCTTTCAAAAGAGGTGTAAAAACACCATTTTCCATTTCAAAAAAATTCTGAAAATTCAGTTCCACAATTTCATAAATCAAGAAATTCCTTCTTTATTTTAAAATCATTTCAAAAAAACTTTATTCTTCTTAAAACCAAGTCCCTTTAAACCCAAAGTTCCAAGATTGCAAAACTAAAGCACAAAACAATCTGAGAGGAAACTAGTTTCAGTGGGTGACTTGGAAATATGGTTGGTGGCCTTATTCCAATCACTTCACTATCATAGAGAGTGTTCTAGGGAATATCCCCGGCTCCACATGGATTTCCAGGCCCTGCGAGCTCACTGAGACCATTAACCCAACTCTCTTTTCATTTCCCCTAACCATCATTAAACCAAGAAAACCAAAGGACTCCGAAAGGTCCCGAATTCCCATGGATACTTGAATTCCATCATGAGGTGTGGTGATCAGACACAATACTCACAACTGAAATTCCAAGTCCCGAAAATCCTAACTCCATACTATCCCAACTATTCCCCAAATAACATGACCCAAAGAGAGCGAACCTCCTCTGATACCATTTTGTTACAAACTGAATCTGGTCACCGCTAAAACCGGCACCAAACCCAGCCCGTGACAAGTCCCGAAGGGCCTTACTGATCCCCATGGGCTGGTACAAATGCCCAGGTATCATAAAATGATGTTTGGGAACGATTTACCCAAGTTTATAAACATTAAAAAACAAACAAACCCAACAAAACAAATCAGGATTTTTCAACTAAAACCATCTTTTACAAAATTCAGAACTGAATTACATATTTTAAAACAACTCAACAAGACTATAAAAAAGGTAAAAAATCAAAATGAAACATCCCAAGAACCCTCATGGAAAGGGGCACCACCCTCAAGCCATCTCCACAACACTTCACCACCAAGGACATGCTAGAAACCCGAACCACTGGAACTAAAAACTGTAACCAAACCTAAAACAACAAAATAACCAAATCTACTTACACCCAAGGGTGTAAGTAGGGTGTGAGAAAATGCCCAGTAGGATACCACCACTAATATATTCCATGTGATAAACATTCAAAGATGAAAAGCATGCAAGTTTTCAAAAACATGTAATTTCTAGTTACAATTTCTAAAAGATGGAACTAAAAAAAAATCAGTTTTCAAGTGGGCTAATTTAAAGAATCAACACTTTTAAAATAAATTCAAAAGCTACTGAATTTTTACTACCAAATATACCGTATGCTGACGGTAATTATAAAGGATCTAAAGAGCACAAGCAATAGAAAATAACCCCTAGGCACTAGCTAGCTGTGGGTCCCAGGTACCTCGTATCTCGGTGAGAGTATCAACAAAAAAAATATCTGTTCTCGTGTACGATCCACTAGTAGGGAACATACCCATAACCTAGTGGTGCCAATAATCATCATCATATTTTAGTTAGATTTGTAAGCATCACTCTTGCTAAGTGAAACTGAGGACAAACCCCATGGATTCACTAGCATACTAGTACACGTCCACCCACCTAGATACTCGGGTTTTCCCTTTGTGCTCAAACAAGTTCAACAAGACAAGAAATATAGTTTTCACATGAAAATATCACTTCCACCCCACACATTAATCAAACATCCCCATGTACATCACACAAGTCACAAATTCTACTTTATAGTGAAATGCATTTTGAAATCAAACTCACACCAAAATTACCCACATACTTTTTGCATAACTTTCACAATCCAACACATCCTTTAACAATTTTATAAAGTCCCTACAAATATTCTAAACATCACATAACAACCCACTCACAGGTTTCATAAAACCCTTTTTATAAACAAAATCCATTTTTCACATCGCACTCACACAAAAATCCCACACCACGTTCACACCTCTTTCACATTTCACTAAATCCATTAAAACATTTTTATAAATCATTTCCAAGAGGATAAAAATAACATGACAGACCTATTCACATTTTAAATGGTCCATTTGAAAGTATAAACAATCCAAAATAGTTTTCCAATATGGTTTCACCTCTTACATAAATCCTTAAACCATTCAAAACTTTCATAAAACAATTCTAAAGAGTGTACTAAAGCTTTTCACATAAAACCCATTTCAAAACCGTATTTCAAGGACAAAATCACACCAATACAAATTCAAAACTGAATTGTCCACCCTAAAAACATTTATTAAACTACCCCCAATTGTTATACAAACACCTAAAACAATACCACAAAAGATCCACATGAAAAGCACATTTTTCAAAATCACTTTCAAGAAGTACAATAAGGTTTTACACCTTAAACCAATAACAAAACCCTCTTTAAAACATAATGGCACACCAATACCCTATCAAATCATAATTTTCAGCCCAAACAAGATTTATTAAACCAATTTCATATGTTATAATACACACCCAAACAATACCCAAAGGGTTGCACATGAAAAACACCCAATTCTAAGCTAAAATGAAACTATAAAAATAAATGCTTAACCAAATTCAACGTAAAAAATTTTCATACCACACAAAGCATATTAAGAACACGCATAATAAGTAATTCAAGCAAACTAACTCATCTAGAAATGATTACACATGGAATCACCTACTGGAAGTGTCAAATCCCTCAAAACTTGGTGCGAAACATCAACCACATCAACGCCACACCACAAGGAAGATAAATCCAGACCTATACCACAATATTTGACAAATAAAGACTCCAAATATAACCCTAGGTTCTAACCCTAACTTCTGGAAATTTTAGAACATAATGAAAGAGAGAGGAAACCCTAAGGGAAAAGGAAGAAACCAAGAAGGAATCTTAAAATAGAATATAAATTTTAAAACAGATAAAAATTTAATGGAGATTCGAACAAGAATGAAGAGGTCATGTAGGAACTGAAATGGGGGGAAAATAATAAAAATTGAAGGAGTTATGAAAAGATCAATTTACCTCTTCAAATTTGGGCGATTTGTGAAATCTAGAGAAGTTTCTCCCAATTTCGTGATTAAACCGAGCTCAAAAGAGGGGGAGGAGAGCTTGGGGGCGCGAATTAGGTCTGTCTACTCTAGGGAGAGTTTAAATCACCGAAAAAACGCAAATAATGAAGGAGATATTAAAAAATTAAACAATATTTTTAATGCAGGAAATTGGCTTTCGGGCAGGCCCAATCTCTTAAATAAAAACTCATATCCACCATGATTATGGATTTCTAAATGGTACAAATTAATATGGTGGTGTTAATATGTTAGGGTAAGAAAAGTAGGAATTAGAATGGATGAAAAATTTTGAAAAATGAAAGAGTTATAAAGGAATCAAAATTTATTTTTAAATCTGGAATTGGTCTCAAAGTTTGGCCCAATTAATGAAAACTCACTCATTTATCCATAAAAGATTGGGAAACCCCAAAAACAAAGAATGAAAGGAAATTAAATGAAATATGACTTTAAAATAATTCATGTATGTGATAATTCTCCCCACCATGAAAACTTTCCGCCCTGTAAAGTCACAGTAAGTGAAAAGCAACAACCAAACCCAACTGAGAAACCAAGAGGTACTCCCTTGCCAGGTTTCACCCCCAAGGACAAAACACCCATAGTAATCAATTAAGGAAGGAATACCCTCAAAAACTATACATACACCACATTCCTGAAACAATCAATCATATTCATGATTTATCCCAAAAGAAAAATCCTCAAACACAATCCGAACAAGACTCAAGAAATTGACCTAAACGAACAACAACTTCGAACAAGGTTACACTTACCTTACTTTGACTAAACCATTGGGCACTCTCTAACCCCAATGTTTACTCAAGGAAGATGTTGGTGGTTAGATAGTTCCATATAATAATACCTACCGCCAAGACAAGACCATGGATAAATATGAGTTATTGGTATGGGGGGACACAAATAGGCACCCCACCATAAGAGACAACCTATATTTTTCTGAGACTGAATCAGGACACTAACAGGGGGAGGCCTGAACAGAATCCCTAGTACAAAGGGTTTAATTCCATTAAAAGTTTATGAAGGAACATACATGAGAATCATAGTGGGTCTCTCCACCATAATAACTAACCATCTTAACCAACCAGCATGGGCTGACACAGAAAGACCCAAAAAAAATTAATGATTCGGGAAGGGCGTAGGGTTAGTCCGCACGTTTTGGGAAACTGTGCACTAACTGTGAATATAATTCTTTCTACATGGCTTCCTAGCACATGACCACTACTAATCGTGAAAAAACTATGTGCTCAACCATGATGACACTAGAGGTTTGAACTATTCCCATCTTTCATACTAAGGATAGGACTTTGTACAAGGGTTTAAACGACCCTGGGATTTCCCCTGACTATGAGCCAGCTTCTCTCCGAGACCTATGGTTGGAGCTCAATGATTAAAGAATCTTCGGCCTCATAGTTAGGCTTTGGAAACCCCATGAACAATAATTCTTCTTTCGATGTCACCAACAACTACACCACAATCCCTGATATGTTTTCCAAGACATAATACATTCCAGACTCACTTTACCCTAACCTAATATTTCACTGAAACAAGGGCTTAGAAGATGCACACACATCACACCTTGTTTCTTCAGGTGAGAAACAATATAATTAAAGAACACTAATACTCACCATCCTCTAAAATGGAATATTTTGATGTTTTTACAAGGGATACATTCTATCAACATAACAGTGACTCTCATGGGATTTCATGAATTTCACCTTTATGGTCAATCGAGCACATGACATCACAATCCATCACCGAACATGGCTATTGTGACTGATATAAACAATGCATGGAGAGGGACCTTATACAACATCCCAAAACAACACACAATTCCAGAAAGTGGCCACAATATCCCCTCATGACCACATTTCTCACACTGGTAGTTTAACGTTAACTCCTTCTTCGTAGAGACTACGATGGAACGAGAGGACCTCTTAGACACCATCCAGATACTCATCCATGCTAACAACCCCAGACCACTTCCACCTTAGGGAAATATGAAAATTGAAGAAGCTATGGTCTCTTGAAACCTTCCATGATCGCTCTCCTACTACAATAGGATACACAAAACCAGGAAAGGAAAGGGTGTATACTCAATCTAAAAATCTCAAGAAAAATATTCCTTATATTGATCAACTGGAGGGTCTTCAAACGGTGAAACAATCCGGGTTGCACTTCAGTTGTGCACTAACCCTTAATGGGGTGTACCTTATCCAATGATTGAACCCAAGGACCCAACCAAGATGGTCCATTGGTCAAGATATACGACAAACCAGATCCAAACACATGAAGGGAACCACTGTAAAGGCATTCAAAAACATTTTTCAGGAGAGACCACTAACCGTCCCTACAACACAGCTTACCGACCAAGCACAAACCCAAAACCTAGATCAAACAGGAGGGGTTCTTGGACTAAAAAAAACATCCCACAAAAACAAAATTTTCAAAAACCCATAATACAAAACATCCCAAACTATTCATCAAGACATCATGTTTTTCTTTATAAAACCATTTCTTTGAAAACAAACGGTTCAACGGTAAGCGTATCGACTAATGGTACCCCATGGGCCTCACACATGCATGTTTTTGTGCCACACTGGGCACCCTCCTTATATCCGTCCTGGAACTCATCAATTCGTCCCATCAACCATCCATCATCCCATATAACCCCATGCATGTGGTCACTCATGGAAATACCAAAGGTTAAAACAAATATTCTTTCCACTTTTCAAAACCAAAACGGTCAACCAATACTTCATTTTTCTCAAGACCTCTAACCATGGAATAACAATCCCAATCATTAAAATGAATACTCACTTTCAATTCATATACATCAATTTCAATACATCTCATCCCATTAAAACACCCTTTGATTGTTTAGACAACTCTATTGGAAATACTCTTTCAAAACCAAATTCAATATTGTTCTTGCTTTCAAAAGAGGTGTAAAAAGACCATTTTCCATTTCAAAAAAATTATGAAAATTCAGTTCCACAATTTCATAAATCAAGACATTCCTTCTTTATTTTAAAATCATTTCAAAAAAAATTTATGCTTCTTAAAACCAAGTCCCTTTAAACCCAAAGTTCCAAGATTGCAAAACTAAAGCACAAAACAATCTGAGAGGAAACTAGTTTCAGTGGGTGACTTGGAAATATGGTTGGTGGCCATATTCCAATCACTTCACTATCATAGAGAGTGTTCTAGGGAATATCCCCGGATCCACATGGATTTCCAGGCCTTGCGAGCTCACTGAGACCATTAACCCAACTCTCTTTTCATTTCCCCTAACCATCATTAAACCAAGAAAACCAAAGGACTCTGAAAGGTCCCGAATTCCCATGGATACTTGAATTCCATCATGAGGTGTGGTGATCAGCCACAATACTCACAACTGAAATTCCAAGTCCCGAAAATCCTAACTCCATACTATCCCAACTATTCCCCAAATAACATGACCCAAAGAGAGCGAACCTCCTCTGATACCATTTTGTTACAAACTGAATCTGGTTGCCGCTAAAACCGGCACCAAACCCATCCCATGACAAGTCCCGAAGGGCCTTACTGATCCCCACGGGCTGGTACAAGTGCCCAGGTATCATAAAATGATGTTTGGGAACGATTTACCCAAGTATATAAACATTAAAAAACAAACAAACTCAACAAAACAAATCTGGATTTTTCAACTAAAACCATCTTTTACAAAATTCAGAACTGAATTACATCTTTTAAAACAACTCAAAAAGAATATAAAAAAGGTAAAAAATCAAAATGAAACATCCCAATAACTCTCATGGAAAGTGGAACCACCCTCAAGCCATATCCACAACACTTCAACACCAAGGACATGCTAGAAACCCGAACCACTGGAACTAAAAACTGTAACCAAACCTAAAACAACAAAATAACCAAATCTACTTACACCCAAGGGTGTAAGTAGGGTGTGAGAAAATGCCCAGTAGGATACCACCACTAAGATATTCCATGTGATAAACATTCAAAGACGAAAATCATGCAAGTTTTCAAAAACATGTAATTTCTAGTTACAATTTCTAAAATATGGAACTAAAAAAAATCAGTTTTAAAGTGGGCTAATTTAAAGAATCAACACTTTTAAAATAAATTCAAAAGCTACTGAATTTTTACTACCAAATATACCGTATGCTGACGGTAATTATAAAGGATCTAAAGAGCACAAGCAATAGAAAATAACCCCTAGGCACTAGCTAGCTGTGGGTCCCAGGTACCTCGTATCTCGGTGAGAGTATCAACAAAAAAATATATGTTCTCGTGCACGATCCACTAGTAGGGAACATACCCATAACCTAGTGGTCCCAATCATCATCATCATATTTTAGTTAGAGTTGTAAGCATCAATCTTGCTAAGTGAAACTGAGGACAAACCCCATGGATTCACTAGTATACTAGTACACGTCCACCCACCTAGATACTCGGGTTTTCCCTTTGTGCTCAAACAAGTTCAACAAGACAAGAAATATAGTTTTCACATGAAAATATCACTTACACCCCACACATTAATCAAACAGCCCCATGTACATCACACAAGTCACAAATTCTACTTTACAGTGAAATGCATTTTGAAATCAAACTCACACCAAAATTGCCCACATACTTTTTGCATAACTTTCACAATCCAACACATCCTTTAACAATTTTATAAAGTCCCTAAAAATATTATAAACATCACATAACAAACCACTCACAGGTTTCATAAAACCCTTTTTATAAACAAAATCCATTTTTCACATCGCACTCACACAAAAATCCCACACCACGTTCACACCTCTTTCACATTTCACTAAATCCATTAAAAAAATTTTATAAATCATTTCCAAGAGGATAAAAATAACATGACAGACCTATTCACATTTTAAATGGTCCATTTGAAAGTATAAACAATCCAAAATAGTTTTCCAATATGGTTTCACCTCTTACATAAATCCTTAAACCATTCAAAACTTTCATAAAACAATTCTAAAGAGTGTACCAAAGCTTTTCACATAAAACCCATTTCAAAACCGTATTTCAAGGACAAAATCACACCAATACAAATTCAAAACTGAATTTTCCACCCTAAAAACATTTATTAAACTACCCCCAATTGTTATACAAACACCTCAAACAATACCACAAAAGATCCACATGAAAAGCACATTTTTCAAAATCACTTTCAAGAAGTACAATAAGGTTTTACACCTTAAACCAATAAAAAAACCCTCTTTAAAACATAATGGCACACCAATAACCTATCAAATCAGAATTTTCAGCCCAAACAAGATTTATTAAACCAATTTCATATGTTATAATACACACCCAAACAATACCCAAAGGGTTGCACATGAAAAACACCCAATTCTAAGCTAAAATGAAACTATAAAAATAAATGCTTAATCAAATTCAACGTAAAAATTTTTCGCACCACACAAAACATATTAGGAACATGAATAATAATTAATTCAAGAAAACTAACTCATCTAGAAATTATTACACATGAAATCACCTACCGGAAGTGTCAAATCCCTCAAAACTTGGTGCGAAACTTCAACAGCACCAACGCCGCACCACAAGGAAGATAAATCCAGACCTATACCACAATATTTGAAAAATAAATACTCCAAATATAACCCTAGGTTCAAACCCTAACTTATAGAAATTTTAGAACATAATGAAAGAGAGAGGAAACCCTAAGGGAAAAAGAAGAAACCAAGAAGGAATCACTTACCCAAAACAATCCTGAAGAAAACGACCCAAAATAGACCAGAATATGAATTTTAAAACAGATAAAAATTTAATGGAGATTCGAACAAGAATGA
Source organism: Viscum album (assembly GCA_963277665.1). Taxonomy (NCBI): domain Eukaryota; kingdom Viridiplantae; phylum Streptophyta; class Magnoliopsida; order Santalales; family Viscaceae; genus Viscum; species Viscum album. The sequence continues at coordinate 895,053,057 of OY728126.1, forward strand.
AGAGGTCATGTAGAAACTGGAATGGGGGGGAAATAATAAAAATTGAAGGAGTTATGAAAAGATCAATTTACCTCTTCAAATTTGGGCGATTTGTGAAATCTAGAGAAGTTTCTCCCAATTTCGTGATGAAACCGAGCTCAAAAGAGGGGGAGGAGAGCTTGGGGGCGCGCCTTAGGTCTGTCTACTCTAGGGAGAGTTTAAATCACCGAAAAAACGCAAATAATGAAGGAGATATTAAAAAATTAAACAATATTTCTAATGCAGAAAATGGGCTTTCGGGCAGGCCCAATCTCTTAAATAAAAACTCATATCCACCATGATTATGGATTTCTAAATGGTCCAAATTAATATGGTGATGTTAATATGTTAGGGTATGATAAGTAGGAGTTGGAATGGATGAAAAATGTTGAAAAATGAAAGAGTTATAAAGGAATCAAAATTTATTTTTAAATATGGAATTGGGCTCAAAGTTTGGCCCAATTAATGAAAAATCACTCATTTATCCATAAAAGATTGGAAAACCCCAAAAAAAAGCATGAATGGAAATTAAATGAAATACGACTTTAAAATAAGTCATGTATGTGATATGCGCAGTGGCCGGAACTCTTCTCTAGTGATGTTCCACTACCCTCAGAAGGGCAACTTAGGGACGAGTTGTCTTAAGGAGGGGAGGTTGTAACGTCCCGACCTTAATCAGGCACAGACCGTTTTTACTTTATGGTAGTCTAATGAATTAAGTGACCTGGGGCGCGCGCCTGCGCACCTCGCTGCGGGTCCCAGACAGCTTTTTATTTAATTTAAATAATTGCAAACGTTTCATGAAAAATGTCACGTCGCGTTTTAGCGCGGTGTTCGGGTTTTAAATAATTAATTAAGGATTGGAAAAGAGTAATAAAAGATTTAAAGAAGATTTAAAAGAAAGCAAGAAAGGATAAAAAGAAATTCTGAAATAAAATAAAGAGGAGGTTACGAGAAAAATAAAAAAAATTAAAATGGGGGATTCCTGTTTTTAATTATTTTTATTATTTTCCTTTCCATTCTTTTGTTTTATTTTATATTTTTCTTTTATTCCCTTTTTTCCTTATCTTTTATTGTTCTCTTATTTTTATTTTATTTTATTTTTCTTTGTTTTCTCTCTTTTCTTTTTTCCTCTCCTCTCTCCCTCTCCCACTCATCACGTTGCACCCCTCAATCCCGTCACACCAACCAACAGCCCCTTCGGAAGGCCGCTGCTCCTCCGTCTGTCTTCAATTCCTTCACTGTTAGGTGCACAATAAACCTTAGGGAAAGACTAACGTTGCGCAAGTGGAATCGTTCGATTCCATTGAGTATTCTGTGCGCAGTTTGTCGCGGAGGATTCTTACCCTATTTTGGGGTTTTTTCTAAAATCATTCATTTTCATCTATTTTAGGTCAAATCGAAGTCTACCGCGGATCTTAGAGTCATCTACAACTACAAGGTAGGGTGCCTACTTGCTTTCCCTCTACTTCGTTGCGATTTATAAAAAACGCACCGTTGTGCCGTTAGTCGGTGCCTACCGGCTTTGTGCAATTTTATCCATTTTATTTTTTTAATGGTTCGGTTTAATTGTTGCAGTCTTAATCATCTTAAATTAATTTGTTTGAATGGTTTCAATAAGATCGGACACCCCTTTGGGTGTGACAACATAGTTGGCGTATTTTTCCGTTAGTCGGGTTATTAATTTAATTAGCTGCGGGTATTGCGCAACCCATTTTTATTGTTTTTAAATTAAATGAATAGTTGTTTGAATTATTGCAACAAATTTGGACACCCCTTTGGGCGTGCCGACATGATCGGTGTATTATGCTATTAGCTGAGTTTATTGTTTGATTAATTGCATGTGTTGCAAAGCAACTTTTTATTGTAATTAAATTAAATAAATAGTTGTTTGAACATGAATTTGAATTGTTAGATCATTGGCACTTGTTTTGCTGAACTGTTTATTATTTAAATATGCATTATCCACTGAGGTTGATATGATATGTATATTGTCTTGCAAGTTGTTGTGTTGTACTGTTAAATTTATGCCTTGTGATGCACGAGTGTATCTGATTAGTTTTAAAGCTGTGACTTTATATGCTGATTATGTCATATCTGCTGCTGTGAAAACTTTAATTAAATTCAGGGTGGGGAAAGGAGGCGGGTCCCGTATTAAGGGCCACGCTTAGATCCTCCGTTCCCGATGGGTTACCTCTATGTGTCGGGGGGTAGTGTCGTTGGTTTTTCCGGACGAAGACTTCCTTGGACTTTCTAATACTTTTGAGTGATACCGGTTCCAAAAGGGCCCATCAGGATGGATCCGTTGGCAATGTGGCTAAGCCAGCCTCAGATGAAAATCAACCCCCTTTTGCGAGACCGGGATGGACTCAGGGTAAAGTCATGCTTCAGGCGATACTTGGTCTTTCGAAAGATTGCATTGGACAAGCTTGGTGGCATTGGATAAATTGACGGATGTTCCGTAGCGATACCTTCGGGATGGGCTCAGACTCCAACTCTCAACTTGAACCTTAAATAATGATGCACTTAAGGTTTATGTTATTGCTAATTGAGTCTATTGAGAATTTAGATATTTCCCCGGATATGTGGAAGTGTGTCTGGTTGACACTGGACTTGAACCCCAAGTTAAAGCACAAGCTTGGGGTATACTTTTTCCTGGTTTTACCTTGCTTTCTGGGTTTTACATATATATATGCGTGTTCGTGCATTTCTGCTGACAGGTACCCTTTCAAACTATCAGCTTAGGCTGAAGCAGGTTACCAGGCACGGGTGCCGTTTAGGACCCGGTCCGACTTATTTATTTCATTGCACTACAATTAATTTATTTGAAATGGTTATGTAATGACACAGTGCATTTTTATTTTTGCACGAAATGGAAAGGTTTAGAAACCGTGGGTGCCGGCCTACTGGGATTTTTTCTCACACCCTGATCGGGCATCGTCGACACCCGGGTAGATTACATACTCGCAGTTATTGACAATGGGAAGCGTACTGCTTCCGATGCTTGACTATTCATTACTGCTTAGGATAGAGACTGAGGCAAAGGACCGGGCCTTGCTCGCGATGCAGTTGCTGCTTGTGTCTTTTCTTTTAGTTGACTGTGTGTTTGAGTTCTGTTTTCCATACTTTCAGTTTAGACTCATATAATGGCATGGCACTCTTTTGTGAGTTTCCGCACTTGGTTTTTATTATTCAATTGGATTGTTTACATTGTTTCTGCTGCAGTTTATTTATTCACATGCTTCCGCTACTTATTATTTGTTGTTATTTACTTCCGCTGTGATATTATCTGTTACCTATGAGGGCATAGTCTTCCCCACAGACACCAAAAGGGCCATCGCTGCTAGTTGACAGCCTCTGACGTTCGGGGAGATGCGCTTGAGGTTATGTAATGCACCGGTCCGACCACCGTCTTAGAGGTGAGCTGGGTCGGGACGTTACAGATAAAATGGATTTCATATTTGGAATAATTAAGTCCAAATTATGTGATATGACCCATTTTATTTTCAAAAATTAAAACGAACTTATTTAGGTAAAAATTTATTACCTCGGTAAAAACCAGAAATGATAAAAATTAACAATCTAAGAGTAAAAGCCTTAAAAAAATACTGCACACATGTGTGAATACTAATTATTAATTACATTTTTTAATTAATTGGTTATTCATCAATTATTAGTATTGTTAATTAGATTATTAATTTTTCTAATTACAATACTAATTAAATTATTAAACTTTAATTTTTTGCATTTATTTTATTTTGTAATTAATAATATAATTTAAAATAATTAATTATAATAATATAATTTATAATAATATTGTAATTAAAATTTAATTAAAAATAATGTATTATAATATTAATATTTTAATTGATAATACTTAATATTATGTATTATTTAAATTATTAATTATAAATAATTATTGTTAGCTATCATTCATAAAAAACAGTTATTAATCAAATTTACAATTATAATAATTAATTAATTAATGTAAAATTAATTCATAAAAAATTAATTAATAATGTAATTAATTACGTTATTATTAATAATTAATTTTAATTACATTATTATAAAAATTTATAAAAATTTATTTTTATTATTAATTACATTTATTATTTTTATTATTAATTTATAATAATTTTAATAATAATAATAATAATAATAATTTATTTTTAACTACAATATTATTAAAAGTAATAATTATTAATAACTAATAATTATTATTTTTAATCACATTATTGCTATGAACTATTTTTAATAATAATAATAATAATAATAATAATTTATTTCATTTAAAATACATTAATAATAATAATTATGATTAATAATTAATTAATACTTATTGTTTTTAATAGTTGTTATTATTATTATTCATAATTTATTATTTTTAATTACATTTTTTATCATTAGGTGGTAAAACCAATCTGTAATTTCTCATATGAACATGGTTCAAAGCCTGAAAATGTAACACCCCAAGATTTTATTATATATATTTTATTTAAATAAATCTAATAAGTTTGATAGCTTGCTCCACAAGCAACACCGAACTAAAACAAATTGCAATGAATATAATTTAGAAAATTAAAAGAACAATTAAATCTCCAGTAAATAAAAAAATATCACTAAACTAAAATTGATTACATATAGAGGATATATAAGTGAATAGTAAAAAATACAGTTTTTACTAAAAGCACAGCGTTTAGAACTATACCAAAAAGTAAGTATAACTTAAAAAAACTATAAAACATTTTTCATGATAAAAAAATTATTTATGAAGTGAAATTATGCATTTAAAAAACACAGTTGAATTTATAAATCTCATGTTTAACATTTTGATAACCAAGCGCTGTTTTTCTAATAAAAACTAGTTTTAGTCTTTTTCTTTTAATTAAATTTTCACTAGGTGAAACTAGGTTTTGGATTTCTTTTGAAGTCACATAAATTTCATTTGGTTAATAATTATAAGAAATTGGATCTTCATTTCAGGTATGGATCTTGATTTCAGGTGTTTTTTAGAAAAAGGGGAAATTTTAGAAATTTTATAAGCACACGCCGTGTACTTAGGAGTACATGCTGTGTACCTAGTTACCACGTACAACCGTGTCTTGGGCGTGTAACAGCCAAGACATGACCGTGTGGGGTGATGTAGCAGACTGCTAATGTCAGGGGTCGGTTGAGGCAAATACATGGCGTGCTCATTAACAGTACACACCGTGTACTTTTCTTTTTATTTGTTAAATCGGACTGGGGTCTCATATAATCCCCAAATTCATCTATTTCTGGCCTTGTTTCGTCCAGGAGCGACCGAGAGTGACGAATCTTCTCTGAGCCACAGTTTCTCTGTTTAAGGTCCGATTCAAACTCTGATGGGTGCGTTGGAATCCCACCAGCGAGTCCTTTCTTCTTCTTGAATCTCACTTCCCGATTTCTCCTCGCTCTCGAGTTGTTCAAGGTTGAACGTTTTTGACCTTTTTGTAGATCTACGATGTTCTAGGATGATTCAAGGCCGACGTTTGAGAGTGTTCTTTGTGCGATGTCGAGGTAGGTGGTTTGTTGCCTTTCGTTGTTTGTCTTTGAGTTTATATGCCGAAGTGTCGATTACCCATGTTTCAGGAATTTCAGGTTAAGGAAATTAAAACTCATTTTATCTGTCATAGATTGATTGTTTGACTAAGGGTTGCTGTTGTGGAATTATGTGAAATTTCATGTTTAAGGAACACCCCATGTGTGTGTTTCCTTGTTTGAATGTTTAGGGCCATTTAGTCCAAGTTACCTATGAGGCAAACCTTGTTTCCTTGACTTTCCTGATAGGATGGAACTGATTGCCTTTTTCTACTTGTTAAATGCTTGTGATATGCATTGGAATTGTTTAGCCATGTAGTAGTTGAGATTACTTTGGGCTGCTTGATATCACATATGCACAATTGAATTTCACAGGGCTGTGAGAACCTGGTGTAGTTAAACCACGCGGGGAATTGATAGTGAGTGCTTCCTCAGAGTGTCTGTTATATTTCACGCTACGAGACCATAAGGGGTATTGATGGTGAGTGCTCCCTCAGAGTGTCTATAGTTTACGTTATGAGACCACATGAGGAATTGATGTTGAGTGCTTCCCCCGAGAGTCTGTAGTTATCGTGGAAAGACCATGGGAGGAATTGATGGCGAGTTCTTCCTCAGAGTGTCTTTGCCATTTTATTGAATTACTTGGCCAAATGGGTTAGACTGTGCGAGCTACCCAGAGGGTTAACATAAATAGTGAATGTTTGTGATGCGTCTTCCAATCCAAAGAACAAGCTTGGATTTGGTCCTATTAGGTAGTCTTCTGAGATACCTGTTGTGATACTTACTTGATTAAATTTTGAACATTAAATGCTAATGAATGTAAATGGAAACTGTAGGATTTGATTACTTTTGTGTACTCCTAGTTTCTTTGTTTCATTTCCATTATTACATCCTATATATACTCACTGATAGTTAGACACACATCTTGTGGTGGTTGCCTACCGGGATTCGTCTCACACCCTATTTAGGTCATGCTTTTGGACCCAAATAGATTATATGGTTGCAGGTATAGATAAGGGCAAGCACCCTTCTTCATCAGGTACTTGATTGATGTGAAGCTGGAGAGCATGAGACCAAGCTGAGGCTTGCGATGTTGTATGAGTTTACTTGATATCTTTTGTACTTTGGTTTAGTACTGTATTTCTATCATATTGTATTGTTTGGATGCTTTCCTAGACATATGTGACATGCAACATTTATATATGTGAACCAGTTGTTATTTACTTTCAGTCTTTCGCTGTTTACTCGTTGTATGGTATTTTTCTTCCATTACTTTACTGTTTGTTTCTGCTGTGTTACTCTTCCAATGAGGGAATAGTTTTCCCACTATCACACCCACGACCCTTGCTGCTAGTTGTAAGCCTCTCACGTTTGGGGAAATGTGCTTGAGGCCATGTGACCAACCGGGTACGAGACACCTTTGGGCAGCACTCAGAACCGGGACGTTAAAAAGTGGCATCAAATGGTTTCTTTTCTGCATTGTCTTACTATTTGGAGCCTATAGATAGGGATAAGAAGGAATGAGTAGTTAGTAATAAACTGTGATCAGGAGTAGCTAACCTGTGTACAGGGAAAAGCCAATTTACCTCGATTATTTCAATTTTTCTAGTTTTCAATTGTTATAGTGATTTGATTTCACCGTTGAGAGATTCACATGATTTTTACTACTGTGATTTATATCATTGAGGTTCTATTTCTATTGCAACCTGATGAGATGAGTGTATTTCATCTCATGCATCATATAGGAACTTGCTAGAGATCACATGTCATGCATTTTGTCATGAGATTTAGGATGCATTACTGATTTCATGTTGTTGTGATAGATATTGTGCTAGATATGCATGTTGTTGTGATAGATGTCGTGATATAATACCTGCTATTTTGATAGGGTATTGGAAAATTTAAAGTTTCATTTGAATGGGTGCTAAACTTTGGTCCCTGAGGTGTTATGGGCCCTCATGGATCGGAATTTTGTGGATCATGTGATTGATCACACTGTTATACTTTGTTATATACATTAAAATGATGTCAAGCTTTGATTCGCGGGTATTATGGACCCCCACAGATCGGAATTTGGCACTTTAATGCTCGTTTCGGTGTTTTATGGGGTTTTAGATTAGTTCTGAGGCTTACTGTCTGGAAAAAACCAAAATACATGGTGTGTGATGATAAACACACACCCTGGGTTCTCTTGTTCTGGAAGAAATAACTTTTCTTAAGTACATGTCGTGTACTATATGTACTCACTGTGTAGTCTTTAACCGTGTGACTGACTGTGTGGGCAGAGATACGAGGTTGGGAAATGTTTGGTGAAACATGCTGTGTATTGGGAGTACACTCCATGTTGTAGAGACCATGTATCCGACTGTGTGACTAACGACACAGGTGGTTAAGGCTTAGGTAGTACACGCCGTGTCTAGGGTAAACACGATGTGTAGTGTTACCCAGGAGAGAACTATGTGGTTTAGCCATGTAGAAGAACTCATTCAATAGGGAAAATTCAAGTACACACCATGTCACAGGAGGAACATGCTGTGTGTAGGGGTGTTACACGACCAATTTTGGCAGAGGTACACCCCATGTTAAAAGCTTAAGGGGACACACCATGTAGGGGTCATACATTCCTTGTATCCATGTTTTGAAAACAAAAACTTGAATGTTTTCCTTATCCTGTTCCTTTCTTGAACTTCTAAGTTTCAGTCCTTGATAATCATGAACTGAGGTGTGTGGTTAACCTTTCAGAGTCATGCCACTGAGACGTCCTCCAGTTGTATGCCAGATACATGGCAATGATCAGACACCAGAAATGATATATTAGGGACTACCATCAGATCCTCCCATCATGTCTATATTGGAACCAGCTATTATACTGGGAACATGTGTCGAGGAATAGTTCCATGAAGGATTTATGAGGATGATGCAGACATTCTAGGGAACATCGAATCTTGCCCTGTCTATGGTAGAGTTGACGTAGGTTTTTCATCAGCAGCATCCTCCCACTTTCTCAGGGGATGGGGGACCTCAGGCTGTAGAGTCATGGTTAAAAGTCATGTTGTCTATCTTCGAGTATCTAGAGACACCTCTTGATAGGAGGGTGAATCTCACAACTTACATGCTTTGGGATTCTACCAAGAGATGGTGGGATGTGATATCATAGGCGGGACACCAGGGAGTTATGGATTGGGATGAGTTCTAGCAAACATTCTATGACTACTTCTACCTAGAGACTTTGAGGGTCGACCGAGCCCGAGAGTTCATGAGTTTGGATTACGGTACTCTCTCAGTCATGGAGTATTCTTCTCGCTTCACAGAGCTGCAGTGATTCACACCCATTCTGGGGGGTGATGAGTTATTTCTGGCAAGAAAGTTTGAGGATGGTCTCAGGCATGACATTCGATCTCAAGTGATTATCTTTAGGTTGACTTCCATATCTTCTATAGTCAACCAAGTGATGATCACCGAGCACAACCTGAGGGATTATGGAGCTATGGGCCAGGGCAGTTCAACATCCAGAGTCGGTTCCCTTCTGAATGATAATAGGAAGTGCCGCAGAGATTCTACGCGTGGAGATCTGAGTAGGTGGGATTTTCCTTTAGGTAGCTAGGTGGTGTGCTACCAGTGCGAAAAGGGTGGAAATAAGAAACCTCAGTGCCCAAGATACCCATTTGAGTGCCGATCTTGTAGCAAGATGGTACATCTTTAGCATTTCTGCAACTTCCTCCTTCCAGCAGCTAGTGATGGAGGATCTATTTCGACTCCTCGTACCAGATCAGGACCACTAGTCCCACATCATACTGGGGGATGGATTTCTTCAGACCGTTCAGGACGAGGAGGTGGTCATGGACGTAGTATTTAGACACAGGGTTTTTGACAGTCGTATGGTGGATCAACTCAAGGATCTCAGAAAACTTCACAGGTTCACGACACAGGTCATGATTTTGCGTTGGAGCAGATCTAGTAGGAGAAGGATCCTAGACCCTCTACAATTAGAGGTACGATTTTGGTTACCTCAATTTTTTCTTCTGCTCTTTTCGATATAGGGGTTTCCCATAACTTTATATATGTGCCTTTTGTGGAGAGCATTGGGCTCTGTATCTTTACTTCTGCTGATATCATGATGCTGGACACTCCGTTGGGGACTAGAATGGCTAGTGTATGTTAGTGCAAGGAGTTACCTCTTGAGGTTGGTGGGTTTCACTTCTTACGGGACCTTTATGTCTCAAAGATGATAGGCTATGATGTTATTCTTGGAATGGACTGGTTAGTTCCCTTCCAGGCTGTTTTCGATTTCTATCATCGTAGGGTGAGTTTCACGTCACTAGAGGGTGAATTGTTTCTACATAAGGGTGAATGAGATCTCTAGGCTAGCAGAGATGGACCCGAGTATCACAGGTTGAGAGGTGTTACAACCTAGATTTCTAGTCTGTATCTGGATGACTAGGGGACTTCACAAATGGACTTTCCTTCAGTGGTTGATCGTTTTAGGGATGCCTTTCCAAACAACTTTTCAGGGTTTCCTCTAGAGTGAGAGGTAGACTTTTCTATTAAGCTTATTATAGGAGCGACATCAGTATCCATTCCTCTATATAGGATGACTACACCAGAGTTACAGGATCTCAAGAAGTAGTTGGAGGATTTTTAGGAAAAGGGTTTCATCTAACCTAGTACTTCTCCTTGGGGTTCACCTGTCCTGTTTGTGAAGAAGTCAGACGATACCCTTATAATTTGTGTGGTTTATCGAAAGCTGAACTAGTTGACAGTTAAGAACTGATATCCCTTTCCAAGGATTTATGATCTCTTTGATCATCTTTGAGGATCCTGGGTGTTCTCAAAGATTGACTTGAGATCTGATTATCATCTTTTGCACGTTAGACCATCAGATATACCTCTTATAGCCTTCCATAGTAGGTATGGTCTATACAGGTATGTGGTTATGCCGTTCAGTCTCACGATCGCACTAGTAGTTTTCATGGAACCGATGAACCGAGTGTTCCATTCATACTTGGACTCATTCATGGTTGTTTTCGTGGATGATATCTTGGTGTACTATCACACTCTACATGACCATGCAACACATCTTGATATCATATTGAGTAGACTGAGAGAGCATCAGTTATATTCTAAGCTCTCAAAATTACACTTTTGGATGGACCAGATTAACTTCTTGAGTCATGTTATCTCATAAACATGAGTATTAGTAGACTCATAGAAAGTGAGAGTAGTAGTTTCTTGGGAGTATCTGAAGAACGTCTTTGAGTTATAAAGTTTTCTGGGGCTGGATGGTTACTAAAAACGTTTTATACCAGACTTTTCATGCTTATCAGTGCCACTGACGGGACTGAATAAGAAGGGTGAAAAGTACTTGTGGATAGATTCTTGTGGATCAGCCTTTCAGGAGATGAAAGGGTGGTTGAATTTAGCACCAATACTAATTTTTCTTGAATCAGGAAAGAGTTACACCATTTACTGTGATGCATAATATATCGATTTGGGAGCAATACTTATGCAGGGGGAAGGAGTTGTTGCATATGAGTCTCGAAAGTTGAGGCCACATGAGAGGAATTACCTGACGTATGATCTTGAGTTGACTGTAGTTGTTCATGCCTTGCACTTTTAGAGACATTACCTTCTGGGAGAGCATTTTTTGGTGTAAACTGATCAAAAAAGTCTCAAGTATATATTTACCCAGTGTGACCTGAATTTGAGACAACAAAGGTGGGTTGAGTACCTTCAGTCCTTTGACTTCGAGCTTGCCTACACGCCTGAGAAAGACAATGCAGTGGATGATGTGTTGAGCAGGAGGACTCAGATACTGGCAGTTCAGGAGGCCAAAAGTGAGTATAATCTTATGGCTATGTTCTATGAGATGCATTTATAGGTGCACGACAGATAGGGGCATACACTTCTTTCTTCTGTAGATGTTACCTCTACTCTACTTGATCGAGTAAGGATGAGGCAGCTATCAGATTCTGAATGCCTAGTCCTACGGGAGCGTGTGTCAGGAGAGGACCCTACTTCTGGGTGGACCATAGGTAATGAATAGATCTTTCATTTTCATGGACGTGTATGGGTGTCAGCAGACATACGTGAGGAGATGATGTGAGACTTTCATACTTCAGCTTGGGCAGTTCATCCTGGTGTCACCAAGATGTATTGAGATTTACACTGTCAGTATTAGTGGCCAGGTATGAGGAGGGATGTTACTAGTTTTGTGATGAGATACTCCACCTGTCAGTAGGTGAAGGAAGTGCATTAGTGACTAGCTGGGCTTTTACAACAGTTACCCATTCTTGAGTGGAAGTGGAATGATGTTGCGATGGATTTCATGACAGGTTTACCAAGGTCATCTCGAGGGAATTATGTAGTTTGGGTTTTCATTGATAGACTCACTAAGGTTGCTCACTTATTCCCAATCAAGGAGACCTTCAGTGTTGATGAACTGGGAAGTTTGTACATTCGAGAGATTGTACGGTTGCATGGGGTTCCATGCTCTATCCTTTCAGACAGAGATGTCCATTTTACTTCTCATGTATGGCAGGGACTACAAAGGGATTTGGGTACACAAGTACTTCTGAGTACATCTTACCATCACCAGATAGATGGCCAGTTATAGCACACAATTTAGGTGCTGGGGACATTCTTAGACCATGCATCCTAGATTTTGGAGTTTCTTGGGAGAAACACATACCTCTGGTGGAGTTTTCCTACAATAATAGTTTTCAGGAAACTATTCAGATGACACTTTATGAGGCTTTATATGGTAGTACATGCTGATCACCCCTATGTTGACTGGAGGTAGGATAGGTAGCTATGCTGGGACCTCATCTTTTCCAGGAAACCACAGAGCAGGTGGAGTTGATTCAGAAGAGGATGACTACTGCACAGTCACAACAGAAGTCTTATGAAGATCGACGGAGATGACTTCTAGAGTTCGAGGTCGGAGATCAAGTTTTTCTATGTGTCACACTGAGGTTGGGATATAGGAGGATTAGTAGATAGGGAAAGCTTTCACCAAGATATGTTGGGCCATTTAAGGTTTTGGAGAGAGTGGGGCTGGTTTCCAATCATTTGCAGTTACCTCAGAGGTACTGGGCTATGCACGATGTCTTCCATGTTTTTCAACTACGACATTACTCCTTAGACCCATCTCATGTTTTTTTAACCTGAGGAGGTTGATTTGGAGGTGGATGAATCTTTTGATGAGCATCCTATTCAGATTGTTGATTGCAGTGCGAAGGTTATCCATGGCTGGTCTGTTCCTCTGGTACGGGTGTTGTGGTAGCACGACCGAGTGGAGGATGGGACTTGGGAGAGAGAGACTGATGTGCTATCGTAGTGGCCGACGCTATTTGAGGATTCTTCTTCACCACCTTGTTAGGGAAATTTGGGGACAGATTTTCTTTAAGGGTTAAAGTTTATAAGAACCCAGATCTTCATTTCAGGTATGGATCTTGATTTCATGTGTTTTTTAGAAAAAGGGGAGATTTTGGAAATTTTATAAGTACACACTGTGTACTTAGGAGTACACGTCGTGTACCCAGTTACCGCGTACAACCGTGTCTTGGGCGTGTAACACCCGAGACATGGCCGTGTGGGGTGATGTGGCAGACCGCTAATGTTAGGTGTCGGTAGAGGAAAATACACGGCGTGTTCATTAACAGTACATGCCGTGTACTTTTCTTTTTATTTGTTAAATCAGACCAGGGTCACATCTAATCCCTAGATTCATCTTCTTCTAGACTTGTTTCATCCAGGAGTGATTGAGAGCGACGAATCTTCTCCGATCCATTGTTTCTCCATCCAAGGTCCGATTCGAACTTCGGAAGGTGCGTTGGAATCCCACCAGTGAGTCCTTCATCTTGAATCTCACTTCCCGATTTCTCCTCTATCTCGAGTTGTTCAAGGTTGAACGTTTTTGACCTTTTTTTAGATCTACGATGTTCTAGGATGATTCAAGGGCTAACATTTGAGAGTGTTCTTTGTTCAATGTCGAGGTAGGTAGTTTGTTGACTTTCCTTGTTTGTCTTTGAGTTTATATGCCAAAGTGCCGATTACCCATGTTTCAGGTATTTTGAGTCAAGGAAATTAAACCCTATTTTATCTACCTTAGATTGATTGTTGGACTAAGGGTTTTTTTGTGGAATTATGTGAAATTTCATGTTTAAGGAACACCCCATGGGTGTGTTTCCTTGTTTGAATGTTTAGGGCCATTTGGTCTAGGTTTCCTATGAGGCAGACCTTGTTTCCTTGCCATGCTTGATAGGATGGAACTGATTTCCTTTTTATACTTTTTAAATTCTTGTGATATGCATTGGAATTGTTTATCCATGTAGTAGTTGAGATTACTTTGGGATTCTTAATATCACATATGCACGATTGAATTGCACAGGGCTATGAGAACCTGGTGTAGTTAGACCACAATGGGAATTGATGGTGAGTGATTCCTCAGAGTGTCTGTTATATTTCATGCTACAAGACCGCAGGGGGGATTGACGGTGAGTTCTCCCTCAGAGTGTCTATAGTTTACATTATGAGACCACAAGGGGAATTGACATTGAGTGCTTCCCTAGAGAGTCTGTAGTTATTGTGGAAAGACCATAAGGGGAATTGACATTGAGTGCTTCCTCAGAGTGTCTTTTCCATTTTATTGAATTACTTGGCCAGAGGGGTTAGACTATGTGAGCTACCCAAAAGGTTAACATAAATATTGAATGTTTGTGATTCATCTATGAATCCAAAGAACAAGCTTAGATTCAGTCCTGCTAGGTTGTCTTCTAAGATACCTGTTGTGATACTTACTTGATTAAATGTTGAACATTAAATGCTAATGAATGTAAATGGAAACTGCAGGATTTGGTTACTTTTATGTACTTCTAGTTTCTTTGTTTCATTTCCATTATTACCTACTATATATACTCACTGACGGTTAGACAAAGATCTTATGGTGGTTACCTACTAGGATTCATCTCACACCTTGTTTGGGTTATACTATTGGACCCAAACAGATTATATGATTGTAGGTATAGATAAGGGAAGATGCGCTTCTTCATCAGGTACTTGATTACCGTAGATATGGAAAGCATGGGACCAATCTGGGCCTTATGATGATGCAGGAGTTTACTTGTTATCTTTTTTACTTTGGTTTAGTAGTGTATTTCCAGCATATTGTTTTGTTTGGTTGTTTTCCTAGACATATGTGACATGAATAATTTATATATGTGCTCTAGTTGTTATTTAATTTTAGTCTTCCATTCTTTACTTGTTATATTGTATTTTTCTTCCGCTACTTTACTATTTGTTTCTGCTATGTTACTCTGCCAATGAGGGCATAGTTTCCCCACTATCACACCAAAGACCCTCGCTTTTAGTTGGCAACCTCTGATGTTCAAGGAAATGTGCTTGAGTCCGTGTGACCAACCGGGTATGGGGCACCTTTGGGAGACACCCAGAACTGATAAGTTACAATAATAGACTAATTAATGTCATTAAAATCAATAATATTGACAATTTTGTCTTAAACATAACATTTAGTCTTAAAAATATACTTTTTTTCTAAAAATTGGTTTTTACGTGTTACATGCGCTAATGTTAAAATTATTTTTTCTTATAAATATAAATTTTATTTTATAAAATAGATTTCATATTTGGAATAATTAAGTCCAAATTATGTGATATGTCCCATTTTATTTTTAGACATTAAAATGAACTTATTTAGGTAAAAATGCATTATCGAGGTAAAAACCAAAAATGATAAAAATGAACAATCTAAGAGTAAAATTATTAAAAAAAATATTGAATACATGTGTGAAAATGAATGTATTAGGGATTATAGACCTTACCTCAACCCCCACACCATTATTTCCCACTTTTTTTTTACATTCCATGCGAAACATGTTATTTCTTTAGATTAAAAAGTTGTTTTTACAAAAATGTCATTCCCCTTTACCTATAAAATAAGCTCAACTCCACCCCATTTATATACTCATTATAAATTATTAGCTAGACCAAAACCATGTATTATTCTATCCTTAAATCTCTCTCTAGGACATAGAATCTTTGGTCATTCCAAAAGATCATGCTAAGGAGCCTTAAGGTGTTACCCAAGGGAGAACATCCAAAGGGAGAGGTAACATTCTCAACCGAGCTCTCTTATTACCCCCTAAAAACTATTATATATATGAAAATATGATTACATAAGTATTAATAATATGATGAAATTTTATTATAAAAATGGAATATCTTTTTTCTACCTTCCTCCAAAACCATTCGAAAAATGAATACATCAATCTGCATACATGCAGACTACCACCTCTATAAACAACATGATGGATTTTTCATCAACACCTGATATGGATAATTCTAAAATTATATTTAAAAGATTAATATTATATTTATAAAATTATTAATATTCTTAAATTATTAACTATTCTCTATCTTCCACCTGATCTATGGAAAATGAACGTGTCACTCGTGCATACATGCATATATTGTCTCCATGAAAGTGATGTATTTGTTTTTTTTACTCTAGACATTTATTATTTTTATAACTTTCTAAAAATTTGATTCACCACCTTAAAAACATATAAATAATATCATTATGATTTATTAATAATTATATTATTCAAAAAATTACTTTCTTAACCATACTCACCCATAGATTATATAGCTTGTTCTTCTTTGGATAAGTTTAACCATCTACATGAACAATGATATAAATTTCTATCATGGACGACCGTGGAAAATTAACTATTGAATTTTATTAGATGTTAATGAGAAAATAATTTTTGGTTTATTGTTCTATAAATTTTATATTAATATACAAATTGTTATTATTTTACCACTTTTTTTGTTCGTTATAAATTACCGAAACTAGATCATCACCAAAATCATTGTCACAAATTATAAATAAAATACTTATAAAATGAAATTAAAATATATTAAATAATTATAAAAAATCTATTATAGTACCTATAATGTTCTTATAATGATTAAATTTTAATATATAAACAATAATCGATACAACCATTGCAAAATTAGTACTAAACAAATGATCAAAGCTAATAACATTTGATGATGAAAATAAAAAACAACTAATATATTTATAATAAATGATCATAAATTAAGTTTATAAAAGGTTATAGGGATTGATAAGTGTCATGACCCCCTCCCTCCAAAGATACCCCTCCTGGGATGACAATGAAGAAAGAGAGATAATGACCCCCGAGTCCCACTTTTAGTAAGCCCTAGGGTGGCGATTAGTACCAAGGGTATATAATATCACAAACATGGAAGGCATTTCCCTTTTTATAGAAATAGTTTGAGAGATAAGATGGTAAGTCCAAAACAACTCTAAGCACTATATATATATATGAAAGAAAACCAAAACCATCACACATTCATGTTTCAAATGTAACTGATACAAAAGCAACAAATATCCAAAGTAAGTACCAAAAACAAAGCTAAGAAGTGACACAAGAATTTTCCCAAAGGTCTGAGCTAGTACTGCCCAACACGGACCCCGTAATCCTCCTAGAAACCTAAAAATAGTTTACATATGTAGGGTGAGAATACAAGTATACTCAGTAGGAAAAATCCAAAGTCTCCCATGCACAAGTGGGAAGAGAGTACTAAATCCCCGGTAAGAAAATAGTAGAAACCAAAAACACCTATCAAGGAATAACAACCACCATAGCCTCACTAAGCCACACTCACCAAATAACGCAAGTAAAGTAATGTAATACAATAAGCACATCAATATTAGGGTACCCCACACCACTTCCCACTGGTTAACTGCTCATCCCTAATGGAGAATGTCCTGACGCTACCACGCTCTTCCACAAGCCCCATATCACAAACCCACCCGCACACACTTGGGTCACTAACCACACCATATCCTGCCTGCAGACACTTGGGCCTCATCCCGAAGACACCTGGGAAAACACACCTCATTCACAAACACCTGGGCCTCACAACTGCACCACAACCTACCCAAAGTGTCTTGGAATACCAATGCCTAGAAGAGGGAGCAGAGAAGAGACAATATCCAGTCATCCATCCTCCCATCGGGATGCTAGGGAAGACACCCTCCCCCATAACAATGGGGGGTGTTTAACACGTAGTGATCAACATAGGTGGGGTTCACATAGAAATCACAAAGATCTACAAGTATATATGTAGGTACCAAAAAATCAGCCCAACATATGGGTTTTCAAAACAACTAGCCCATGAAAAACTACCTTTGTTGCTACCTCTAAATGTACAACCACACAAACAACCGTAAACCCAATTTATAACCCCCGGCCAATTAATTTAACCAACTATCATTCTTTATTTAACAAACCATTTGTTCATTCCATCCCTACCTGGGAAACTACCAAACACAGCACAAGCAATGGCCACATAGTCAGCCATAACACACCAGGAAGAAGAACCAAGGTAAAACAACCCACTACACACTCCCCTTTCCTAAACACCCTTCCAACCACTGCCACCATCATTATTCAGAGTAATGTTTCCATATCCTTACTCTCAATAATTAAACCCCCAACACACCTCATCACAATCACACTCGACATCCCCATTTCATAAAAACACCACACGCAATAACATAAACATATCACAACCCGAAACTGAAACCCCACTGCCCAACCACTACCCAGATGTAGTCCTATTGTATAAAAAGTTCATTTATTCTACAATTAACTAATCTATCATCCTGAGATTCCATTACACCACCCGTACCACCCCATACACCCAACCACACTCCCATCCATGACACCACATGACCAGCACAAACACAAGGTCGAACACAACCATACACAACACACGACCACACCAAACATCAAGGTGTATTCAGATTTAGCAACCCTAATTCTTTAAATCCACTTTCATTATTCAGGGGTGATCACAGAACATGTTCAATCCTGGGGAATCCATTTATTTAACCAGGTATACGTGATTAACTAGATTTCTAGATTTACAGTAGTGATTCACAAGCTATACAGGTGCGCAAACAGAGACCACCAATGACCATGATTTTAATAAGTCATACAAACAACACAATTCACAACATGGATCAAAGATAACAGATAAAACAACACAAGCATCATCATAATCTTTCTCGTCCCTCACTTATTTCTAAGGTAACCAAACCCATTATCGCAACAAGTCTGATTATCTTTATAACAAGTTAGATTATCTTCGTAACACTAGGATTAAACCGTAAACACAAGGAGGTATTAGCTTACCCACCCCACATGATACACAATAAAGAAATACTAAGGCATCCCTACCTGGAATAACAGATGATCAACAACTCCTCTATATTCCAAAATAGGGGGTGTGCGAGCAGTATGAAGACTCAAAGGGAAAATTAGATTTGAGGGCCACAACACCACAAAGACTCCACGAGAAAAGAAAGGTTCTAGGAACACCAAGAGAAAATAGAAACACACAGGGAAGAGAAGATCTTAGCTTAGAAGAGGCATATCCTATATCAACAGAAGTGTGACAGTTTCAAAGTACTTAAAAGTTGGACCATGGTCAAGATTATGCATTTTGACTATTTCAAAGTTCCCAGAGTGTTAGGATATTAAAGATACAATTAACATCATTTGAAATGCCTTTAGAAATGCTCAAACAATGTTTTAAACTCAATTTACGTCAAATAAAATGTAAGTGGGGCGAAATTGCAAAAATTGGAAAAAGTTAGAAATGATTCATCGATGAGTGAGTCAGTAATGCCTGACTCACTTCCATGACCCACTGATGTAAGTCACTGATGTGATTCATCGACAGTGAGTCACCGACGCTACCCACCGATGCCCGAACTACCGACGCCCTGACCTACCGGCGCCTGACCTACCGACGCCCGACCTACCGTGGCCTGACCTATCGATTCCTGCCCTACTGACATCCTACCGACGCCCGGACCTACTGATGCCCAGACCTACCAACACCTAGACTTACTGACACCCGATCATACCGACGCCCGGACCTACCGACGCCCCGACCTACCGACGCCCCGACCTACCGATGCCCAGACCTACCGACGCCCAACCTACCGATGACCTACCGACTCCGAGACCTACCAACGCCCTGACCTACCGACAACGAGTCACCGACGTGACTCACCAACGCCACTCACCAATCCCAACTCACCGACGCAAAATTGGATTTTTGGAAAACTCTTGAAATGAGTCACTGAGACTCCCCATAACAGCTCTAAAATAGGATTTTCACAAAGGAATGGACCAGAGAGATTAAAGTCATTACAAAAAGGTTCTTAAATAGGTTATTAAGGTAGTTATTTTTGTTATATAGGATCTTAGAGCATGTTCAATTAAGTAGGATTAAAGGTATGAGTTTTTGCATCTCAATTTCTTTTTCATTAAGATATGATGCGTATTCACAAGTTGTTTCTTTTTTTGGTGTACATATTAGTGATGAATTTATTTTATCATAAATTTTCATAAAATCTAAGGGATTTATAAATCCATATCATGTTCTACCTTTCAAGGGTTTTTAATTTGAAAGATAATGATGATGTAAGGGTACTTGTTAACTCAATTTTCTTTTATTGAGTTGTGATTGTTCTTATGGAACTTTATTCTTATAAATTAGTGTAAGTTCCCATCCTTTTTTTTTTTTCAGGTATGGCTCTTTTAAATTTTTTGGCGAAGATGAGTTGACTTTGTTTTAATTTGCCAAAATGATTTATCAGTAAATTTTTTATTAATGTGTTAAAGGGATTAAATTCTAGTTAACATCTTGGACTATTCAATTGAATATTTTTGGAGTTTGACACTGAGTTAGTGTGAGATTCTGAGGCCTACAAATCCTCGGTGAAGACTGAAAAAAATATTAAATATAAAATATTAAGTGCACACTTTTTATTCAAAATAATTGAATAAATCCAAAATGGTGTGTTGTATGAGAAATATGAGATCATTATTGTGTCCGTAACATGGTGTTTAACTTAGTTGGGGTATAATATTTGTAAACTTCAGACGTTTGGACGTCTCGCTTGCAAAAATAACCATTTTATATTTAATTAATTTTTTAATCCATTTTTTTTAATATCAAATAATTAATATCTCTCAAATGGTGTGTCATATGGGAAATCTGAGACCACTGTTGTGTCCGTAACATGGTGTTTACCCTAGGTGAGGTATAACATTTGTAAGCATCAGACGTTTTGACATCTCGCTTGCAAAAATATCTTTTTTATATTTAATTAATTTTTAATCCGATTTTTGAATATTAAATAATTAATATCTCTCAAATGGTACATCGAATGAGAATTATGGAACCACCGTTGGATCCGTAATGGGGGGGTTTACCCTAGTCTGGGTATAACTTTTAGGCGCAATGGACGTTTGACATTATTTAATTTTTTAAGTTAAATGATTAATTTTATTAATATAATAATTAATCCAAAATTAATGAAATTAAATGAATAAGTGTGTTATTATTAATAAAAAGAATATTATTAATAATAAGTGTATTGTTATTATTATTATTATTATTATTTTATCAAACAAAATGACTGGAAAAATACATGTGTAATCAAATACTCTTTTTAACTTAAATTATGAACAACGTTTCGACGCGTGTGAATATTTGTTGTTGATCACTGTCATAGCGGTGAAATTTTTAGTCAATAATAAATAAATTCAAATGTTGGGTTAATAATAAATTAACTATTATTGACATTTAATGAATTTTGGTGGTGAAACTTTAATGGTGAATGATACTTTATAATAATAGTAATTATTATTGTTGTTGTTATTATTATTATTAAATTGAGAAAAATAATTATTGTCAAAACACCGTTTTAGTTATAACTATTTCGTATGATATCAGATTGACATGCCTTCAGCGACAACGTGAATCTAAAATTAAAGTGGTCATATCAAGACAAATGTTAAATATTTAATTTAGGCGCATGATATAGGTCCATGAAGCACCCAATATGATGATGGGTTGACACATGAAATTAACAGGAGAGATTAATGAATAAGTGATTCAATTAATAAATGTAACTAAATTATTTGTTTTTTAAAGGGTTTTGACGAGATTTTAATGAAAAAAGGTTACATCTTTTATATGATTTCAAATGGGAATTCACGTTGTGTAATTTTGATGCCTAGTGAATTAAAAATGTGTAAGTAGCAACATGTAACCCTCTGAAAACCATTTTAATCACCGTAGATTCTCCGCACACCATTTTATTTGACTGTAGACGCTCCACACACATTTTTCTTGGACCAAAACTCCTACACAAACCTCTTCCTTCAATTTAAGACCCTCCGCGCACCTCCAACCTTGTTGCGGGGTCTTCTGCCATGGATTTCTGGGAGTCCAATTCAGCTCAGAAATGATCCCGCATCAGATCTTGGATATTCGGACCTGGATTTTTAAGGTATGTCATCAGGTTATTTAATCTACTTCTAGATCCGTTACTAACAGACTATCTGGTTTATTCTAAAACGAATCTAGAAGACAGGTGTTATCACATACATGGGGTTTTTGTCACCGCTTCCTCTGCTTTCAAGGATTCAGATCAAAACTGTGTTCTTTGGCATGTTGATAATTGAACCACTTCAAATTGGGTATTTCCATTGGCGAGCATTCGTCGTCACAGTTTTTAGGCAGGTAGTCTAAAATTTAAGTCTCATAGTATTGATTATAATTTTGTGTGTATAATTGTTGAATTGATATTAGATGTTTAGAAATTGTGTTCTTTATTAAACTAATTCATTTGGGGAAATTAAATAATTAAAGGGAATGTGAAATTGGGATGTTGAGAATTTAGATCACGAATAATTAATTGTTAAATTAATTATGAGGAAATCGAGATTGTTGAACTTGTTTAATTAATTATAAAATTAAAAAGGTGGGTTACTGTCATGAAAGTAGCACATGACGCAACAACCAAAAAGGAAAGAAATTACTGGCTTAGGGACTCAACCCCACGAACGTGCCCCAAACCTCGACCCTCCCTCACCACCCCAACCAACTGCGGGGGGCTTAATTAATTGTAGAATTAATTATGTGATATTGAGTTGTTTCCTCGAGATAATTAATTGTAGAATTAATTATGTAATATTGATTTATGAATTGAGATAATTAATTGCAGAATTAGCTATGTGATATTGAGTTGTGCCTTGAGATAATTAATTGTAGAATTAATTATATAATATTGATTTATGAATAGAGATAATTCATTTTGAAATCAATTATGTGATATTATTATTATTATTTGAGGTAATTAATTGGTGAATTAATTATGAGATGGAAACCGTGGGTATGATTATTTAATTGTTAAATTAAATAAAGGGATTAATTAATTTACAAATTAATTATTAATAAGATTATTTAACTGTTGAATTAAATAATGTGATTAATTAAGTGATGAATTAATTAACACAAGTTAAGAGATTATTTAATTGTTGAATTAAATAATTTGATTAATTAATTGATGGATTAATTAATATGAGTAAAGAGATCATTTAATTGTTTAATTAAATAATATGATTAATTAATTGAAAAATTAATTAATGCGAGTAAAGATATTATTTAACTGTTAAATTAAATAATGTAATTAATTAATTGATGAATTAATTAATGTATTTTATCTGATTAATTAATTGTCAAATTAATTAATTTTATTTATGTAATTAGTTAATTATCAAGTTAAATAATAGAATTGTTGTGTTTAACAAATTTTTGAATTAGTAATGGCATTGATGAAATTAATTAATTGTTGAATTAATTAATATAAGGGTTGTGATTATTAATTGGTGAATTAATTAATGGGATGAACATAGTTAATTAATTTTTGAACTAATTAAAGGATTTGGACATGATTAATTAATTGTGAATTAACTAATGGAAATAACGTGATTAATTAATTTTTAAATTAATTAATGTGATGATGTAATTATATAATTGTAGAATTAATTAATGTGGAGAAATGATTAACTAATTACTGAATTTATTAATGGAATTATGTGATTAATTAATTGTTGAATTAATTAATGTGATGTTGTGATACATGTGACATGTAATACTAGTAATGCGAAACGGGCGGGGCGGGGCGGGGCGGGCCAAGTCCGCACGAGTTTGAGCCTGCGCGGGTTTGTCCGCAAAAACCCGCATAAAATGCGTACAAAAAATTTCAAACCTGCCCCGCCCCGCATAAACCCGCGGGTTGCCCGCGGGTTGCCCGCGGGTTTCCCGCAGGTTGCCCGCAGGCTTACCTACATTTACAAAAAAATATACTATTTATAATCATTTAAATACTATATTTTGTATCATTCTTAAAGGTATTTATGGAGAGAAGTATGAATTAACAATAACTAGAGTTTTAAAGGATATGATGGAACATTTTTTTGTGGGTTAATGGTGGCATGCGGTAATGCCGATGTGGTGATGAACTGTTACGATAGAAAGTAGGTGAGTGATCGGTGATGGATGATGAATGATAATGTTGGTTGTGTGGTGATATGAACAACTAAACTTGTGAATGAATGAAGTCCCTCCAGGTAACGATCAGTTTCAAAGGAATCTATTAGTTTTTTCACGAGGTTCTATCCAATTCTCTTAATAACAAAATTAAATTAAATTATAACAAAATTAAATCGACCTAAAAAATATTATGATTATAATAAATCTTATAGAATTGAAACCATGCGCAGAGCGATGAGTTCCATTTTTCGAGAGATTGGTTGACACACCATGTGAATATGGTTAAAAATTACTATATAAATAATCTAATATCATATTAAAACAATAAATATAGGCCTATTTAAAATTCACATGTGAATAAATGGTGAATTAATATGACCATTACAGTGAGAAATCATATGTCACCATTTAACCATGATTTTTTTATTAAAAAAACTAAAAATTTTAAAGAAACATATATTGTAAAAATAATATATATATATTTTAAATCAGGCCCGCGGGCAAGCCTGCACCCGCGCAGGCTCAACCCACATTGTCCCGCACCCGCGCGGGCTCAACCTGCATTGGCCCGCACTCTAAACGGTCAAAATTTCTAGGCCCGTCCCGCCCCACATCCTCCCCATACCCACAAATCCCGCGGGCTGGGAGCCCGCTTTGCATCGCTATGTAATACTGTGATAAAAGATGAATGTTGATTAATCTTGAATAATGTGATGTATGTGATATAGACACTTGATTGAGAAACAGGTTGTGAGACAGAGACTGATGCTCCAAATACTCAAGGGGTGCTAGACATGGCATTCTACACCCATGATATATATGTATGATTGATAACTGGGGTGTGAGACAGAGACTGATGCTCTAAATACTCACGGGGTAATAGACATGACATTCTACACCCAACATGCATGAAAATATTATTTTATGGGATAAGGACTAATGATCCAAATACCCATGGGTTTTGAGACAGATATTGATGCTCCAAATACTTACGAGGGTGCTATACATGGCATTCTACACCCATTAATTAGCATTAGACTATGGTTCTAATTAGCCGTAATATTAATTAAATTGAAATGGATAATGAAAGTACATTGGTTTAAATGAAATGTTAATTGATAATGTAAAATGGTTCATACTCTGACACAGGCCGAAGCAGGTATTGAGATACTGGTGTCCATGGGAACTCAGGGGTTTATGCGATTAAATAAAGGGAAATTGAATAAATGTAAACTATTTACCTTATTACTTGTATTTTATTCTTTATAAAATTACATAAACTATTATTGACCAGATTTATTTTAGATGTCATTGGTGGTGGCCTTCTGAGTTGTACTCACACCCTACTTGTCCTTTCTGATCGGTACCCAAGTAGACCTTTTATTTTCTGGATAGGTTAAGGGAAAAGGCCATGAGTTAGACGGCTGAGTTGGGATAGAGCTTGGATGAGGGAACCAGACATGGTTTGAGACGTGATTAGGTGTTGTCAGAGTCTTTATTTTTAGATGTTTTCTAAACACTTGCCACTTATACTGGCATTTTGTATTTCCATTTCAGTTGAGTATTGTATTTCATATTTGGTTACCTTTTGACATTTGTACTGTGATGATCATATATGCTTCCACCTTTTTTTAAATTTATTTCTGCTGGTGTTTTACTCTGATAAAAGAGGGTATAGTATCCCCATGATTGATATTAGACCATCGCTGCTAGTCAGAAGTCTCTGGCATATGGGAGGTGCACCTGAGGTCATGTGATCGACCGGATCAGGGCACCGTTACGTGGCACCCAGGCTGAGATGTTACAATTGGATATGCTCTGACCTATGATTGAATTCTATTGAAATTCCTCTTAATTTTCATGGGATTTATAAGTACTTTCTTAAATACCATCTTCCAATTCATTTGATTCAACTATTTCCAAATCTGTAAGGAGTATTTCTTCACCCATTTTTTTTGAGTCATAATGATTCATTTTTTACTATGGTTATTATAAGATAATTTTTTTTCTATGATGCTATTATAATGAATTTCCTACTTCTATTTATGGAATTACATTGATATTTTTTTCATTATAAAAGTTGATGATGTTAAGAAGAATTCTCATTCTTTCCAAATTATCCCTTTTTCTTCCATATCCAAATTCACTCTTTCTACCAATGTTTTCCTATTCTTATTTTAAAATCAAAATATGTTTTTTTCTAGTGATCTGAAAAATTCTATTTATCTATTATTAAAATGATGATTTATCACTCTCTTTATGATGTGGGTTTCAATAAAAGTATTTTCAAAATATTAAAAAGGATTTCTCTTTAAAGTTCATATTTTTATTTTCTAATCCTTATTTTATTTGGAAAATATTCAACGTATTTTTCAAATATTTATTATTTAGATTTCTTTTAAATTGGTTTTTTAAAAAGTTTTTCATGTTACCTTCTTGAAAATATTTTTTTAAAATTGATTTGTAATTTCATCATTTTATGATAATGTTATGGAGTGTTTCCTGAAATCCCCTTTTCATAATTTCACTTTCATTTACCTCTTTAAAATATCTAAATCCTATAGAGTTATGATTTATGAATCACCCTAACCATTCCTCTCTGAAATACACCTTTTGGGTATTTGAATATTGGTATTAATTGATCTAATCACCGAATTCAATTTATGTGATGTCATTTGGAAATGAAATGAAAACCATTTTATTTTCATGAGTAATTTATGTTATGATTAGTGATTTATTTCTAGTGGGGGCCACATATGTATGGATGAATAATGGATGGGGTTCTATATCTTCCTATAATTCATTAGTTGAAATTTTATACATCATTAGATATGTATACGTAGGTTCAATTAAGTTTTCCCTCCAAACATGAGCACAAGTAGTGACTCATGGAAGAAATAATACCATGGATTATCTTTAATGTAAATTTATATCAATCTCTAACTTAAACTAACAACTTATAAAATTCATTCACTTTCACCTTATGTCACATTATATTTAATAACATATAAAGCCATAAAAAAACTCCTTTTGGATATCCTCCAAAACTAATTTTGGATAAGCCATCATCTATTTTCACCATATGTTATATCATATGTTAAAAACATTAAAAATATTTCTGAAAATAATTTTATTTGTCCTCTAAAACATTTTATAGTATCTCTTAATGTTTTATACAAACACATTTTAATAAAAATTAATCCCCATTCACACAACCAAAAAGTTTTATCCCTTGTTCCCTTATAACATTTATAATAATTATGAATTCTCTAATCCATAATTTTAATAAAAGATAAGCCTTAAGAAAATCGTCATTATTACTCAAATACCAAGGGATATTGTATGATATCTAAGAAACATATCTATGTCCACACCTATTTTTTCTAGATGCATCATATACAATATGAAAAATAATATAATCTCGTTGTTAAAGACATTGAGTAACCATGAGACACAAAGTATATAAATATCATATAGCCTACTCATATGATCTTGATTCTCAAAATATAGACTAAATCGACAAATGAACACATCAAATGTCATTCACCCAAATAAATGATCACATCACATCCCATTCCCTCATCTAAATTGATATAGACATTTCAGGTCACTCATTTAGGAATAGTCATACACTTCATTAGTATTTCTCAATAGAGGTTTCAAATTTCAAACTAGTTATATGATAGGATAAATCTCATATTAGATAAACCTCAATCAATGACATGATCAAAAAAATACACCCTGATTAGATCATCCTAAGTGATAGTTTAAAAATTTAACAAAGTATAAAGGTTCTCATACTAAGTATCTTTTAAACCTCGAGTAATGGGGATTTAATATGAAATATTCACCCTTAATATACTAATGATAAAGTGTATGGAACTCTATGTGGTTTACTTGGTGGGTTATACATTGAGAGGTTAATTATCATTCCACTTAAAGTAATATATGCAGACAATATGAAAGAATGATAAAATAGAGTTTTATTTTTATATAACATAATACATTCATATATTATTATACTCATTTAATGATATATTAACAAAACTATACATAATAATTGGTCTCGTAATATCTCATACGATAGAATACTAAAGATTACTTATATTTGTTATATTTTTAAGGTATTTTTAAGCTCATTACATCACCATGTTATTATTGTAATATCTTTATGTGGCCATTTGATAAATTCTTCCACTGAAATATTTTAATGGGATAACATCTATAATGAAAGATTGTTTGAATAATTGTGATATTGAGATTCATAATCCCCATATTTAACTCTTTGAATATAATATTCAAACATATTTACTTTAAAATATCATGTGTTACTATGTTAATAACTTTTATAGATTTAATTATTAAAACTCTTTCTAAATTCATCATCATTTTCAAGACTTCTCATTCAAAATTTTCATTTAGATCATTGTGTAAAGAAATTAAATGTAACTCTTTACAATAAGAATTTTATTTTCTAATATACCCTTAACTCTTTTAGGACATATAGTGACTTTTACTTTGAATTACACAGTTACAATTTTTTATTTGATACACTTTTATTTTTTCTAAGTTCAAACATTCTACCACTTGCCTCATAGAAATTATATTTTCAAAAAAAATGAAAACTCCATTGTGTCAGGAAATGAAATATATTTCTATTATGGGTATATGTAAAAAATAAAACATTTACATTTATATCTTATTTGGCATTTTATGTGTTTGGAATAATAATTTAAAAAATAAGATTTCATTCTTTAAAATGCATTACCATTGAGAGGTGGGAAATATTCCCTCATATTTTAGTAAATAACCTATATAAATTATTTTATTCTTGATAAAAAAATTTACCCTTATCTTATCTTCAAAAATGATATAATACTAGATTAATTATAAACCTATTGTATTAAAAACATCATCTAATTTTATTTAAAAAACTCTTTGTATAAAATAAATATCTCTTCACCCAAGAGAAATTAAATGAGATACAATACACATCCTTTATTATTTTATCATTGAATCAATTAATTACATCCATATCCTTGATGTATCAACCCTTTTCTTTATCACTTTAATGCAAGATTCAAGTTCCATCCATCAACTCTTCCATAGTTTTGAACTTTTATACATATTCAAAATAATTGTTTAATGTATAGTTGGCATCATATAACCTTTAAAATATACAAATTGATTTTTATAACATTAATACCTTGTGTGGACTCTCCATAGAGTTTCATACACCCCCTTTATTTATTATAAAAAAATACATCTCTAATGTCCAGGCTTGAAATAATAGAAGCATTTCCCCCCATTTCTACCACATATTTTGTTTTTCAATGACCAAGGCACTGTATTAGACCCTTAATTATTCTTATTATAGCTTAAATTTTTTCCATTTTATATTTTCATTACAATACTAGAGCCTAAAGCTCACATGTATTACTATGTTATCCTCAAATATTGAGAATATTGTGTGAAATTTTATTTAATTCATTTATATTATAATTTATAAATATTTTTTTGAACCTATCCATAAATTATTTTAGAATGAATTTTGTAGCCAAATGAAGCCTTGAAGAAGACCCCAACCTCTCCAAGTCATCTTGACACCCAATCATATTGAGTATATAATCAGTGATTGAAATTCCTTTAGTCATTTTGTATCTATACAATTCCATTATAGCATAAAACTAATCATTACATCCTTTTTCTTAATCAATTATTTTCAAGTTATCTATCACCATGAATGCATCCATATTCTCATGTAATTTTTGATGATTTGGCTTAATGGTTGCAATAATGAGAGTGTAAAAATGCAATGAATTGTTCTTATGTTTCCCATAATTATCTATATCCATTTGTTATATAGTTTTTATAGTCAACCGATTAGGAATGGGTTGATATAACATATAAAATTTTATTCATTCTTATGAACTATTCTTAATTTCCTATACTAGTATAGGAAATTTATTCTATTAAGATTATTCTTTTCAAGAATTGATCTCAAAATTGATGTTAATAATAATTCCATTTTTAACTAAAATAGAAGTTCTTATCAGATGAGTGTCACAATTTACTATCATTTGATAAGGAATTTATTAAATATCATTCCTCTAAGACGATGCCACCTATTAAATTAAATCATATCCATTAGTAGGCCAAATCCATATTTTACTAAATATTTAAGTCCAATTTTTCATACCTCTCATCTCTTAGCTATTTAGGAATACTATAGTGTCAGTCATATCATATATGACTCTTATAAAGTCGAGTGGAAAAACCTTTTCCCAATCCTTCATATTGATTATCTCAATTATATTCCTCTAATATCCTAACTTTATGGTTTTCGAGCTAAGTTTAACCTAATTCTCATGCTAGATATAGGAACCTAATCCTATTAGGGTCATCTATATGCTATTTTTCATGCACAAGATAACCCATCAACACTCAACTTTAGCATAAACCAACTCATTTGGATAATCAAGGCCAAAAAAAGTGTTTTATTTAGAAGGAATCTAACAGTTAGTATTTTTAGGGTTTTTTAACATCTCACCATATCATATCATGTATTCTATTTATGTAGGAATTCTTCTTATGTTATAGTTTTCTTATCTTATACTACCAACCAAATTAATATGTTAAAAAATATATTAATGTATAAAAATTTATAAAACTAATAGATTATGTTACTTACCTAAAAATAATATTTAATTATATCCATTCATATCCAAATTCTTCTCAAGTATAAGGTATATGAAACCATTATATGTAAAGGATTAGAATCATACAAAACAAGATCCTTATAAGAGAAATTATGGCGTGACAGGTAGACAACCCCCATTTTTCTAAACAGAGCCTAATCCCCTGGTCTAGTGATAAGTTCAACCCAGATTCT
This sequence comes from Viscum album, assembly GCA_963277665.1. Lineage (NCBI taxonomy): Eukaryota > Viridiplantae > Streptophyta > Magnoliopsida > Santalales > Viscaceae > Viscum > Viscum album. The sequence goes on from OY728126.1 coordinate 895,083,997, forward strand.
TATTATCTATATATAAATACTCTATAGATACCTTAATTCCAATAAAATCATAATACACAACTAGAAAATTCACTTACATCCATGGTTTGTAACCATGGCAGTAGGCCCAAAAACCATGGCAATAGCCTATGGCCACGGTTTTAGAAAACCGTGTCCGCTATCACCATGGAAGTAGGTCTTAACTATTACCACAATTTTAACAGTGGATATATTAGTTATATGGTATAAAAAATTAATTCAGTTCCCCCCACTACCAGTTTCCCTCCCCCTGTCAGTCCCTCCCACCCCCTGTGAGTTCCCCACCCCCTACCAGTCCTCCCCCCCACTACCAGTCCTCCCCCCTGCCAGTTACCCCTCCCCACCTGCCAGTCCCCCACCCCACCCTGTCCCCCCCTTGCACCCCACACCTACTAGTCCCCACTGCCAGTCCCCCCTTGCACCCCCACCCACCATGCCCCTTACACCCCACCCCATATTGTCCTCACCCATACACCCCCTACTAGTTACCCCTTCTAGTCCCGCCACACCCCACCCACCCTGCACCTTGCACACACCCTCCCCCTGCTAGTTCCCCCCCTCCCCCTACCAGTTTCCCCTCTCCCTACCAGTTCTCCCCCTGACCCTGTCAATTTCCCCTCCCCCTTCCAGTCCTTCCCCCTACCAGTTCCCCCCCACCCTGCCAGTTTCCCCTCCCCCCTAACCCTGCTAGTCCCCCTCCACCCTGCCATCCCCCCTTACACCCCCATCCACCCTACCCATTCCACCCCCTACTATTCCCCTCCCTCTTGCCAGTACCCCCTCCCACCTTTTCCTCCCCCTTGCACCCCCACCCTCTGCTGGTTCCCCCTTCCATTCCCCCCTTGCACCCCACCCACCTTGCCACTTGCACCCCTCCCCCTGCCAGTTCCACCTGTGAGTTCCCTCCTCCCCATGCCAGTTTCCCCACCCCATGCCAGTTACCCCCCTTCCCCTACCAGTTTCCCTTCCCCCTGCCAGTCCTGCCCCCCTGCCAGTCCTACCCCCTGTCAGTCCCCCCTCCCCCTACCCCTTCCAGTCCCCCTGCCAGCCCCCCTTTCACCCCACACACCCTAACCCTTGAAACCCCATACCAATACCCTCCCCCTTATAGTCCCCCCCTCCCCCTACTAGTTTCCCCTATGCCCCCTTCCCCTGCCAGTCCCCCCCACCCCCTGCTAGTTCACCCCCCTACCAGTTTCCCCTCCCCCAGCCCCTGTCAGCCCCCCCTACTCCTACCAGTCCCCTTCCCTAATAACACCCCAACCCAACCCATTGGCTTGTATCAGGTCATAGGATCTATTAACCATCGGTGAAATTTTCCAAACACAAAATATATTTCATGGGTTTAAAAACAATGTTACAAAATGAGAATGAGTTACTCTATTTATCACATAGAGGATCAACATGGTACTCACTGTCCAAATTAAATTATACACTAAATATACTTATATAATAAGAATTAAACAACTCCAAATATTAAAAAAACACATAACTGAACTTACATGAGTCTCCCTATAAGACAAACTATCAAAGAAGTTCTTAATCACAAGTACCTACAACACAAGGTAGAACATAGTAGTGCCCATCCCCTAAAATTATGGTAAAGCAAAACATCTTAGAAAATTCACAAAGAATATAAATCAATAAACAAGAATAATGTAGTTATATAACCAACAATAATAAAATAAATGAACCAATTATAAGAAATCAAAACCGGTCTCCAACTGAACTAATGTGCGATAGATAAACAATATTTCATGTGATGATCCATATATCTTCATGCTATAGGTTATCATTTGGAGTTCCATTGAGATTTTCTATAAATATCTACGATGAAGTCATTATCACAAGTATCATACATGGATCCTTGAATGAAGTTATAAATCTGAAAATTTCAGGTGAAATAATCTTCACATTTACAAAAATCATGATTGGTTCATCATGAAGGAATTTCATACCATAAGAAAGGAAACAGACTAGTTTTGGCCATGGTGAATATGGAGAAGTATCCAGGAATAAAACATAAATCAAAGAGGGAATTATGATGGTCATGATGCAATGATCATGTTCTTGTGTGAAACAACAAGTCCAATATGGTCGTGGTAGTCTCTGTAGTGATCATCTACAATACTTGTGTGAAGTAGCCTAGGCCAAAATAGCCATAGAATATGACATGGTTAGAGTGGAATAATTCATTGAAGGTATATAGTATAAGAAGGATGACATGGGAAGTAAAAAAACATAATGTTGTTGTTATAAATTTCATGGTTAAGTATTTGTATCCCTGTGTGAAACAGGAAATCCCACAACACCTGTGGTAATCAGTGAAGTTATCCATGGTTTTCAAGTGGTGTTTCAAGTCAAAATTGATTGAGGAATAGGGCCACACCTATAGTTCACAAATATATGGTTGAAAGTATATATAAAAATAAAAAATGATTAGAAGGATCAATACACATTAGTGGTTCCCATTTTGGAAGTAAAACATATCATTTTTTCTATACCATGATATGGTGTAAGCTAAGTACAAAAGTTTAATTTAGTTACAAATTGTTTTACCAATCTGTATTATTGGAATATATAATGTCTCAAAAATTTAATCTAGGAGGTTGTTTTTAGAAGAATAAAATATATCTAGAATATCAAAATTATACAATGTATTGTATTGATCTAAAGAATTTATAGAAATAGTTGAAAGATTTTTGAGCATTTGAAATTGAAATTAAAATTCAAAAATAAGGAAGGATACTGTGAAAAGTAATAAATATACACAAACAAGAGTAAATAAATAATTTAGATTGTATAACAGAGTGCTAATTAAAAATATAAGAATAAGAAGATAGATTAGAGTGTAGTTTGACAGTAGAATTTAGAGGATATAATCTGTAGCATCAAGAAGAGAAGTATTTAAACAACACCATTTCTAAAATAAGAATATTTTTGTGTGTGACATGTTTTAATATGATATTACATGGAACACAACTATAATACATACTATTTCATGAATCTAATATAATAAATAAAGTGATAATTGATTCATACAATGATGTTGAAGAAGAGGAAATAATAACAAAGTTACCGTGTAAAGTAGTCTAATAACAAGAAAAAGAAGAAATAAGTTGTGATTTTAAGTAATAACGATCGTGATTATTTACTAATATGAATATAAGTAATTGTGTTATTTTTTTTGCATACAATAGAAGAAAATATATCATGACATGTTCATGTACAACTTAAAGTGGAAGAATAATAAGGGAAACAATGCATCAAAAACCCTATAGCATTTCCAAGGAAGACTCTTTGGTTTTTGTTTGTAAAAATGTGAATCTATTTGGGTAGAATTATAAACATGTAATGGTATTATTTAGAGAATGGGATACACCAAACATGGGAAAAAGGATAAAACCTACCAAATTGTGCCCATGGGTTGATACAAGCCAATCATATTATTTAAATGGAATGCAAGTCATTCTGATGGATACAATTTTATTCTGAAAGGTGAACCTTATAAATCATCATGTCTCTTGTGTGTGTGTGTGTGTATTTAGAGGTGTTTTTTGAGAGAAAAAATAACAAGAGTTATATAGAGAGAATAATAGAAATGTTACCTAATAGTAAATGAGGTAAAAGAAATAAGGTATTGAAAAGTGATAAATTGAACAACTATAATGATTTCACCCCTCTCAGTGTATAACATATTCCATCCAGTCCTCCTCAAATAGAAACAGAGGGTGGATACCATTTTTTGGATTCTCAATTGGTATTAAAGAATCTGTATTCACCTCGGATTGGATTCCCATATTAATATATTTCTCTTTGAATGTTTATTTTTTTCCAATACATATTATAAAGTGAAATTTTGGATATGTTATTTCTATGTCATGATAGAACATATTTTCTTCATAGAAATTGATTAACATAAAAAAGAAAGAGAATAAAATGATGAATAATATTTAACTCTCATCTAAATATAAATAATATTCATGATCTCCTAGCATGTAAGATAGATCAAGCATAGAAGGATAATAACTTGTAGTTTGATATACCACGAATGATATGGAAAAAATTCTACCTAAAAGGTTTCATTTTTTTGTGATCCTAAGGAATATAAAAATTATGATTTAAAATATCTATGTGATGTAGAATGACAACCTAAATCCGTTTCAATATCCTATCTCACTATCCATGTGAAGACCACACTTCCCACATCATCAAATAAATCACTGCTAATTTATCTCCCTAAACAACTATTCAATTATCCATACTCACTTAACTGATATTCAATACAGGACATGTGGAATCACATAGACCTTATTCCCACATTCACATATATAATAAAGAAAAACATAACACTCCTGATAATCCATGGATTAACACAATATCTAGGTTTTGAAACCTATATATTTTAGATGTCATGTCGTAACCTAGACCACTAGGATAATTTTTTATTAGAATAATAATAATAATAATAATAATAATAATAATCAGAAACAATCCAAGGTAAGAGTTATAAAACCAACTCATACCCCCCAAAAATTTGTTATAATAGTAAAAATGTATATATGAAAACATGAGGTGAAACATGCTTTCACCAACATGAAAAAAACAATAAATACCTAAAATATATTTGAAGCTTGAAAAATATGATCATCATTTATAGCAGGAACTCCTCAGAAGATTCATTTTTTTCTACAGTTGAAGCACATCCAATTGGCATCACCCTAGAGATTTCAATTCCATCCTAAAGTAACACCCATTTCAAGATATTTATTTATGTATCATAAGAAACCATTAATCAATTTGAAACATCCATCACATAATCAAAAAACCCATTATGATTGTCATCTTAGATGATTAGCATCACTGCCTACAACATCTCCATAAATACCAATAATTGATCCACAACCTACAATTATCTAATCCTTAAATGTATCTAGACATCTCTTTTAAATCATCATAATTATGTCAAGGAGAAACCTTCAACTAACATTTCATCATCAAAAAACCCATTAAGATCATAATGGACCTAGAAAGTGAACCTCAACCATAGAGGATGAACATAATTGATTTTAGACTTCATATTCCATAAGCACTCAAAATTAGTAAGTAAAATTCCATAAATAATCTTTCATTAAAATTTAAAATATAAAAAATGCAACACATATAACAAGAAGTCATATCCTCTAGAAAATTTAGTGATTGAAGCATAATCAGTGTGATAAAATCATCTTTAATACCACTATAGTTACCATCCCACATAAAGATAGATGTTTGTTAAAAGTATCCACCAAGTGTAAAAAATATTCTTTAATTTGGCATGCAAGTTAAAGTGTGTCATGAGTAGATTCACCAGAATCACTATGCCCCCCTAAGCCTCCTCATGAGTGGGGTGTTCAGATCCTAATATATTAGAGTCATCATCCCCTTTTAACATCACCTTAGAGTTAGTTTGATCATTATTAACAATAATAAAAAATCCAGAAAAAACCAAAATCTAAAGTCTCTTATACAAGTTATGTTTAGAATGACCGACAAGGTACCTATCCACATCTTGTTTAGAAGATATCCTAATAGATTACTTTTTACCATCCACAAAAGAGTCATACTCTCCAAGAGGAGCACCATTATTCCCTTTTTCAATCCAAATTTCCTTCTACCTAACTGGATGTTGTGAAGTGGGTTCTTTTGAGATCACCTTGCCACAAGACAAAATATATTGATTTAATATAAAATAGGATAAATAGTAATCTATTATCTTTTCATAAGAAACCTTTTTCTAAAATACCTTCACCCCATTATTAATATAGATAACTAAGACTAGTGGTTTGGAGAACTTCACCTATATGAAAATCCTCTCAAGAGAGGGTCTTGAGAGTTTATAGGTGGCTGAATCAAGCTTAATAGGTGTTCCAATATGATTATCAATAATAGAAAAGAATTTGACTTGAAAAGGTGAACATGTAAATTTTGAAATCCTATAAAAATGGTGACCAAAACTTGTTCAAAATCCCTTTAAAATTCTAGATTCATTTTCATCATTTTCACACAACATCCTATAAAGGACCACTTTCCGTGATACCAAAATATATAATAATCCTATCTCAAGGAATAATGAACCAGGACAAGTTGGGAATCAAGAACCCCCTAATCAAAAGAACCAAATCTAATATATTTAATAAAACTCATGATAAAATTATTCAAAGGATATCAGTTAATGAATATACTGACAAGAGAGTACTAAAAGTATGATGTAGGAAAATTCATTTCCTTCCCCAAAATTGCAATGAAAAATTTCCTCTTATGCTGAAATGTAGAAGGAGAAATCCGAGATGATTCTTCATTCATATCACGCACAAAGGATCTCCCAAAAACCACATCTGAAAAGGTGTGATTAAGGTTTAATGTTGGATCACCTCTTCGATCACATTATGATGAAATTGATTCAATACTCAAATTTTTTTCATATAAACCATAACAAAAATAAAAACAAAATTAATAATAATAATAATCACATGATCTAAAATAATTATCCAATATCACTTGGTCAATTATATCCTCATTCGAATTAACTAATTAAATTTATTTATGAATTTTTTTAGTGAATTTAAATATGGTCGAGACCCTTTACCATTACAGGACCCTAATTTATAGGCTATATTAAAATAACATAACCCACATATAATAATTAAACTACTAGGAAAACTGTATTAACAACACATTATCAAAAAATATTAACAAAATAAATGACCACCTACCTCTAACTATTTATATAATTTAATTCAACCTCACCTTGACCATCAAGCCCATCACATGAAAAACCCCTATCCATAAAATCCTCAACTCCTAGATTTGAACACTTACCAAAGAAATTTCAAAACGATCAAAGTATAGAAATACACACTGAACTATGTTAAAACACTGATTGAAAAAAACATTTTCTAACTATACTACCAATGAATGAATAATCTATGAAAAGAATGCTGCAGTAACAATGTGAGAAGAAAATCCAAACCTAGATGCAATGAATCAGATTGGGATATAAGAATAAACAATGTAAAAGATCAATTGTGTAGTCAAATTTTTGTGGCTGTTGATATAATAATAAATGATTAGTTTAGAAAGAATAAAAAAGCAAGGATGAGAAGAAAATCCAAACCTAGATGCAATGAATCAGTCAAGTATGTTTCCAGAGGATAGGGATCCAAGAGGGGGGAAGGGGGATTTCACTGGAGGCGAGGGAGCCAAGAGGGGATGGGGGCAGGGAGGCAGAGGTCGGGACATTGAGGCGGAAGCTGGGAGGTCAAGGTCAGGAGGAGAGGTCAGGGATGGGAGGAGATCGTTGGGAAGCGGTGGTCGGATGGCCGAGAGGCGGAGGTCGGAGAGGGGAGGAGAGGGTTAGGAGGGGGAGATTAGGGAGGGGAGGAGAGGGCCGAGAGGCAGAGGTCAGCAAGGTGGGGGTCGGGGAGGCAGAGGTCGGGGAGGTGAGGGTTCAAGCGGGGGAGCCTGATGGAAAAGGTGAGTCAGGAGGAGAAGCCCGATAATTAGGCCATTGAACCGCAATTTCAATAAAACTGTGGCCTCATATAAACCTATTTCCACTGTTTTTTAAAACTGTGGCAATAGATGTGGGATAATAGGCCAAATTTCTAGTTGTGATAAATTATATGTATAAATCATAATCAACCTTTGCTATCGAGTTTATAACACACTAACAAATCATAATATTAGTTAAATATAGAAAAATAATTTATTATACCTTGAATGTAACTCATAATATGAATTGTATGTAATTTATAAGAAGTTTTTTAACACATTAAACTAAAGTAAACAATTATTCATAAAATAAATTATTTATATTAATTAATTAAATAAATCAAGAAATAAAATAAATAAATAAACACATTATAAATGTGTACATGAGATAAATATTTGTGAATATTTCCTAAATTAGGTAATTATAAGTATATTATAATTTTTCTAAGCTTTATGGACCTTACATAAATAAATAAACACGAACATTTAATATTTATTTCAATATATATTCTTTCATATTATCATTATTTTTCAGCATTCAATATGAACTTATTTATATATTAAATATATGATATTTATGAAAATATAAACTGGTTTTATTACATATGAACATTTCATATTTTTAGGTAAAAAAATTACATATTCTAAATATCTCATATTTCATTTTATTTTATTTAAATCTTGATCAAATCTACCAAAAATCCTTTTTTGAAAAGGTAATTAAATCTCTAAATAAATACTTTTAATATGAACGTTTCATATTATTTTTATTAACATTTCATAAAAAATATACTTTTTTATAATTAGCCTTATTTTATAATTTATAAACACTTTATAAATTAATCAACCATGTTAATCAACTTTAAACCAAGATCACATCCACCAAAAAAAATTCATAAGTTGAAATCCCCTTACGAATTTAGAATAGGCCTAGAGGTGCTACATCAATGTAGGTTTTTAAGAATTTTATAAAAATTAGTTTTTCATAAAACTACATTCTGTTTTACTATAAACCAAAATTTAGTTATTTTATATGAAAAAAATCCAAAAGAACCATGATATTCTTCTTCTAAAGAAACAATTTTAGATAAAGCATTCAAAATTCATATATTTAAAACCACAAGGTGGTTTTGTTAATCTATGTCATGTTTCTCATAATGAAATTCTCATTTACATACAAACAGTGACACCCCCATATCACTGTAATATTAAATATTATATTATTATGAGTTATTTTTGTATTTTTAAGAGTTTTTTACTTGAAATTTGAATTTTTTATAGTTTTTATGTATTATATTCTTACTACATAGTTAGGATTAACTGTGAGAAAAACCTAACATGCAAGGTCTAACCACGAGAGTGAAATTATATATGGATTTTGTGCAGTTATGTAGTTAGAAAAAAATCATGAGTGTTTTAGTGGAAACTATGTATATATCCATAAGTATGGGGTTTTTTTAGTGTATGGCATACAAGTTAAATAGTGTTTAGATAATCATGCAAGGAAACCAAGTGTAATTTTGTAGCTCAATTATGGAGGGGGTTGAATAGTTAGTGTATGATTTGGTAAACCATATTTATAAATTATGTAAGGTGGAAGCTCTGTTCTAGTAGAAGTTTCATAGATGGTTCATGATTTGGTTAACTATGTGTCCAATCCATGTGAGTTTCCCATATTATTTAAATTGTGATTTTTACTTATGAACCTCTTCTATTTTAAGGTCCCCCCTCTTCCCCTCCTTTTGCATGGTCAATCTATAACATAGATCTTGGAGATCCTCCTATCTTAACCCATGGATTCCAATCCATTTCTCCTTGGATTCCAAGCATTTTTTCAAGGTAAATCCTAATTTTCCCATCATTCCTCTTCTTATCTTCTCCTTACTTCCATTTCACCTTTGTTTTATTTTCTCCCATGAATACTAATTTTCATTGAGGTTGAATCTTAGGTTTGGGATGGGTATAATTCTGAGGCTTTGATTTTCTAGGACTTTTAGAGTTTTTTTCTTGTAATGTAGTGTTTATGACATTAAATAAGAGTGGTTTATACTTCTTTGAGGTAGGTTATTTTTAGGAAAAACTTTTATTTAACAGGTTATGAAATGATTTAGTTTCCTAACAAAATATTTCTATGTATGATAAAACTATATGTTAAACCTATGATGTATTTTTTAAAATGTTTTTAATTTTTACTATATTTTGAATAAAGGGATTACAAATGAATTTATAGCGTTCATTTTAGACTAGAATATTTTTATGTAATGTGTTTTTAAAAATTCCTGAGAGAATTTTTTAAATGAATTTGATTATAAAAGAAGTATTTTATCCATGTTTTTATTTCCAAATAATGAAAATCATGTTTAAAGTGTATGTTTTTAATTAAAGAATATTGTTTTGGATTTTAATTAACTCCTAAGGGAGTAAAACCTTGTTTTTAAAGTGTTTATCCATGTATAGTATTCAAAGTACAGTTGTAACTTGGAATTCTAAAGTATTTTAAAAGGACCTTTTGAAAATTATGAATTTAAAGGATTTTTATGAATGTTGTGATACCCTCAGTTTGGAGCCCCTTGGATTATATTTTAGAGGGTGTTGGAGTTGAGATGGTGTTGAATTATCACCAATATTCTTGATATGTCATGGTAAAATGGGTACCTATGTGAGAGATCTAGTTTAGGCTATAAAAAGTGTGAGTTTAGGCTAGTAGCCACTAGTATTGGTTTCATTTCTGCTAGGTGGTCCCCAATTAGATTGTGGGGATAACTAAGAGTAATATCTGATTAGACTATGGGAGAAAATTAATAGGGGAACCATAGTGGGATTTTTAGAGATAATCAAGAGCTTTAACCTTTTAAGAACACAACATAAGACTAAAAGTTGGATCTAATATCTTATCACATTAAGACCTAATGAGTTACTTATTACACTTATTTATTATTGATTGTATTAACTTTGGGATTCTCATTTCACACTTTTTTTGTATCTATATGAATTTATTTTGGGTTAGTGGTGCCATTTAAATTTTTTATTTATATCATGCTTCCTTAATATTATGAATCTCCTTTTTTGATACACCTTCTTTGTTTTATGTTTAAATTTACTTTTCAATTTTTTTAAAAGTATTTTTGTGGAACATTTTGGAAGAAGGAAAATGGTTTTATTTTTTATTTCATAAACTTGAAAGTCTAAACTTTAAAAAAAAATTATTTTCCCCCTTTTTAAAGGGTGGATTCTAGCCTTGGTTGAACTTGGGGGTCTTAAAGAAAGGTTTTAAGAGGAATCTTGATTTATTTACTTTCATTTGAAATCATGGTTTTCAAACGGGTATGTGTTTTTGTTCTACAAAAAGGTGTTACCATACGGATTTGTACAAAAAAATTAAAAGTGTGATAGTTTTTCCTTTATAAATTACATTTTGAAAACATATTCTCTAAATGATGTTAAAACTTTTATTTTTGAAATATTTTATAAATGACATTTCACAGGCTCTTTAGTGAAATCCTACTGGACCTTTTTATCTCACACCCTACATTCATACTTGTGTGTATGTGTGTGGACCTCATGTTTCCCTATAGGTTCCAAGATTTTGATCTAGTGCAGGTTTATATTATATTTGGTTCATTTAGGGATGATTTTATATGTAGTGAATGACTATGTGTCTCATTGAGGTGATCTTGTGGCATGGTTTGTATTTTTGGTTTATTTTAGAGATGATTATGTTTTGGGTAATTAATCTTGTTATACCTTGTTGTTTTTGTTTCTTATTTTATTCCATGGGATGTATTTATGTTTTTAAATTATACCTATAAAAGTGATCTTGGTCACTATTGTTGGTTATATCTCATTTAGATGATTTATTCTTATTACACCTCACTTGGTTTGGTTATTTACTTGTATCTATTTATTTTATATTAATGGATGAACAATATATGGATGAACCATTTAAATTTCTTGATTGATTCACTTCTTATTTATTTATTATTCATGGGTTAAATCATATCCACTTTGATTATGTTTTGATTCCCTAGTTCTTGTTGCCAATCCATAGTGATCAAGAATGTTCTTTGGGCCTTGTAGAGGAGCGGTCCAGGCAATGTTGTCGGTTAAACTAGTCCAGATCATTATAAAATGTAATCAAAGTTTCATATAGTTATTTGAGCTAGTTTAGTAGTATGAAGATAAGACTGTCAGAATTTAAGATGCAGGTCATCCGTAAGTGCCTTATCACCACCTTTCATGATGAAACTTGAGTTTCCATGGGTAATTGGGATTTGAGTCTTGAATTTGAACTCTTGTTTTGATTTTTATGGATCTCTACCTAAAATAATGCTATTTTCATCCCCATTGAGTTATATTAGAATCTAGTGGGGGGTTTGAGTGTGGGATTTAAATAAAGGCAGAACCAGATCTACATAGTTAGCTCACATTTTCTAGAAAAATGTGTGGAATCCATGCGCATGGGTCTGCAATAATCACAAGTGATGTCACGCAGTTGTCACATAGATTTCCAAACCACATGAGAAAACCACGCATAGTCATGTATCCCACCTAAATTTATTTTTTGGACCTCTTTGGATTCTTTTTTACTCCTAAAATGGTTTCCACTTTTTAGAGATAGATCAAATAGGTTTTTAGTGATTTTGGGGTGGGTTTTCTTATGCTTTGAGTTATGAATTTGTTTATGTTTAGTGGATAAAGGGAAGTTTTGTCTGAAAGTATAAGTCTATAAAATGTTTTTATTTTTAAAACTAGTTTGAGTAGTTCTTTTATTAAGGTAATTTTGAATTTTATTAAATGTTTTGTTTTTAAAATTAGGTGTTATTATTTAATTGAAAAATATTTAACCCTCATGGAATTATTTTTAAAAGTGAAGTATTTTATAATCAAATCCAAAAGTAATTTTAAAATGAAAGTGGGATTTTGGAAATGTTTGAGTTCCCTGGTATAGAATTTTATATTTCAATTATGGTGGAGTTTTAAAATGATTCTCCTTAGTTTTCTAAATGTATTGTAGTGTTTTAAAATGTTAGTTTATTTTTATGTTTTGTGTGATTTCATAAAATTATATTTAAGATCTTTATCTGATGATTTTTTTTAAATAAAGTATGTTTTTAGAGAGTGTAGTTTATCATTATTGTTTTGGTAAGATTATTATTTTGAATTTTTCCATTGCTTTGTAACAGGACTATTTAATTAAAATTGTGAGGAATGAATTGATTGGGTTTATGTATTGTGTTATTTAGAGTACTCCTTCTAGAAAGGTCTTCATGGAATATAGAATGTTTATTTAATTGGATGATCCTTAGGGGGATTCCTCTGATTGTCTAGGTGTGACTCCTCTGGTGGTTCACTCGGTTGAGACTCTAAATAGAGTGGTAGATCCAAAATCTTCTATAATCTTGGACTTATTTATTTACTTTTATCTTCCTTTATGTGGTGATCAGGGTCCACTTGAGGTGATGGAGTAGTTAGAGAGGAATGAATCTTTAATTATATAGGAAGTTTTGAAACTTTAAAGGTAAAATTTGTTGTGGGATTTCATATTCAACCCAGACAAGTGTGGAAAAATACTATAATATAGTCTTAGTTGTATTATGACATGCCTTATAATTTTTTTAAGACCATGTTTATTCAGTGAAATTATCCCGAGGATATAAAAGTGGGGGAATCCATTAAATTCATGAGATTTCTTTAGGGAGAGAAATTATTGAGGGAGGTCCTAACTCAAACCTCAAATCAATTGTGTTTAAATCTGGCATGATGTATTATAATAAATAAGTTTAAAAGGACATATGAGACCAAGAATGAAATATAGGTTGATGAGGACCAGTCTTCTCTAAGCCTTATTTCTTCCTATGATAATAATATATTTCTCATGTACTTTTAGTATGCAACACCTATGAATTTTAATTGATTTATCATGAGAACTCTAAAGAACTATATTAAATGTATAATTATAGGCATGTATGAATATCATTTATCTTTTGGTTTATCCTTAACGGTTTATAGAAGATTATATTTTTTAGGTAACTCACTCTTGGTGTCTTCATTGGGTTCCTCTTGATTAGTCATTTTGATTTGTTTATTTATTTGAGTGATGTTCAAGCCTCGATGGTCATTTGTAACTTTTTATATTTCTATGTGTTATAATCCTTATTATTAGGTTTATCTTTTGATGATATTCTAATGGGAAACCTTGGATATCTTCTTGGGTAACTAGTATAGGAGATAAACTAGCATATATTTTTATCTAACTGGTGCCCTATTAAGATATTAGTGGGTTCATTGGGGGATGGTGTTCTAATATAGAGGTACTAATTTACCCAAATTTTTAGTTTTGTGACCCAAAGGTTTGTCCCATGTTGTTTCTTATTGAGTAATTTTTATTATTGACATAACTCTTCTATTTGAGTGGTATGATATGTTGATGTATTTTTTGAACTTATTTTGTGGATGGTTGGACATTCATTTAGGTTGATTTTCCTTTGTTGAATTATGAACTAGTTTCTCAAGAATTTTTTGGCTATTTAGTGGAGATTTATCCATTTCATGGTTATTTTATGGTGATTTGTTTATCCTTGGTTATGTTTCTCTCATAAGAGTGGTTCTTTTTTATTTCACAATTTTAAATGAATTATAAATTACAGGGATACTGATAGTAGGTCTTGAAATTATTTAGGATTTATGATTATTTATGGTGATTTGAATTATGCTTGGATTTCTTTGATGGTGTTTTAGGATTAAAACCCATTAATATTGAGGATCTGTATGGTTTTTTTATGCTTTTCTTCCACTATAAATCTTGAGTTTTTCTCAACTCACACACCTCATGTACCCAGATAGAAGTGAGTGGTCACATCAATTTCTAGTTTATGTAAACAAATAAGTTAAAATGGATTGATTTTTTTTCATGAGATAAACCATTTCTGTCTACATACATAGTTAATTTCCATGGTAAAAATTTAAACCTTTAATTTGGTGAAGAGGTTTCATTATTCTTTTCTTTCTTCCTTTTCCAATGACTTCCTTGGGGAATAAAGTATCATGGTGGGAAAAATTATGACACCCCATGTCATTGTTAAATTAAATGTTATATATTTATGATTTATTTTTAATTTTTAAGATTTTATATCTATTTCACGATTATCACATGGTTGTGGATAATAATGAGGAAAACCTTATGTTTAAGTAGAAACCACGCAAGAGACCTTATGTATGGATTTTATTTAGATACTTGGTTAGAAAATGTTCATCTATGATTTAGGGGAAAACATTTAGATATCCTTACATATGGTGTGTCTCTTTGGTTCTTTGTATGAAGATTAAGCATGGTTTGGAGAATCGTGTGAGGAATCCATGAAGAGTGATGCTACTTGATTGTAATGGGGGATACATAGTTAGATCATAGTTTGATAAACTGTTCATCCAAATTGTGAAAGGTAGTGACTCTATTCCAATATTAGTTCCATGGTTGGCACATGGTTTGGTAAAATGTGATTCCAAACCATGTGATATTCCCATATTATTTATATCGTGATTTTCCACATATGCACCTCTTCAATTTTATGGTTTTTTAGCCCTTTTTTACTTCCCCTTTTATTCATTAGTCATAGTGAAGTGATCTTAATGATTCTTCTTTGTTCCTCCATGTATTTTATGGCTCTTATAGTTGGATTTTAAGTAGCTTCTTGAGGTAAATCACCCTTTTTTACTCTTCTCCCTACTTTTACTTCCCCTCAGTTTTCTTTTCTCTAATAATCCCTAATGACAGGTGAGGTCATGTCTGGGGTTTGGGATGGGTATAATCATGGGGATACGATTGTATAGGTATTTTATAGGTCATTTTCATATGAGTTTTATCTTCTAATATCAAATAGGAGTATTTTCTACTTCTTTGATGAAAATATTTTTTTTCAAATTCTATTATTTAACATATTATGTAATACTTGATTTTCCTAAAAATTATTTCCACTTATAAAAAATCTATATGTGATACCCATGATGTGTTTTGTGAAATGTTTTCTATGTTTTATATACTTTTCCTAAATGTATTTTTAATTAATTTATAGTGTATATTTAGGACTATAATGTTGTGTATGCCAAGTGTTTGCGAAAATTCCTGAGAGGCTCTTTTCAAATAAATTTGATGATAAAAGAAGGGTTGTGTCCATGATTTGATCTCAAAATAAAGTAACCAATTTTTTAATGTTTTTTAAAATTAAAGAGTTGTTTTTGTTTGAAATTGAATGTTAAGGGAGGAATGGATTGTTTTCAAATTGTTGATCCTTATATAGTTTTCAAAGGATGGTTGTAACTTAGCATTCCAAACTATATTCAAAGGCCCATTTGGCATGTTATGAATGGAAAGGATTTTTGTGGATATTGTGATACCATTGATTTTGAGCCCCTATAATTTTTTCCTATATGGAAACAATTATATTATTATTGTGATTCTTATTCATATATAAAAATTTGTTTTTTCTTGAGATGATATTGAAGGTGATATAAGGTTTATTTGTTGATAATTTACTATCGATTTATGTGATTATCAAATTTCTACTGATTTTTATCCTCCACTATGGATATGTCAAGGGAACCTGGGTAGTTATATGATATATTTGGTTTACACCATACTAACTTAGGTTGAGTGTTGGAAAATGAACCATAGTGCAAGTTGGGTCCTTGCTAAGGGAGTTCTTTATTAGACAGTGGGAGCTAACAGTTGGAGTGTCTGATTAGATAGTGGGATCTAATAATAAATTTTGTCGAGTTAGACTATTGGAGCCAACTAGGAGGAGTGTCAGGTTATTAAATGATATGAAAAATTGGGTCCCACCTCTCTAGTGGTATATTGAGTGTGCCCCGCCCAAGCCTGTTTACAACATGTCGGGGGCTGGTGACTAGCATCGAGTAATAATATGACACATGTATCTCCATAGACACAAGATTAATGTAGAATAGTGGAATATATGGGAAAATACATACACAACCATTTACATTTCAAAAAATAGCATGACATTAAAAAATCAAATTAAGTACCGAGAATAACATGCCCAATAACCAGATGGTCGGTCCAACATGACAACTAGAGAGAATACACTCCCAACATGCAACATTAATGTATTTTCACGATCCCTGTACCATAACTACCAAGAAACACTATGAACCACCCACTCCAATTCCCCCTTTATCTCTATCAAACAACCTATCATCTGCATAAGACATGACACATGTGGGTAGAACCCATGAAGGGGTGAGTATATACATGCCTAGTAGGACACGTTGAAATCATCAAGAAGTAAACCATAAAATGAGAGGGTAATATAAAAACTAAAATCAAGTGGAAAAGATTATATAACCCATATATGTTCATAGGATGGTTATTCAAGTCTGAGAGTATGATCACAATCTTCACAGCCAACCTAAGGATTTTAAATGTATTCCAAGATCTCTTGATCATCAAACCCTTCAACCTGCTTAACCTATCTATACATATAATGGTTTATCCCATTACCCTTATAGTATGGGGGACACTAGCCCCGATATAGGATCACATTACCCACCTGATCTCATTATACATGGGGGATACTGACCCCACAAATAGAGGATCTCACACCTTATAATTGAAAGGTGGATATTGACCATATCTGATCCATAGGTAGATGACCCTTCACAAAAATCCCATGATGGGGATTTTTGACCCTACCTAAGTATGGTAAGAGGATATTAGAACCTATATATTCTATCAGGGTGGGTTTTCTCTCATTCAGTAAGTTCGAATGTTAAGTCTAATATCTAAGATGATGATGTGGTCAATCATACTCACTTATTCTTAATTCCTATATCAAACTTTGAATATAAATTCATCATTTCATTCTAGATAGAATTACACTCATAGGGTACTACTTAATGTCCCTAATCCAATCCAGAGGAAATTGTTCAACATGATTATAGGGGTACACAATATGTATCTCAAAAGTAGTTGTCTTCCCCTATATTGGAAACCCACATAAAGTGAAAAATATCAAATACACAACTTTTGTAGCATGGTAAATGGAATGTAGATCTTGTTTTAATACTCTCTATGTGTGTCACTATCTGAGTCATGTTCCACCAGGAGGTACATGGAGTATATCCTATACATAAATGTCATGTTGTCCACCCATACATACATGGGTGTGTACTTTCTATACATGCCAAGTAGGCCATCTAGGATCACATGGCCTATGGACTTAGCCTCCTGACCATGTGATATTTTTCTTAGTACAAAATCCTACTGTTGTATCATTGAGACACATGACATGTGTTCCTCTGAATTATACATCATATATTCAGGTATTTTCCAAAAAGTTAGTATTGTTTGAAGTGGAAAACTCAAGTGTGAGGTGAATTGTGTTTCCAATTAAAATTTCTATAAAACACAAATTATAAAATAAAATCCCCCAATTTAAAAAAGATCCCAGATAATTAGTATTGTAGGTATATATAATTTAATTATTTTGATTATCACCTCACAAGTTTGATCAAAACTCTACTAAAATTATCTTAGTATTATTCCAAGCTTTTTATATTTCTCTAATTTCACTAAACAATATAAATATCACATGTAATAGCTAAATATCAATTTAAAGTTTCATAAAATGGACTTCAAAAAGAGTTTAAAAGATATAATAAATAAAACATTGAAGAACAATAGGGTATAAAAATATAATAGGTTTAGTCTCAAAATGAGACATAATACTCTCCACTTAGTATTCACCCACTCTTAAGTATGTTAATTAATAAATAAACTGATCCAAAATATGGTTTAGGTTTTAATCACAACTATACACAGTCAATCCATGATATACACAAAAACTTCCATAGTTCTTCTTAGGATATAAGTTATAAATGAAAATATATAGAGAGTATTTGTGTAATCTCCAATATAGTAAATGAAAAATTTCTTAATAAATAAAATTGTTTCAGAAAGAAAAACTTATACTTAATAAAAATAGAGATGGAGAAGAGAAAATAATTTTAATGTAGTGAATAATGGAGTTATGTTTTTATATAGATTATTCTTATATTTTTGATGTTTTTCTTTAAGTTAAGAATTAATATATAAATATGTGATAATGTTATCTAGTCATGAGATTAATTTCTTATCAAAATAGAGTATTCTATGTTTTTCACATTCATAAAAATCTCATTGTTGCATATATGTGTCTCTCCCGATTTATCTATCTTTATGATTCTATAAAAGTAATACTTCCTAAAAAAATATCAATTGAAAACTCATCATTATAAATCATCATAATTTATTATAAAATCTAAGGTTATTAAATATCTCTAACCAATATTTAATTCTATGCAAAAAAAGTAGTTGGAATATAATATTTAATAAATATAATACACATAATCAGATACGATCACTTTAAATGTTCCATGTCATCTCCCAAGGTAGTTTTAACACGTCGCAAGAATTTTTATTACATTCTTTGAAAAATTCATATGAAAAATCACCTTGAAATTATATTCAATCCAATACCTTTTAAAATTATTATTATTTTACATGGTTGATTCACCTATTCATGCGGTCACTTCATTACTTTTTCAAAAGTACAATAATATCATACTATTACTTCATTTCAATGTGTAGTCAATTGGAAACTTTACATAATCTCATTTAGTTTTTCAGTATCTCATATTTTCATATGGTCACTTAGATTTCATTATGCGGTTGATCAGAAATAAAAATGTGGTCGATTCAATGCTTTGTGATTTTTTTGACCGATGCACAGTCACTTCAAACTATAATTGTGGTTGGATGGTTGTTCATGTGGTCAATCCAAGAGTTCGAAAGAAAATAACCATGGTCAATCAAATAGTCATACAGTCGATTCATGAATTTGTGAAAATCATGATCATTTCCATCACTTGTGATATTACATGCAGTCATATGATTTTTCTTATGGTCGCTTGAGTCCTTTGTGATGTCGGTCATGATTGATGCACATGTCGTGCAATCATTATGATACTTCTTCAAATATGGATTATCTAGAGTTATTTATATTGTTGATGGACTCTTCATGCAGTCAATA
This sequence comes from Viscum album, assembly GCA_963277665.1. Lineage (NCBI taxonomy): Eukaryota > Viridiplantae > Streptophyta > Magnoliopsida > Santalales > Viscaceae > Viscum > Viscum album. The sequence goes on from OY728126.1 coordinate 895,103,631, forward strand.
AACTATATTTTTGATATTTATAGTTGATTCATGTTTTAGAAAAATTTACAGGATGTTCCATAGAAATATTTATCTTTCATAAAACATATAATTGATCACTAACAACATAAAATATATTTGTGATTATTAAAATAAGGAATTTCTTGACTAAGACAACAATATCCCCCTTTTTTATGAATTCAAATCATGGCATTAATATCAATACACAAATTACTAAGAAACTAAAATAATGAAATTATATTATAAGATTCAATGTTCCATGTAACATAACATGACATACATATAGATATGAGCATAGATAAATGTCATAATTTCTACTGCTTTTGAGATTATCAAAAATAAATTTCATAAAGGGTGAGATAGGGAAAAGAAAATTAATAATGAAAATAAAATACTAAAAATTAAGAGATAGAAATATGAATAAACATATATTTAATTAATGTCTAAAAAGTTACAATATCCCTATTAGAGTCTCTAATTAGAATTCAAATTCAGAATAAATGAAGTTTTAGTGTTCTATTTTCTTCTTATAAAAATATTAGGAGAAATAAGACCAGGTCTAGGAGTATAAATTTCTACTAGAAGAGTAAGAGTCTTGGAAACTGGTTTGATCTAGTGCAAGGCTTGAGAAATAGTGAGATTTAAAGGTCTTATAGGATGTATAATAGGATAAGGATTCGTTGGAGTTGAGTTAGCTGTAGAAATTGAATCTAAAACAGATTTTGTAACTGTGGAAGAAAAGGAGGTTATGTTAGGAACTAGTAAATATAGTGGTTATAGGCCTATAGTATTTCCAACATAGATATATAGCTCCAATAGCCAGGTAATATCAATCAGAGCCCTGGAATCATGCTCTATAATATGCAGAAACTCATCCTTCACTGACATGAACTGTTCGAGAATGGGTTTCATAACCAATAATTTATCTACAATCCATTTGATAGATGTTATTAATGTAGTATATTTCAGATCTCTATAAAAATATAAAAAATAGTTCTTTGGGTCTTCCTTAGTGTAAATTCATTTGATATAGTTCTTGATATAACCCTTGATTACACCCTTATCTTTAGTAGTTGTGACTAATTTTTCTTTAGTCACATCATGTAGCTTTTCACCATGTGATACAATATCCATTTACACTTGATTCTTAAGATCCTTCATACAATAATTTATACTTGGTATTTCCTCATGAATGAGTCATTTAATAAGGTCCTCTTCAATAGTGACCAAAATAGGAGGAATCGTGGAAGAGCTATAGGGTCTAAAAGTACCGGTAATCACTAATAGGTACCTTATTTACAAATTTTCTAGCATGTCTATTAAATCATCTTGAATAGATCGAATTTGACCTCTGAGTTCCACTATCTGAGTTCTAAAACTCATAACCTAATAATCCAGATAATCTACCTTGAGAAAAAAATTCAACTGGATATGAGCTATTATACTCTCAATAGTATTGGCTGTATATTCCTGTCTTTCATACTCATTATCACTATTAATTCTTAGAAAAATATCATCCAACACTTCCAATAAATCATCCATATAATGAATAAAATAAGTATAACTTATTACATAAGTCAGAGTAGAAGGAGTTGTTGCTTGTTGAGCGGGAGCAACCAAAGGAGAAACTTGAGTAAATAAAGAAGCACTTGGATCAAGAGTTTATTCATTGAAATCATACTCTAAATTAATTTTCCAAGATCCTTAGATGTAAAAAATTATTCTAGGATGTTGCTTAAATTATTTAATTGAGGTATCTGATTCTACCTATGATTCTTCTATAACTACCACTTCAATTTTTTATGGAAAATCATAAATTGATTCTCCTTGAAAGTATTGAGATTTGGTGAAGGAAGGTTTTAATGAGGGTTTGGTTCTAGTTAGAAGGAAATGTGATTATTTGGATTCTAATTTTGAGATATGATAGTCTTTTTGGGCCGTAATGTATAGTAATGCATGGGAAATAGATGGAATATAAAAAAATAAAACTTGAGATAGAAACTCATATGGTATTTTTAACAGGGAAAGAATATTTCTAAAAAAACTAAAATTATATTTATAAAAACATTAAAAATAATACTATATAAAAAGTTTTAAACATAATCAATCATTCCTATTTCATATTTGATTTAATTTAATCTCTCATAATCATAGGATTTATAAAAAATTTAATAAGATTATTTTCTCTGCCAATGAATTCAATAATTATATCTAATTTTTGAAAATGATTTCTCAAAAAGTGATATTTTATATCAATGTGTTTTTTACTAGAATGAGATATAGGATTATAAGAAATTTTAATAGAACTTTTCTTGTCAGAGTTTATAGGGACATGTATGAATTAATATCCATAGCCTAGTAATGTGTGTTTCATCCATAAAATTTGTACACAATAACCACCTATGACTATGTAATCAGCCTCAATAGTGGATAATGAAACATTGTTCTTTTTCTTACTACACTATGAAACTAGAGACTTTACCAAAAAGTTAAATTTTCTAGAGATTCTTTTTCTTTCTAACTTATTTCCATCGAAGTCAGTATCAAAATAGCTAATTAAGTCAAGACGTATCCTCTAGAATAGAAAAATACTAAATTGGTAGTAATTTTAAGGTATTTGAAAATTCTTTAACAACATTTAAATGTGATTCCATTGGTTTCTAATGAAATCATGGACACATACTCACACTAAATATAATATCTGGCTAGCTAGATGCTTAGTAATGTAAAATCCCAATCATACCTCTATAATTGGTTTGGTCAACTAGTTTACCTATTTTATCAAGATCCAATTTATAGGTGGTACTCATTGGAGCATCACTTACTTCAGATTTATCCAAGATAAATCATTTTAATAAATATTTACTATACTATATTTGGTTTAAAATAATTCATTACATATTTTTAAATATTTTATAACCAATAAATAATTTTATCTCACCCATTAATCTCATTTCAAATTCATTTTTAATTAATTTTGAAAACTCAATCCATAAATAATTTCTTAAAGAACGAAAAATAATATCATCAATATATATTTTAACAACTAAAAAATATTGTATAGTGATTTTAATAAATAAATTAGGATAAAAAACACCTTTCATAAACCCATTTGAAATAATAAAAGTGTTGATACTTTCATACCAAGATCTGGGTGCTTATTTTAAACCATAAAGTTCTTTTATTAGTCTAAAAATATGATTTGAGAAATATATATTTGAAAAGATAGGGGGTTGTTCAAAAAAACCATCCACAATGATATAACCATTAAGGAAATAATTCTTAACATTCATTTGATATAATTTGAAGTTAATATGTGCTACATTAGTAAGAAGTATTCTAATAGCTTCAAGTCTTGATACTAGAGAAAAGGTTTCTTAATAGTTAATGTATTCTTATTGACTATAACCTTATTCTACTAGTCTATATTTAATTCTAATAATATTTCAAAATTCTATCAACCTTAGTTATAAAAACACATTTAGTAGAAATGGTTAAATAATATTTAGGTATATCAACTAGTTCCTAGACTTTATTCCTTTCAAATTGATTAAATTCATATTGCATAACCATTACTAAATGTTCATCACTAATTTTATCATTAATTTCATTGGTTTCAAGTTATGAAAATAATGCTTGATGTTCATCGTAAACATGTTGTGAGTATAAGTATTCAAAAAAATAGATTCTCAAAATCAAAACCATGATCAATTCTCACACATTTAATGGTAATTCCACTATGGTTTTCTACTAATTTTGCGTACTTTTCAAAATATCTAAATGCTTCACTCTTGTGAGTTTGGAGATATAAACATGTAAATCTTGAATAGTAGTTAGAAATTACATAAGCATAATGTTTTGCTACAAAACTAGAAACTCTATATAGTACAACAGATCCATGTGAACCAATTCTAGTGGTTGAGAATTTGAAACTTCTTTCTTTAATTTAAAAGAAACTTTATATTACTTTCCAATTTGACAAGGATTGAAAACTTTGTCTTTAGAGAAATCTGTCTTAGGTATATCTTTGAATAAACCTTTTTTGTCTAACATTTAATATGATTATATATTACAATGACCTAGTATCCTATGTTACAACCAAGATTTATGATGAATTAAATTTAAATAATAAATGCTTTTAGAAAATAAATAAATTAGATCTATTGCAAATACATTATCATTCCTTAACTTAGTAAGTAATAAATTAAATTTAGAATCATAAATATTATAAGAATTATTCTTGAATTTAACATGAAATATATCATCACACAATTGAGATATCCTAATCATATTTTATTTTAAACCATCAAAAAATAAAAAATTTGAAATTAAGTATGTTTTAGAGTTACCAACTTGATGGAGGCTGATAATCTTTCCTTTAGAATTTTCACCAAAAGTGACATGACCACAATCTACTATAGTCAGATTTTGGAATCTTGAGAAGTCTCCTATCATATTTCTAGAACACCCACTATCAAAATATCAGAGATTTGTATAGAATATTTTTAAACTTTCTTCTTTTAATTAATTAAATGCACACTAATTTGGTATCCATATCTGCTTGGGTCTAGATAGGTTAGAAATTAAATCTCTGGGAGTTCATATCTATCTAATAAATTTATTCCCAAAACTATGAAAAAACATAAATGAATTAGAAAAATAATATTTCTTTGATCAAAATTAGATTTATCTAGATATTGAAGTTCCAAACGTTTTATTTGTTATAGGTTTTCTTACATAAGTTGAGCTAAGTATAAAATAATTATTATAAGGTTTATTTTTTTATCTAGGTTGATAACCAAAACCAACTATTAGTTTAGGTAAAACGTGACTACCCATAATTTTTTAAGGGTTTGAGTTCTTGCAATAAAACCTTCAATATCTCTTTTCAATTTAGTATTTAGTTATTTCAAATCATTATTTTCCTTAAGAAGCAGTTGATTTTTTTTTCTACAGCAAGATAAGATTTAGTATAAATAGAAAAATCATGTTGTTTCTTTAAATTTTACTTATCTTTATGTTTATTAAAGGTTTCTTTCAGAAAATTTCAATATTTAAATAAATATTAACTTTTCATATTTTATTCATTATTTTATTTTTTAGAGATATTAGAAGTATGAGTAGAATATGTACATATATTATTTATTACCTCAAATTTTTTTACCATAAGAAACTTATTGTCCCTTTAATTTTTATCTTCCTTTCTTGAATCATATTCACTGGAGTTGTCCGCAAAATCACTACAGGTTATTCTCATTGAATTCTTTTAATTCTTCCCATTAGCCTCATAAATTTTCTTATATTTCAACTTTAGACAATCAACTTTGATATATACTTTTATCTTATACTCATATAAAGTTAAATCAAATTTTCCATATTTATTCCAATCTCCTTTCTTGTCATACTTCCCTTTAATGTTTGACTTCCTGATAAAATTTTCTTCCTACAAAATTTCTTAAATATTTTAGCTAGATGATCCATCTTATCATCACTATATGATTCATCATCAATTCAATTGGTGATATCTTTATTGTCTATTTATTTAGACTTTAATTGAGATGACTTTATTATAATTGATCATTTTTGTTTATCATATTCCTAATTTACTTTGATATCTTCTTCATACATCATGTGTTTTCCTATTAACTCTTTTATTAGTGGATTTATTATATCACAAGATTATAATATGGGTATAATATTACCTTTCCATTTATCAGGTAAGAATCATATAATTCATTGAACTTGAGATTTTTCATCAATGGTCTTTCCTAGTGCATTCATTGTTTGTTAATCTCATTAAACCTGAGATAAATTTGAGAAATAGATTCATCAATTTTCATATTAAATGTATCATATTCAATAGTATAAGTATGAAATATCATTTGTTTTAAATTTTATTTCCCTTCATGAGACACTGGTAAGGTATCCCAAATATTGAAATCTGTAAACCGCACATAAATTCTCTTAAATTAATCTTCTCCTAATACACAATATAATTCTTTCATATATTTTCAATTACAATCATAAGAAGCCTTAGAGGAATTACTCTAATTAGATCTAGTAGCCTTAGGTTTTTATATTGATATTCAATTAAAATACAAAAATCAAAACCCATACTTTCCAGATGTATTTTAAATTTAATTTTCCATGGAGCATAATTTGTATTATTAAAGTAAGGAGGTCTTTTAGTAGAACTCCCCTAAAAAATATTATTATCCATAAAGATAAAAATTTGGAAATGGTTTTTTTTATATTTTACTGAAAAAACATGATCAATTTAAAAAACTAAATTTCCTTTGATATCAAATGTTGGTTAGAGTATACAACTCAAGAAGGGTGAATTTATTTTCCAATAAAATTTTCTATCAAACAAAATTTATAAAAAAATCTCCCAATTTGAAAAACAGCCTAGTTGACTAATACTACAGGTATATCTAATTTAATTCATTTTTGTTACTTTTCAAAAGTTTGATCAAAACTCATCTATAATAATCTTAGGATTATTCCAAGCTTTTGATATTCCTATACTTACACTAAAAAATAGAAATATCACATTTAAGAGAAAAATATCATTATACAATTTCATAAAATGGATTTCAAAAATAGTTTGGAAAATATATTAAACAAAATTTTAAAACACTACAAAGTATAAAAATACAAGAGTTTCAATATCAAGCCCAAAACTAATCCTATCCACTTAGAATCCACCCATTGTTAAGTATGTTTATTAATAAATAAATCGATACACAACCTAGATTGGGTTTTACAGATAACTATACACAGACATTACAGGATACACATAGCCTCTTCAACATATTTTCATGGGATAAGAGTTATAAATTAAAAGGTATAGAGATCATATGAGTACTCTCTAATATAGTATAGTAGATTTTAATCAATAAATAAAACATTTACAGCAATCACAACTCATATGTAAGAAAAAAAGATGGATTGGATAAAATAATTTTAATGCAATTATGAATAGAGTTATATTTTTATTTATATTATTCTTCTCTTCTCAGTTATTTTATTTAGGTTAGGGATTGATATGTGAATATATGATGATTTTCTGTGATATTTAGATGAAGTTCTAATCAAAATAGAGTACTGTGTGTTTTTTTCCATTTTCAAAACTCTCACTATCGCATGTATGAATTTCTCTTTTTTCTCTATCTTCAAGATTATAGAAAAGGAAGGATTTATCCAAAAATAACCATTGAAAACCCATCATTATAAATCTTAATTATCCTATATGAAATACATGGTCATTAAATGCCTCTATCTATAATTTAATTCTATGTAGAAAATGTTGTTAGAATATTATATTTAATAAATATAATATGAAAAATTATATACAATTACTTTAAATGTTACATGTTAGCTTCCACACTGGCTTCAATTTTTTTTTGATAATTTTGATTTGATTCCTTGAAAAATTCATACATTCAATCCCTTAAACATATTGTCGATGTAGTGCTTTTTCGAATTAGGGAAATATAGCATAGTCACTTCACAAGGTCTAGTGGTTACTTCTTCACATTTCCAAAAGTCTAATTTTCCCATATGGTCACTTAACTTTAGTGTGCGATTAATTGGGTACTTTATTGAAGCCTGGTCAATTTTTCATTATTTGTATTAGCATAATGTTTATATGATTTTTGTGTGCATCCAATCATAAATCAATGTGTGGTCTATTCAATTATTTGAGTTATTTATAATTGATATGTGGTCACTTAAAACTAGATTTTCAGTCACAATTTTGGTTGTGTGGTCGACCAAAGAGTTGGAGAGAAAATATTCACAATCGACCAGATACTTGTGTAGTTGAACCACTTGCTGTGTTGTTGATTCATACCTTTAGGAAAATCGTTATCACCGTAGTCTCTTGTGATATAACATGTGGTCACTCGATCTTTCTTGTAGTCTCTTGAGTCCTTTGTGATGTCTGCCATAGTGGATGAAACTATGATACATTATCAAATCTATCATGTCCATAGTTCTTCATATAATTGATGGACTCTTTATGTGATCGATAGACTAGCCTATTAATCTTTACAGCTGATTGAAGACTTGGGAAATTTTCTAGTATGTTCTAGATAAATATTTATCTTTCATAAAATATATAATTAATTAGTAACAACATAAATAATATTTTTGATTATTAAAACAAGGAATTTTTGGACTAAGGAAACAATTATCTTCCTCCCAAATCTTTTCCTATTGAACCATTTTCATCACGATTTCTACCAAGGAACTTTTAAACATTGTAAAACAAGATCAATACCTTGAAAATAATTAGATTTCGGCCATCGTGTAATGACCCAACCCACTGGGGCCCAGTTGGACAATAGAAGGTCGAGCCGCCACAACCCTAAGCCGAATTCTAATTGTCTAGGGGCTGGCGATAAGTGCTGATAATGAATAATATAAATGGAATGCCTTTTACTAATGTACATGTATGCATGCACCCACCCATCTCCATAAAAATGTGTATATGAATATAAAAGATATTATATTTAAAGGATTAACATGTATAGAATAACCTATAGGAATATAATAGTACAATATTATAAAACAAAATAAAAGGTGGGGAAATTATTTACCAACTAGAAATGAAGTCTTAAAATGAAAAAAACTGGAATAAATGAAAACTAAAAGAGTTCATAGTTCCTAATCTCCATTTCCTAACCACCGTAAATAGTCAATTCCCCCAATTTTCCCTTGGATCCATCAATGTCTCTGTCAATAAAATACCATACAGGGGTGAGTATATACATATCAAGTAAGAAACCCTGAAAACTATGATGGGAACGATAGAGATATATAATAAGAATAATCTCAACCCATAGAAAGAGGTAAATAAAAACCCAATATATATATATATATATATATGCACATAAAGAAACCTATATGAGAGAGAAAGAGAATCTCCATCACACAACACATCCAAATTCGACAAGTCATCCTGTAGCTCCAAAAATCCATAACCAATGCCTAGAATCAAAATCACCTCATCAGAATCTCTTTTAATGGTCCCACTCCTCACTAATTTTCTCTATAGTCGAGGGATCCACAACTCCCATTGAGGACCGCTCACTGTCAGAGCTCAAAGATGGTGGAGTACCACTCTTTAGATAGAGGACTCATGCCCTGGTGTGATAGGGAAGTATGAAACCTAAAACTCTCCAATGATCTTGCATAATCATTGTTGTCATCAAGAATTTATTAAATGAGAATCATGATCGGAATACATCACATCGTATCTTGTATTCCACAATGAAGGCCACCATCATTTTTTACATGGAAAATTACTCAGGATAGGATACTCATGGTCCAAAATTAAAGTCTCTAAGAATCATATACAAGAGGAAGAAGTTCCTAGAGGGAATATACAATGTGTACGAGGATCCACACAATGTGGGACCCTGCCTTGTCACATGTCTATGTTCTCCTTTGTACATGGATTAGGAATCCATGCCATACTAAATGGAATGTATAGGTTATACACAGCAGGTATCAGCCACTTAGGGCTTACCCATGCGATTCTATCCATGCTCATGTACTTCGGGATTTTACCATGTACCTGGTCGTGTACTTGGATGTGCCTGGGTGTTAACCCATGCTCCTGTACTCCAAGAGTACACAGTGTGTCTGACCGCATGGGGTCCTAGGTGTGTACCAGCTGGAAGACGATTTGGCCACCCAGGGAGGATCACACTGCATGTGGGTCTTTTCACATGGTGTGTGATCCTTATCTCTTCCCAAAAATCAAGAATCAAAACCAGGGGTGCTACACTAAGTGTGTTATTCCAAACTACAAATTGTGTCATCATGTCTTTCATAGGCTGAACATTCTGGTATTTATATGTCTCAAAATCCACTTCTTTGGTAGAATTTTTTTTGCAGTTTTATCACCTAGGATCTATGTAAGACCCATATGGTCATCGTTTCTTGGCCATCAGTGGATAAAAATTTAAATTTGGCAATTAGCTCAAGATTTCGTGAGTCCCATAGCCCATCATTGTTCATGGATCCTAGATCCATGAATTATCACCCACATTCCATCCCGATCCATCTGCAAAACAAAAAATCGTTCATCTTTCATACAACCACCACATATATGAGGGTTCAATCATTTTATAACCTACCCCGACAATGTTGAATCTTGACCACATGGTCCAATGCTGAAGAACGTGAAGAACAGGTGGGAAAAAACCACAATAACAAAGGTTCAATCATTGTTGGTGAAGTGTTTCTATCCACCGATCATAAATTGGGGATATCTAGGGCGAGATCATGGAAAAAAATAACAAATTTAATTAAAAAATTTAATTCATATACCCGGATCATGAGAATTGTAAAATAATCACATATCAAAAGAAGATGATAATTCATGATTTAAAATTTTAATCAATAGGTAAGAAACCAAAATTGATGAGTCATACCTCGATTTGGATTGATCACTAATGAAGAATGTGTTATTTAGTGACGTAGAAGTCCCACTGCGTTCACTACCTCTTGATCTACCACAATATGATCGCCCTCCTTCCTATCTGATTTTCCAATGAAGAATGCTCAGATATCCTCTCAGATCCTATAAGGGTTATGAGGCTAATCGTAGAAATTTTATATAAGTGGGTACTTACAGAGATAATTAGGTCATATTTATTTTAAAATAAAATAAATAAATTTACATATTTATTTTAATTAAACACCCCTCTAAAGACTAATTCAACCAAATGTCTGATGTCGGCCAAATTTAGGCTGCACCTAGGGTAAAACCCACATTCTGGAACCAACTGTGTTTTTAGATTTATAATTTGAGACTCTGTTTAGGATTTATTCCAATATTTCAGGAAAACTAAACATGTTTAATATTAATATAATTAATATATTTATCACATTAACATAGGGATCTCTGGGCCTCAAAATATCACGTTATCTCAATGCTTGGCTCTGAAAATATTTTTAATATATTTCCAAGTCATACAAGGAAAAAAAACAAGTCACTACATTCTACCCTCATTTAAGCATTTTCACCCCAAAAGAAACAATCTAAATGAAAATGTATGAATAATAATCCTGCATCTAGCTCACTCTCTTCCAAGAGATATCATACATGATCTCATGCTACCACAATGCACAAACGAAGGGAATTGTCCTTCCCTATAGGATCCTATCCTATTGACCTTTGATCGCCACTGGGTAATCTATGATGGTGGATCCATCTTCGAAGTCCGGCTCATCCCAGTCAATAACATTCATAGGATCTTGTATGTATCTCCTTAGTTGTGCCACATAGAATACATCATGAACCCAATACAACTATGGGGTCAAGGCTAGGAATCAAGCAAACTCCCCAACCCTCTGTAGGATTTCTAATGGCCTGATGAATCTCAGGGATATCTTGACTCCCAAGTTGAATTTCTTTAATCCCTTTCATGGGGAGAATCTCAAGAAAACATGGTCTCTCTATTCAAAATTCAAAGGCCTATGCTGTTGATCTATGTAATATTTCTATCAGCTTTGGGATGTCCTGATATTATCACAGATCACTTAAAATTTATCTATCATCATCTACACCATATTTGGCATAGAAAGAGATGTCTTGTCAATATCAGTCTATCACAAGGGTAACCTAAAGGGTCTATCTTACAGGGCCTTGAAATGTGACATGTTGATTGTAGTATGATATATATTATTATAAGAAAACTATACCAATGAAAATTGATCCTCCCATCTCTAGCCGAATTCTAACACACAAGCCCTCAAAATATCCCTCAACACCAGGATAGTACACTCAGTCTTCCCATCCTTCTGGGGGTAAAATGTTACACTCATCCTTAACTAGGTCCTAAATGAATCCTATAATCCTCTCCAAAACCATAGAGGCTAACCCATATATTTGAATGATCCCCTACACAACTAATTTCCCCAAACTCTCCACTGAAATCTACTCCCTGATATCTAGGAACTATGCCCACTTGGTAAGTAAGTCAAATATCACTAGATGTAATCATGGCCTCTCATATGGTAACATGTGAAACACCAAGAGATGAACTCGACTAAAATCTGACTTATTACATCCCACCAAAAAATCCACTAAATGTCCTTTTACATCTTCTCCACTTCTGGATGTACATCCAAAGGATAAGTATTGAACTTCCTCATCACCTCCTCTTGAATTGTGACTGGAACCACCATCAATCCTCCTAAAATGATGATGTTCTACCCTTATATTGAGAATCAGTTCTATGAGTCTCTTGAGGATATTTGGTCATGAATAATCTCACAATCAATGTATTCCAACTAATCCTCCCTCTCATGCTAACTGATAAGAGAAGTTAACACCATCAATTTAAGAAAAACTAGACCCCTATTCTCCACCAAGTTTCGCTACAAAAGAACCCTACTACTCAGATGCCTCCTCCACCAAGTGAGATTGAGTCTTCCTGCTAAGGTTTTTTACCACTAAATTTCTCTTATAAGGATTACAAAATATCTCAATGTCATAGTCCTGTAGGAACTCCAACCAACACCTCTATATTAAAATCATATCTCTCTGTATGAAGATATACTCGAGACTTTGGTTTTCTGAGGACACAACAAATCATTCTCTTGTAAGATAGTGATTCCATATCTTCATAGTGAAGACTATCCCTACTACCTATAGGTCTTGGGAAGTGTAGTTCTGCTCATGGGGTCTCAACTGTCTCAATATATATGTGATCACTACCTTCTTCTACATCAACACATAGTGGAGCCCATATCCAGAGGAATCATAAAAACTACATAGTCCACACTCTCCTCTTGTAGTCTCAAAATAGGATCCTTCGTTAGCATCAGCCTTAACACCTCAAAGGCTCTTTGACACTTCTAGGTAAACGACTTCCCATTCCACATCAGTGTGGTCAAAGGGGATGAAATCTTGGATAATTCTTCCATGAACCTCATGAATTACCCCATAAAGTCAATAAAACTCCAAACCCCCAATATGATCTTGGGTGGACCCCAATAAATCACTCTATTAATCTTAATTAGGTCCATATTTAATCCATGATCAGAAATGACATGCCCCAGAAAATGAAGCTCATGGATCTAGAGCTAGAACTTCAAGAGATTACCATAAATCTAGTTCTCCCAGAGTAAGTCTAGGACCATCCTTAGATGTTATACACGCTTCTCCTCCAAAATAGAGTAAATGAGTATGTCATTAATGAAGATGACCACAAATCAGTCAATGTATGGATGGAAGATTCGATTTATCGTAGCCATAAACATGATGGGGGAATTTTCCACACCAAAATGCATCACCAAGAACTTATAATTTATATAGCCACATTGGGATGTAATATTTGGAATATTAGCCTTATGAACTATCAAATGGTTTTTAGTCAGACCTAAGATTGATCTTTGAGAACCAACTCACACAAAAAAACTGGTAAAATAGGCCTTTAATCCTTGACAAGGGGTGTTTTTTCTTTATCATTACCTAGTTAAGGTGATGATAATCAACACAAAACCTAAAGATCCCATCTTCATTTTGTAGAAACAACACCAAATCTACACAGGGTGATACATCAGGTCTGATGAAGACCTTATCTTGAAGATCCTATAACTTTATCCATAGCTCCTAAAGCTTGATAGGGGCCATTCATTATTCCATAGAAGATGTCAATGTGTTAACATGGGGAAATTCAATGAATAAGTATATCTCCCACCATGGAGATAGTCCTAGAACTTCCTTAAGGAAGACATATTTAAATTCCTTCACTATATAAGGAATCTATATGTATGAATAGCCTATTATTCCAAGGGTTAAACTCATAAATTCATGGGTAATAGCTTTCATATTTCTACCCATAAGACCCACTCTATCTACCATGAGATCTCTCTCTCCATAAAGGATAATCTCATCAGATCAGTCTGAAGGAATTTAACTCATCTATAATGATAGTCAATCTTGGACCAAACTATGGAAAACCAATCCATACATAGGATGGAATCATATGGTCTCATTATGATATCCAAGAAATCCCATGTGAAACTTTCTCCACAAACTGATATCTCCCACTGCTGAAAGATATGTAATAAAGAGTAAGTGTTCCCTATAGGTTCCTATAGACATAGCTTCTAGGATAAATTCTCAACTGGAAGCTCCAGATCTCTCACCAAGATTAAGGAGAAAATGGAAGGACTCACAACTATGTCTACTAGTACTGAGGAAAGAGTAGAATAAACATAGATTATACCTTATATTATCTCATTGCAGCCTAGTCATAGCCCAACATGGACTATAACTAACCACGACCCTAACTTCTAGATCCCTAAGCCTAACATGGGTCACCTAGTTGTGGTGGTGGAAGAAGTTCATAATGTAATCATCCACTAATAGCTCCTCCCCCCAGAGAGGCTTCTACTAGAGTGTCGGCACTGCCTCCCTGATGGATTTTTTTCTATGTTTGGGAGATCAATGATCATAGTGATGTTTTTTTGGTGTTTTTACATTTTATTAATGTCCTTATTAGCATTAAAGGTTTATAAATCATGACCAAAGTGTCCTTGACTATCGCAAAAAAATCATCACCTGTCACCAGGTTGACTGGATCCTATGCATAATTCCTGAGTTGTAGATCTATTCATTTTTATCAAGGCATGATTATGCCTCCTCTATCAGAACCTCAATATCCAATACATGTTAGATGGTGTAGACGGTTCATCCACATGATTTCCACCACTGGATATAACTATCTTACGTCCCTATTATAGGAAGCTCTCAATCACCCGAACCTTCTCTAGCACTCCATCTTAGGTTGGTAGATATAAGGAGACTACACTAGAACAAATTTCTCTATAATGACCCTTTAAAAAATTTTGTACCCAAAAGTAACCATCTCACATCTTGTCAAGGGAATATTGTCTGAGGTCAATGAACCTTAAGCATACCCAGCCACTGACATATCACCCAGAGCTCAATAAGCTCAGGAATCCATAATGAACGCAATAATAAAGGGTAATAATCCTCAAAAAGTTTATATTTGATGTCGAACCCTGAGAGCATCGTCACGTCGTGGGTCTTTATCACTGGACTCCACTAGCGCCCTGCTGCCCCATAGAATAGGTTGGATTCTTGTGAAACCATTTGATCTGTCAGGGTTTAGGTGAGCCTAAAGACTCAGAACACTAAATCAATCCAATCCTTAGCTACCTTGTGTTCTAGATCTCCATGGAATCTTAGCGTTGTGTGACACTAAAACTCATAGAGTGTGTTAATCCGGAGTGAATAATCATCCTGAACTGTAGATAATAATTTCTTATTGTTATCCAGGGGTGCTTCTCCCTACCCTCCTGGAGGAAATACCTCATGGGATATCCACTAAACTAAGGATTCATCACTCATCACTTCATAGTCACAATCTAAAATCGGTAACCTAGCAGACTGCCTTCATGGAGACATCCTGAAAGTGATCAAGATGTACCATGGCCATATGGCCATATATGTATGTGGATTTGACTCAAGAAGGATAGTAAAAATACTCAATACTATATGATTCATGTATCAGTATTCCTAGAAACTGATGTCTCGGTATACTGAGTTGACAAGAAAGTAGTCAAAGGCCTAGTGAATGGATATGATGGTCATTGCACCAACACTGGATTCTATAGCTTGAAAGCCTCACTCGAGACACCCTGACACTATTTACTTAAGTCCCAACCAATTCCTCATAAGAGGGAAACTCCAAAAACTATCTGGATGAATGAAATTTTTTGATACCACTCTGTAACAAACTGACCCACTAGGGCCCGCCTGGCTGGAAGAAATCAGGCCACCACAATACAAAACCCACCTTCAATAGGCTAGGGGCTGGAGACAAGCACCAAGAAGGAATAATATAAAAGAGAGGCCTTCTCATGATGTAACTATAAACATGCACCCAACCATATCCATGAAAAAGTGTAGAGGAATATAAAATATAGTACATATAGGGAGTAAACATTCATACAATAACCTCTAGGAAAAATATAACAAAGTATGGTAGTATAAACCAAAATTAAAGGGGGTAAATACAAGCCTAATGAGAAATGAAGTCCCAACCTAAGAAAAATTGGAATAAATGAAAACTGAGAGAGATTGGATCCTGATCTCCATGTCCTAACCACCATATGTGGTCAATGAACCTATGTATCCCAAAGGTCCACCGAAGTCATTGTTGATATATCCTTCATTTTTCTAAGACTTGACATGTGAAAAAATCCCATGCATGGTTGAGTATATACATACCCAGTAATATTCCCCTAAAACTATAAAGGTAGTGACAAAGTGATGCAAAAAGAATCAACTCAACCCATAGTAAGAGGGAAATGAAAACCCAATACATTTTTATGCTCATAAAGAAACCCAAATGAGAGGGAGGGGATATCCATATCACATTCCATCAAAAGATAATGAGTTAGAATGTATCTCCAAAGGTCCATCACTGATACCTAGCACTAAATGAAACCTCACTGGAATCTATATAGAGAGGGCCGCTACTCAATGCTATACAATATAGTTGAGGGATCCATAACTCCTAGGGAGTACCCACTCATTGTCGGAGCTTGAAAAAAGGAGAGTACCACTCCATAGAAAGAGGACCTACACCCAGTGTAGGGGAGTTCCATCTCTCTATATATAAAGAGTACGAGTAACCCACACCTAGGTGTGACAGGGGAGTATCAACCCAGAAAAATCTCCAATGATCATGCTCGATCACTGCCATTTTCAATCATTGCATACAGATACTTTACATTCAAAACACCTACCATAGTATCTCGTATATCACAACAACAACCACCATTGTGTTATATATAGAAAATTACTTAGGATAGGATACTCTTGGGCCAATATTTGAGTCTCAAAGAAGGATATATGAGAGGAATAAGTTCTTGGAGGTAATACACAACATGTATGGGGATCTATGCGGCATCTGGTCCCACGTCATCGCCTAGCCGGATTCTACTCTATAAATGGACTAAGAATCCATGTCATACTAAACAACATATATCGGTCATACACAACATGTAACAACTACTCAGGGACTAGTAGTGTGCTCCTATCTATTCTCATTTACTTCAGGTCATGCATGTGTACTTGGTCATGTACTTATCCATGCTCGGGTGTCGACCCATGCCTGTGTACTTCTGAAGTACCCGATGTTTTGGACCATATGGGGTCCAAGGAATGTGCCATCTAGAACATGATTTGTCCAACCAGGGATGGTTACATGATGTGTGGGTCTGGCTATAAGGCGTTTGATACTTATCTTTTCCTGAAACCTTATCTCTATAGCCAAGGGCCACTACACAGTGTGTGTTCTTTAGGACTGCACACCGTGTAGTCAGGATTTTCACAAGCCAAACAACCTGGTTTTAAGGCATCTCCATAACTTCTTTTTATTATATGATTTCCATCATTTCACCACTCAAGACCAATGGAAGACACCTCCATCCATCATTTCCTCACCTTTAAAGGTAGAAAAATGGAATTGGGAAATCCACTTGAAGACTCCACACATCCCGTGAGTGTCTTATCAACCATTATCATTCATGGATCCAAGATCCAAAAAAATAAATTACAATCTATCATGATCCATCCAAAAACACCAATCCATTAATCATGCACACAAAAATTGTGAATATGGTGGTTTCATCATGCTCGAACCCACCCCAAAATATTGAATCTTGTATTTGTGGTCCAACGATGAAGAACGAAAAGAACGGGTGGGGGAAAGTACAAGAAAAAAGGTGAAATCATCATTGATCAATAATTCATGGCCCATGATCATAAATTGGAGATATACAGGGTGATATCATGAAAAAAAAGAATAAATTGAATTAATAAATTTAATTTGTATATCAGGTTTACATGAATGATCAATTAATCACTGATTAAAAGCAGATAATAATCTATTATTTAGAAATTTAATCAAGATAGAGAAAAAAATTAATGATTATTACCTTGATTTGTATTGATTGTTAGTGAAGAATGCATTCATTGGTGATTTAGAAGACCCTCTGCATCTACTGCCTCTTGATTCACCCCGATCTAATCAGTTATTGTCCTCTAATCTGATCAGCTAACGAAGAACATTCAAAGCTCCTCTCAAATCATCCCAGGGTTATGTGGAAAATAATATATATTTTCCATAAGTATATAATTATAAATGGAATTAGGTTATGTTAATTTTAAAATAAAATAAATAAATAAATAAATTTATTTTTATTAAATGCACCGCCAATGACTGCCTCAATCGAACGTCTGACACCAACCAACCATAAGTCATGCCTTAGATAAATCCCACATTCTAGAATCAACTATAGCCTTGGATTTCCAATACGAGACTTGATTTGGGAGTTATTAAACTATTTCATGAAAACTAGGTGTGCATGATAATAATATATTTAATATTTTTATAATATTAATACCAGGATACCTGGGCCTCAAAATCTTGTACTGACTTAGCACCTAGATCTGAAAATATTCCTTAATATATTTCAAAGTGTTACATGGAAAAACTAAACCACTACACACTATTCATTGAAAACTCGAATAATCATCACCTCTCATGGAAGGTCATCATACTACACACCCCAACTCATAAAAATATGTTATCTCACTCTCTTACTCAAATATAATTGTCATAAATTATTTGTCATCATGTCGTGATCCATGAAGTAGTATCTAAAATGATAATCCATGGAACTGATGTTCGATCATGCAATTAATTGGTCTATGTAAATAGTCAAATCAGTGGGGAAAATGAATACTGATGATGAATTAATATATAATATAGAAAGAAATCCATAAACCACAAAATTGAGAAATCATCGATAACCATGTTCATTTTAGCCATCATTCACAAATAGAAATCATAGAATCAAGGAAAAAATGAAATATCTAAGTCCAATTAATTCTTTATTCTAGGTAAATGTAATTTAATAGGGCCATGAAAGATATAAACATGGATTCAATTTTGTAATAATTGATCCATGTTTGTAATAAAAATATAAATGGGATAAAATCCACAAAATAAAGAGACTTACTTGAGATCTGGATTGATATTTAACAAATAAAAAATTTGTAATAATGTTGAAGAAGACTTCTATTGGTTCTGATTATCGATCCATAAACCGCCCTCATTCATCGTTGAAGACTCTCCCCACAGAGGCTCTTCTTCCCTCTCAATCTCCCATTGTTATGCATATAACTCTGAAGAATGACTATAATGAGGTATATAATGAGATTAGCTAGATTTAGTGAATTAAATTGATATTAAATTAATTTATTAAAATAATTATCTATTTAATATTCTAATGGCTGCACTTTATTGAAATTACTAGTAAAACAAATTATGGTGTTCCTTTGGTAAAACTTGTTTTTCTAATTCAACAATGATATTGTTTTCCCCATTCAAGAATCTTTTTAAAGGGAAAACCATCAAAATTTTATTCACACACACACGGGTTAATATATTTAATATTTTTAGAATTTCAATATTTGGGATATCTGATGCACTAAACTCTACACAAAATCTATGATTATAATTGAAAATATTATTTAAAATATTCAAAAGGTCTAATCATAATAACATGAGTTGTTACATAGTCCCAACCTTTAAATCATTTTTTAGGTGAGGATACTAATCTCACAACTGGTTCTCTAATTCCCTAGATCTCCCCTAATAATTCTTATGCTTCCAGAGTGTATACAAAAAGGGAATCTTTGGCACACAAGGTATCTTCCCCTATCGATCATCGATCCACTTCAGGTACTTTGAAGATGTGGCCCCATATTTAATATCTATCTCACCTCATCCAATAACATGTGATGAATCATGCACATGCCTCCTCAACTACAATACATGGAATACATCATACAATCATTATAAGTATGAATGTAATACAAGGTGGTTTGAGACCTCTCCAATATGATATAATATCTGAAAAGGACAAATGAAACTCAGTGTTAGATTTCCACCATGGACAAATCTTGGCAACTCGCGACAAGTTTATAACTTTGGGAACACATGGTATACCTCTCCAAACTACAAATAAAATTTTTGTAGGTCCATATAGGACATCTAATGAGTCTGAGTCTTCCTCATCCACTCATGGATTACCTATATCTTCTATGTTTTCAGCCACATCGACTCAATCCCCATAAGTGAATATTCTACCAACTCTGACCAGTATAGGGGTAACCTAATGGTTCTCTCATAAAGGGCCTCAAAAAGCATCATATAAATGGTAGAGTGATAGTTTTTGTTTTTAAAAACTCTACTATGTGTAGGTTATATTCTTAATTTTGAACAAATTCTAACATGCAAGCCCATGGTATGTCCTCTAGAACCTAAATTTTCTGCTCAGTATGGCTATCTTTCTGGGGATAGAACGTCATGCTCATTTGAAACTAAGTCCCAAAATAATTCCACAAGCCTATTCACAACTTATACATAAAATTATCATCATAGTGTGAGACAATAATATAGGGTAAAACATGAATCTATAAGATCTCTTGTGCATACATGTGTTCCAAACATCCCACTTAACTCTTATCTCTGGTATTAAGGAAGTGGGCCAACTTAGTGAGTAAATCCATGATAACTAGGATTTTATCATATCCTCTCACCTTTTATAGAAGTACCATAATGAAATCCATGGATATACCATCATACTTTCATTCTAGTGCTTGAAGGGGATAGGAAAATCCCACAGAACTTGATGTTATGCCTTTTCTTGCTGATATGTGAGGCATCGAGAAATGAATTCAGTAACACCCTTCTTCACCCCTGACAATAAAAACTTCTATTGAAGGTCATGGTATGTATTCTACACTCCATTATAAAATTTTATGTGTGAAATAAATAGACCCAATCCAAACATAACCTAAATGTTAAAATAAACTCATAGTTTAAATAATACATCTCACAACAGTCATAAAACCTAAGGAGAAAAAGGTTTAGTGTCTTGAATATTATCTATATAAATAACTTGTTTTAAAACACCTGAAAACATTACTCTATAATCGCATCGCACTATACCCTTTTTGATATCTCATATGATATATTCATCTTCATAACCTATGAGATGGAAATATAATAGATGGGAGAGATCATATGCTCAGTAAGGGAAAAAATAATGTATCAAATCATAATCATAAAGTATAATATAAGGATGACATAAATATATCAATTAAATATCATAAGACCTTAAATGATAATAATAAAACATGTTAGATCAACATAATATCATAAAAATACCATTAAGGAATAATAAAATATATGACATTGATCAAAATAAATCTTAATAATCATATAGAATTTGACCATGATGTAAAAAGTGTGGAATGCTTTAAAAAGGGCATAATAAAGAAACCATGGAATTTCATGGAAATTAAATGCATCTTGAAATTTTTTAATAACTTTATAAACAACATGGAAATGTAGCACAACTATAATCATAGGAAAACGTTTATGAGAAAACCCATCATGTCCATTCCTATGTGAACAAACTCATTATGCTCTACCTGAAAATGTGAGAAAACCCATCTTGCCCACAATTATATAAACAGAATCATTATAACCATGTATTACTATCTCATGAGATATAAACATAGACCAATTCATTCGAGGGTAATATTGGACCCCACCCATCAACATCCATACATATGTGTGCCACTTGAAATAAATCATAAACTTGTGTTAATGAACCCATGGAAAAAAGAATGGATTTCTTAAACATACAAATGGAAGTCATTCAATTTTCATAAATAACCCATAGAAATAATTTTTATTTCATAAAACATCCAAATGGTATGAAATAAAAAAATGAATTAAATCGTTTGATACCAGAAAAATGATTAGGAAAAATAATCAAATAATAAAAGAAAATATGGGGTGAAACATGAAATATAAATCCATTGGAGATATATCATTTAAATATATTGAAAACCAAATAATGAAAAGATATTTTTTAAAACATTTTATATTTATCATTGTAAAAGTAATAGTTATGAATTTATTTCCAAAAGTATCCTTTTTGAAAAAAGTGAAAATAAAACCTTTCATGGAAATGGATTTTTATTGAAAACCTTTTTCCCTGTAAATTAAGAGAGTACATCATTAAAAATTTAATGCCTTGGAAAATAATGTTTAATAGTAAATTTTATAACTCAATGAAAGGAGTTTGATTTACCAAGTCCCTTACAAATTTAGAAACATTTGAGTCAAAAACCCATTGAATGGTATGAGTTTAAATGAAATATTAAATATAATGAAAAATGATAGGATCATGGTAGTAAATATTAAAGTGGGGGTAGATACACCATTTTAAAGAAAACATGGTGTATAATAGGAAATATGTCTCAAGAAGATAAAATTTGAGATAGAAACCCCTGATAATGTAACCCCAATTACTCAACCCTGATATAACCTCCTATATAATAAAAATTAATATCTTAATAACTTATCTTATAAACTTAATATAATAATACTACACTTTTGTAAATATTTTATAATAATATATTTCAAATATATTAACAAATTATCGTTGTTTTCCTTATCGGGTGTTAGAACTTTTGGTTGTTTGTTTCACACAAACTTCATGAATAAAAGATCAATTATTACCATGTGGTTCCAATTTCATAACTCATATATCATTAAAGACATAATAATATTTTTTTCAATGATTTATTAAGTCCCATTTTCATTAGTTTAAAGGCATGAATATGGATTGTGATAATGGGAATCACAATGAACTAGTTTTCAATATGTTTAACGATCAAAAGAAGATATATTAATATATATTTTAATATTAGAAAAACCATTATATAATCATTAAAACATATTAAATATATCATTTTTACATAATATTACCATTATATGACATCCCATAATCATTTATGATATATTTTTTATAACAACTTTTACATAGCTGGTAAAACGGACCAAAACAGTAACGTATTATAATGTTTTCATGAGTATAGGAATGTATTTAGATAATTAAAATATGAAATTTTAATAATATTAAACATTTCATTATCATCATATATCCTCATTAAATTCATTCTTAAAACTTTCCATGATGGGCAGTGATGAAAAGAGAAATTCATTGTTCGTAGAGACAGTAGTCCGCCGTACGCACAATTAACAATCACATTTCTCGATAAGTGGATGGAATGATGGTATATAAAAAATGATCATTTAATAATTTTATTTTTTAAATGTAAAACATATTAATTCATAAAACCCATCCTTGATACGAACCTTTATAGGAAGTGATGAAAAAGGAACAACATCGCTTTGTGGAGGCAATAATCTGCACGTACACACTATTGATGTTATTTTTTCTTAGTGTATGGAAAGGATTGAATAATTGTATTCCAATTAATATAATTAATTTCTATTATACCAATGATACTTATTTCATTATATTAATAAGTTTAAATAACATTAGGATAGTAAAAATTAAGAAGGAAACGCTAAGAAAAAGTTGATACTCACATCGAGGACTTGAATTTTCACTAGGAATTCTCCATTGAAATAAAGACATTATTATAACTAATAGTGAATAAAGGATTTTTGAGGTGGGAGATAGTTATAGAAGAATAATATTGGAATATTTTCAAGGATAAATTCTATGATTTGGTGAGTCTTGATGTAGTTTAAGTGTTAGTATTTTATAAGTGAGGATAAGGGTAGTTTAATAAGTAGCCCTTACATTTTCAATAATGTAATGTTACTATTCAAGAATCAATGTATAGTAAATGAAAAAAGTGGAGATAAAAGTGTTCATAGGTTTAAAATCACCTCAACCAATTATTTGAAAACATGTTTTTAACATGTATTTTCTTTTCCCCTTAATAAAAGTCTTTTTACCATTTTTACTTTTTACCGGGGTATTTATTTTTTAACCTTTGTAATTAATTTTATTGATAAAAATTAAAATTGGGATTATTTCTTAATTTGAATATTTTTATTTAAAATTTTAAAATCAATTTTATCATGTAAAATTTCTATGTTTTTGAAAAGTTAATTTTAATATTAATCATTTTTACTTTTTTCCGGGATAACTATTTGTTAACCGTTGTAATTTATTTTATTGATAAAAATTAAAATTCATAATATTTTTTAATTTTAATTTTCTGATATCAAATTTGAAAATAAAATTTTTCAAGTAAAATTTTTATGGTTTTGAAAAGTTAATTTTAAGATTAGCACACATAATATATACAGACTGTTTTTAGAAAAATTGTGTTTTAAACATAATTTTTTTTTG
The DNA here is from genome assembly GCA_963277665.1 of Viscum album. Classification (NCBI taxonomy): domain Eukaryota; kingdom Viridiplantae; phylum Streptophyta; class Magnoliopsida; order Santalales; family Viscaceae; genus Viscum; species Viscum album. The sequence goes on from OY728126.1 coordinate 895,127,946, forward strand.
TAATCCATAGTTATTAAAATTTTAAATTATAATGACATAAATTGGTTTATTATAAAATATATAAAAGGTATAAAGTTTTCAGGGAAATAAAAAACCAAATCTCACCTTGAAAATACTTTATTCAACGAAAAGACCGAAAATAGTTTTTATTAAATTTATATTTTTTTGTTCTAAAAATGTTTGACATGGGATTTATAAGTTCAAATAATATATTAAAATTTATAATTTTTTTCTTTAAATACATATTTTATTAATTAAAAAATTAAAACTTCTAGGACACACTTATATGATGATAAACCATAAAAATTATAATATTTCAAAAACTGTATTTTACAACTAAAAAACAATATTTTCAGAATAAATTAAAAAATATATACTATGTGTAGTTTGATATGTGGGAATAAAAAAATAATTTTATTTTATTAAATTTATATTTTAAAATTTTAAAATTTAATTATTTCAAAATAAAAAATATTATATAAAGAAAATGACTTTTATTGAAAATAAACTTTTTCAATATTAACTCATATTAATTATTTATCTTCTAAAGGTAAGAACTTTTAATTGTTTACCATCTTAGTTTTTATTATAGATTTATCAATAGTGTTCTGTTTATATGTTGTGGTTTATTTATGTTGGTTGTAGCATGTAACACAAGTTATCAAGAATAACTTTTATTTTATGAGGTCAAAAATTTCTGGTCATTATAAGACATATGGAACTATCTCAGCACCTCCTATTGAAGTGCAACTGAAACAAAAATAATTCCTTTGTATGGGTATTATGTGATCAAAACCTTCATAAAATCCTTATAAATCATGTATTATGAGAATCTAGTCTCACAAATCCTGATAATATATATCTTCAAATTTTACTTTCCTCACACGTTTTAGAAGCGAAGGGATCAGAACCATCAATCAAAGGTATGATAATACTCCCTTTTCTACCAAGGATAACTACAATGTGGTTAATTTATTTTACACCTCTCTTAAAAATTGGTAATGATATTTCCTGCTAAGAGCGGCTTCTACCATGTTCCCCTTCCAAGGAGTATAGACTATCTCAAAGACTAAAGATTCTAGTCATCACCTCTGTATCAGGTAGAGATATCTCTAAGTGAATATGTACCTAATAATCTTTAGGTTATAATAAAAAATATTTCACTATCCAAGAAGTTAGTGTCTCTATGTCTTTTGGTAAAATACTACATCTATCAACTCTAAGTCATGGGTTGCATAGTTCCGCTCATGGGGTCATAGATACCTAGAACCATAATTTATAACTACCTACCTCTACATCAACTCACACCTAATTATGGCTCAAAAGGAATTACAGAACACTATATACTCAATCCCCTCTTATGGAAACCTTAATATGGGGACACTAGTCAAAGTCTATCGCAAATCATCAGAGGCCTTCTGGAACTTTTCTATCCAAAAAAAGTTTTTCCATTTCACATCATGGAAATCAAGGGAGTTCCAATCTTGGTGAAATGTGGAATGAATCTCCAATAATATCTAGATAATCCAAGGAAGTTCCAAACCTCTATCATACTCCTGGGTGGATCCTAATCGTGCACTACCTCGATCTTTAATAGGTCCAAAACTACTCCATTATCTAAGATGACATGTCCTAGGAAGTGGAACTTTCAAATCCAAAACTGACACATCAATAGTTTCCCATATAGTCGATGATCTTGAAGTATGTCTTGGATCATCCTTAAATGATTTTCATTTTTATCCTTTGATAATTGTTAAATAATAATTTCATCGATAAAGATCACCAAAAATCTGTCTAGGAAATTCTAGAAGATTCGATTCATGAGCCTTATAAACACTACTGGGGAATTCATCACATAAAATAGCATCCCCAACTACTCATAGTGAACATAGTTACATCAGAATTTCATATTCATTATGTCCTCCTCACAAAACCATAGCCAGTGATAACCTTACCAAAGGTCAATTTTTTGAGAACTACTTTTCCCCTTTTAGCTGTCTGAAGAGGTTATCAATTCTAAAAAGTGGATACCTATTCTTAATGGATACCTAGTTTAGGTCGAAATATTCCGCACATAACCTCTATCTCTCATCCAAATTCTTATAGAATAATATCAGAACTGGTATGGGGGGAACATTGGGTCTAGTAAAGTCGTCCCTCTAAAGTTCCTTTAATTTCACCCTCGACGCTTGAAGCTCAGTAGGATCCATCTAATATGCTATTAAATATAATGGATTAGTCCTAAGATACAAGTCAATATATAATTTTTCCTCTTGATGAGAAGGTAACCAAGATACATATTTGGGGAAGACATCTGAGTACTCCACTAATATTGATGGTAATTGAACATCCACTATTTTTCTACAACAAAAGTCCATATATCCAACTGATGGGAAATAAATTGTAGCATTGACACAAACCTATCATAGGGTGTGGAAAGAGGAAATTTATAAATGTTTTCCTATTGATGAAAAGTGGCTATCCAAGGTTATATCACTTGAGGAGCTTCTCAGTTTGTTCACTCACTTAATATAATTCACCTAAACTAATTATTTTTGTTGTTTTTATTACTTAATGAAACCAATAATAGATATTTGTAAGATTTTAATTAATTTCTAAAAAATTAAAAGACATGAAATATTGAAATTATAAACATAAACTGAAATGAAATTATAAACAGAATGAGTTATGAAATAATGGACTTTGTTTTATGTTTGGTTTGAGTTCAATAATTATTTACCATTATTTTTTTTGATTTAATTTGATAATCCAAACATGAAATATCATGATGAGTTACTATTATTTTTATCTAGAAGTTGTGAAATCTTGAATCCGTTAAGAAATATCAATTCCACCTCCTCCCATAATCAAGGTTGATGACACACCTTTGTCTAGGGTGTTCCATCTTCTAGGACCCTGACTCTATTGATTTCATTTCATCCATTGATTTGCTCAATTCCATCATGTGAAGAGATATCCAATGAAGAGATGGAAAATAGATTAAAAAAATATAAACATATTAAGTTTCATTTTATGGGGGTCATTCACCACACCCATGCATTTTACTCATATCTACTTCAAAAGTAAAATAAATTTTAATAAAAAAATCAAGAATTCCTTGTCCTCCCCCGAGCTAAGTCTCGAGTCATCCTCCTATTATCAGTAGTAAGAGATCACTTTGGTGGAAATATGAGAAGAGAATATAATAAAAATAAAATAAAAATAAAAGAATAATATGAAAATAGAATTAGAAAAGAAAAATAGAATAAAAATAATGGGGTTGATAAAAGAAGAATACAAACACTTAAACTCCAAAAAATAAAATAGATGAAGTGATATGAAGATAGAATAAAAATAAAATAAAATATGAAAATAAAATTAAATAAAAAAGAAGAATTTTATAATTATAAGAATAATAAGAAATAAAAATTAAAGGATTAAGAAAAAAGGGTGGAATAATATATGGGAACACTTGAATAAAAAGAAAAAAATTGCATGAATTAATATTTTAATAAAATAAAATTTAAAATTACAATTAAAAAGAAACTTAAAACAAAAAAATTGAATAAATGAAAATAAAAAATTTAGAGAAAAACGTATGGCATTGGCCTCCTTGGTGAGGCATTCTCCTTGGTCGTGGGTGTTGATCTCTTTGGATTAGTGGGAAAGGATTCATTTTATAGGCATAAATGGAGGAAATCTTGATTACTTCCTCCCACATGATCTCCTGTGAAAATATAATCTTCAAATATTTGAAATTATATCTTCAAATATGTTAAATATTTTTAATACCATATGAGACACAGCATTGATATTTTTAAATCACCCAAAGGAATTTCGGTTTCCTTTATTTGGCATGGACCGTTGCAGCGCAGGTAGTATAGCCTTCGGTGGTGCATGGATTTGATGTGGTAGGGAAAGGTGGCAGTGGTGGTGAAAGTGTGGAATGGAAAATATGGGTTCTCATACTCTCCATCCTTTGAAGTGGATGGTGGGATCATGAAAATTGTTTCATGGGTGTTGTTTGAGGGTTTGGGAGTGATCAGAGGCAGCCCTGTACTTCACCAGTGGTGATGGAGCTTGAGCTCTAGCATGGGTTGTTCATCCATAGCTGTCATAGGACAAAGTAGTGATGACCAGAAATATCTTGAAGGTGGCAGGTGGTGGAGTACATCAGATAATTATGTATGAGGGTGAGTGAGGTGGGGATGATCCGAACAATGGAGTTTTTGTTAAACCCTACTTATTATTTAATCCCACATCGAATTGGGAGTGTGGAGAGTGCTAGATTAAATTACAAGTCGCGCCTCCACCCATGAAATGAATTCATGAAAGATCCATAGGACCCCCACCCTCCATCATGGACTACCCCATCCTGACAACGCTCTCCTCCCACTGCTATAGGGATATACCCCTTTGTGTCAGCACTCCAGATTACGACCAAGCGAACCACCCATAAATTTCACCAACATAGGCCCCTATACACAGGATTGGTTCCACCATTCAACCATTATAGTTTGGTCTAGCCCTTCTATGGGATTCATTGCTGGAAGACCCCTTAGGATGGATTTTTGGAGTGATCCCATGGTTGAGATATGTCCATTACTTAGCCTATATTTATAATAAATACCTGAAAATTAAGATAAAAATTCTAACTCACAAAATAATAACCAAAATAAAAACATGAATTATAATTTCAAATTCACATCATTTTTATTTTTTTCAAATAATTTTACTACCATAATCATACTTTCCCATGATTAACTAAAACATTTAAATTTAAGGGCATTAAATCATAAATCTATTTAGAACCATTGAAATTTGATTAAAAATATGCACAAAAAACAACTTTGTTTAATACCCCACACTTAAATCATGCTTTTACTCAAGCATAAAATATAAACATAGAATTCAATAGGTCACCAATGATATCAATATTCAAATTTAAAAGTAATAAAATCAAAAAAAAATTAATATCATATCAAATTTTCAAAAATCCACATGAAATATCAATTTAATTTCTCAATTTTCAAAGTAATAATTAAATAAGGTATTTTAATTTTCCTCATTTGAAGATAATGGAAATTATATTCTCATTCATTCAAGTTATTTAATTTATTATTATCAAACATGTTAAACCATCATTGTTTATTACATTGAATATTTTCTCTCATAACTCGCGATATTAACTTTAGTGGAGTTATAATCATAACATGAATACATGATCCTTATCCATAAGCATGTAAAGGAACTAATTTATCTACTTTTCAAAGAAAAAATACACATAAAATCATAGGGTCTTGCAATTATGTTTCTATTGACACTGAGGCTTAATGTAGGTAGGAATTTATGTTTTAAAATTAAGGCCCAAGGAGGATGTTTATCTCTTAAGTAAAATTCATGATATTAAAAGTAAATGTTTCCTGAAACTATCCACTTCAAATTATAACAACTCCCACTTTACCAAAAACTAAAAGTAATGTTTATGATCAAGATATAGCATGATGAATGATTTTTTCACTCTCTTGACTTTTTTTTCTTCTAATTTTATATTCTTTTTTCTTTTTTCAAAGATCCTTTTCATTTTTTTTCTTTTTTAAAATTTGTGATTATAATAAATATCACATCCACCACATAACCACTTATGATAAAAAATCATATGTCTAGTAATGGTTATTTATGGTTTCCAAAATCATAACCCTTTTTTATTTTATTTTTTTGTTCTTTTTTTCATTATATATATTTTTTATTAAAGAGGTGAAAAACAATGAAGTATAGTGAATGTAAACCTTTCTCATTACCCACAATTTATCACCCATACACTTTTACCTTACAATGTATTTAATCTCATACAACTATACTCCCTTCACCCCTATACTTCATCTTTAAAATATCATGAAATTACTAAGAGGAGGGTATGAATGGAAAAAAATGTCTTGAATCATATCTCATTACTAACAAGGTCATTCATGGTTTCCATGTCTTAAACAAGGACTGATGTAAAGGTAGTATTTTAAGGCTAAGGGATTTGTAAAATATTACTCAACCATTTTAAATGTTCTTTTTCATAGTCATAGATTGAAAAATTTTCAAATTAAAGTTATGGTTAATGACATGTCCCAAGATCACTCAAGAAATATTCTCAAGAATAAAGTAGGAAGTACTTGGTCTAGAAATCCTCTTAGGAATGAGAATTATAACATTAGACAATCACTCCATGCATGATTACTAATAACAAATCAATTAACATGAATTTTAGAAATTCAAATCATAAAAAATGATTGAGAAATTTCATTTATAAGAATAAATAAATTCTATTAAATCACAAGTTCTAATATTAATATATATGCTTCACATTAATCATTTAATTCTATATTCAAATCATTAAAGTTCATTAACACTGAAATCTAAAACATGTAATCATAGTATTATTAATAAACTCATGTATCCTAGACATTTTACGTAAAGCATAATTTAGGATTGGGCATGCAATCCGAGTTGAAATATCAAATCATGTTTTTGGAAAAAAAATATTGAGAGCTTGAACATAAACATTTAAAAGTAAACTCCCTTTACCATGAGTCTTATTCCCTTTTCCTCCTTGATTGTTTTAGGGGTACCTAATTCCATAGTAAACCTATAAAATAAAATTACTCAATTAATCATAATGACCATTTCATTTTAAGATTAAAAAGATAAGAGGGATTGGGGTACATGCTATATTACTTCCTAAAAGTTAAATTGAAAACTAAATTACTATAAAGAAAGTTGAAAGAGATAAGTCTTAGTATGATCCCCCAAGTGGGCCTTGAATTTTTACTACATTCAGAGGGTAGTACCAACTATTATCCATAGTCTATTGGTGGATGAAGCTTCTTTGATTTTAACCACCAAATGTATCTTTTCCTAGCTTGTGTTTCTTTGTTGATGGTGAAGAATGATCCATAGATAGAGTATACCAAATTTATCACATTCATAATTAGGTACAACTTTCATGATGGGGTATGATGATGTTTGAATCATCCTCCTATTTGGTTGATACTTATGCAACCTCTTCTTTCTTTTCCAATGATGGCTTAATGTAGGCTTTATGAATTGTAATTTTAAAAGTAGGGTTAGAATGTGTTTTTAATTTTAAATAATTTATAAATGAAGAATGTAAATCAGAATTTCCACTTTCAGTGTGAGTGTCCTCTATCTCGGTTTCCTTAGGCTCAATTAATCATAATTCATCATGGGGTTCCTCAAACACGTGTTCATTGAAATCACGGAGGTCTATGGGTTCCTTAATAAGTGAATGTTAAGTTTCTTCCCCTTCCTCCAAGGGAAAGTAAGGATTGACCAAATTTGAAAATTCAAAACCCTAAGGAATAAAACTCAAATAATAGTGAATGAAATTATAAAATACAGAGTTTAGGAAAGGATCATATCCCTAAGTTGGTTCTGGTTCAATCACTTCTTCAGTGATAAGAGATTCTTGAAATTGAGTCTCAATGGATGGAAGTAGGTAATCAGGATCTTCCATCCTTTCTTCAAATTCCACCACATGGGTGGTGTCCTCCACATCCATGGCTAGAGTGACATGAAGTGATACTAGATATTCTACTTTGTAGGGATCATGGAGATCATGTTGTACCACATACTAATTCTATAATTCATCCAGATCTTGTTGATCTCCCACACATATCTCAACAAGTAAGTATTCGTCATCATGAATCCTCTCTAGCTTACCATGTTCATCTTGAATGTGATACTTTATAAGGTTGGGTTTTGGATACTCCTAAATCTTGGAATAAACTTCTTGGATGTCATCAGAAAAATTATGAAAGACTAGTGGCTCATCTTCTAGTTCACATTCAGGTTGCTCAAGGGATACATTTAATTTCTTAGTTATCCAATCCACTTTTGTCGGTAGATCATCTAGTTTATCAGTTATCCTTTGCACCCAATCATCCATATCAATATAATCAACACCTTGTTGTTATTGTTTCACCTATGAGTAATCTACCCATGAATAATAATCTGAATTTGAATACACCATTGGAAAATATTTTTTTTTATGTTTTTTTAATATTATAATGTATCTACAAAGTGAAAATATAAAAAAATAAACAAACACTGATTGGATCCCTAGAAACAGATCCAGTTTTGATTCACACCTATAGAGGGGTGTGGAAAAAGATAATTTCTAAAAAATTTCTAAGTGTAGCACAGTGGCTGACCATGGTCATCTCACTTGAGGCACTTCTCAGTTTTTTAATCACTTAATCCAATTCACATAAACTAATTCTTTTTCTTGTTTTTATTATTTTATGAAAATAATGATAAATATTTTTTTATTTTTGATTAATTTATAAATAATTAAAATACTTGAAATATGGAAATTATAAACTTAAATGAACATGAAATTCTTAACATAAAGAGTTAATAAATAAAGAAATTGGTTTTAGGATTAGTTTTGGGTTCAATAATTATTCTCCTTTTTTTTATTTTAGTTTGATAATACAAACATGAAATATCATGAGAAATTAACATTTTTTTTATTTAGAAATTTTGAAATCTATAATTCCCTAAGAACTCTGAATTTCACCTCCTCTTATAGTCAAGGTTGATGATACACCTTGGTCTAGGGTGTTCCATCTTAAAGGACCTTAATCTATTAATGTCATTTCATCCATTGATTCACTCAAATCCATCATGTGAAGAGCTAGAAAATGAATAAAGGGAAAATATATTAAACAAAATAATATAAACAAAACCAAGTTTAATTTAAGGGGGGACATTCGCAACACCCATGCCTTCTACTAATATCTACCACAAATGTAAAATAAACACTAATAAAAATTAAATAACACCTTGACCTCCCCTAGGAAAAAGCTCAAGTCATCCACCCGTTATTGGGATTAAGAGATCAATTTAATAGAAAGATGAGAAGAGAAGATAATAATAAAAAAAATAGAGAATAAAATAAAAAGAGAATGAGAAGAATAAACTAGAATAAAAATAATGAGGTTGTGAAAAGAAAAAAATATACCTATAAATTTATAAAAATAAAATAGAAGATAATGAGTGAGAGAGACCTGAAATATGCACCAAAAAACACCAAAATCACAAAATATTTACCAAAATAAAAACATGAATACCAATTTCAAAATCTTAAATTTTTTATTTGTTTCAAATAATTTTCTTTCCATCATCATATTTTCCCACATTTAACTAAAAAATTCGAATTTAATAGAATTTTGATAAAAAATTTATTAAAAACCATTAAAATTTGATTAAACATATTCCCCAGAAATGAATATATATATCCTCCTATAGATAAGACCATACTACTCAAACTAAAATTATTTCACACCAGTGATGTAAAATATCAACCCATCATTTTGTGTCCACTACATCCTCTATAAAAAACAATCCATCTGGGAATGGATAGTAGATAGTCATTCCATACCTCTAATGAAATCATATGATCATATTAAAGTTATGATAAGGTCCCAAGAGAATTTATATATTCCAAGATCCATGTAAAATAGCTGATAGAAGATTTTGATCATAGATTCCCCTATACTAGGAGTATCCAACTATAAGGGTTAGAATAAAGGCTCAGATAGACTCTCTAATTCTCAAATAAGGAATAAGACCCTGAAGGAATTATTGAAACAACATAAATAGAAGATAATATAAAAATAAAAGATTTTTTTACTACATGAATAAGTGATGTGTATATAATAAAGAGAGTATAAGTGCTTCAAATTCTCTTGAAATATACAACACTTGAAGTTGCTCTACATTTTTTATGCTAAAAAGATCATCCTTTACAATTGAAGAACTTCCAGAGATGAACTTAGAAAAATATCATATTCTCTAGACATTTATTTATCTTTTTTCAGTTTATTCATACAACCATGTGTTAAACCATTTTCCAAACTTCATTTATTCATATCTATTTCTATATGTACTCATTATTATTGATTGTGTTAAGATTATATAGAATTCTTGTGAAGGGGGAGCTTGGTTTAAAACTCTTGGAATGTTGTAACAAGTAATAGTTTATTTAAATCTATAAGGAACCCCCAAGAAAAGGTATGAAATAGTGAAAATCACCAAACTCGCTGATTAATCTATTGTTGGAGTGGACTAAGGTATTTTTTTACCTCATCCACTATTAATCTCTTGTGTTCTGTCATTTTTCCATTGTGATTTTATTTTTAGCTATCTATTTTTTATTAAGGATATGATTTTAAGTCACATACTATAATGATACTATCCTTCTACACATATCATTACATGATTTTAAGAATAATTAAACATTAACTACAAACCAAGGATCGTAAAGTCTAGTGTCTTTGGAGGATTCTGTACATAAAACTAGAAACGTGAAACCAAAATGATTTTTTTTATTTAAACTCCATAATGATCTCATAACTCCCATTGATCTATAACATATGCATAGGGTAACCTATGGAATACATGAACAAAGGGATGAGCTAAAATACCAGTAAAGAAATAATCATAGGAATAAAGCATTGCACATGGATTTTAAGGCATATCGATATGACATAAAAAATCATGGAACATGAATAAACATAAGAGAGAATAACATATAGAACATGGGATCATGTAATCATGGAATTATAGAAATTTGGAAATGAAAAAAATATGACATAAGCATGAGTCAAGGCTAACTGCAAATACCATTGCATATGGAGGAGCATGAGTCAAAGTTAACCCCCAAGACCACTACCCATAATTAGCATGAGTCAAGGATAGCCACCAATACCATTACAGATGATGTATCATGAGAATAAACATTAACCAATTTATTAGAGTGATATATGGGCACACACATCATAACATGTTCATGAACATGTGTTCCACATGAAAAATAAACATAAGGGTTCCATATAGAATGATATGGGTATCATAATCAGGTCATAAAGCCTAATAAATGGGTGTATCATAAAAGTGTCCATGAAAAAATGGATTTAAAACATAAATGTACATTAATAAGGTAAAATAGGTATAAAAAATTATAATTGATGTCAAACTGAATTGAAAACATGTAAAAAGAGTGTTTAAGAATCTTTAGAAATGAACCACTTTAATGTTATTTAAGGGAAAATTTTAAAGATTCTTCAAAACCGAAAAGGCATAATTTTTTGTATAAAACAATAAATAAACGAAGATATTTTTTCATGATAAAATTTATGATTTTATAAAAATAATTATTTCTTAAAATATATTATGGATCACACTTTAAAACAGGTAAGAAATCAGTAAGTTCCCTTTAATCAGGCTTGCTTATCAGGAATAATTGAGAAGAGAACCTTTTTAAAACATATATTTACCCATAAAATAAGTATATAATATTCTAGATACATGATTTTGGAACATATAAATATAATTTATAAGAATTATATAAATATAATGATTTATTACATTGGGGTAAAGAGAGAGAAAATGTAACATGAAGGAAAAATGAAGGTTCAGAAAGAATCCCTTACCTTAAGTCTGAAAGTGTTCTGTACTTGATCTTAATGTCCTGGATGATGAAATTAAATCCATTAATTAATTAATTAATAATATTTTATACATGTATTTGATTCAATATAAATTTATTAAGGTCATTTATGGCATTGTTGATGAGTTATAAGATAAAATTTTATTGTTCGGAAGCATTCGTTTCCTTGATTTTCATGATCGGTTTACTTGTTTACTTGTATGGAAAATCATGTAAAATGAGAATATTTGTACAGAATTGAAATTATATGTTATTAATTAACTTATATAATATTAAATGGTATTATATTTTTTTATATGTGAGGATAATTCATTAGATAAAATGTTAATCATGAATATTTAGATTATTTTGGTGTTTTTTGATCATCACAAAATAGTTTTGTTTTATTAATTAATATCGTGTATATATAATGGATACAAAAAAATTAAATATTCTGTAATACATATATTATAATTTTTTTAACCATAATTTTTTTATGACTATCCTTGAGGGCGGTAATGGAAATTGAAAACTCATGGCCCTTGAATGCCATAAATCAACACATCATAGATGATATTTTTATTTTTAGTACAAAAGAAGAGGGGAAGAGAAATGATGATGTTTTTTTTCCATTAACACGAAAAAATTATATTATATAAAATATAATGGAGTTATCATGTCACTTTGATAAGGATATGTGAGGATAGAATAATAGAAGAAAATAAATTGAAAAGAAATTAAAAGAAAAAGAAATAGGTTTTTACCTCTTGAATTCTTCTCCTTGAGAACCTCATTGAGGTACTTGAGTTTGGACTTTTATTGAGAAAAAATTATTCTAGATGCGGGGGAGATATTATTGGGAGAGTATTGGGTAGAATTTGGACAAGCTTCAAGGCTTTGGAGGTGTGAGGATAAGGGGTGGTATTTATAGAGGAGAGAGGTGATTTTTTTATTTTTTTATTTTTTTATTATTTTGGATCAAGAATATAAATATTTAGGATTATTGAAACTAAATAAAGTATCTTATTCATGTGAGTTCGAACCAATGGTTCTTACATTATCCATACATCACCCATGACTCAATAATTCATGTATTTAGCTTATATCGCAAATCACTATATTTCGCTATTCACCCAAAATTCAACTACTTGATAAAACCACCAAAAAATTACCCTAACCATATTTCAATGTGTATAATTAAAAAATGGACTCCATTTTATGAAACTAATTTTCTAAATATGGTAAATTTAATTTTTAATTAAAATCATTATTTATTCGAAACATGCCAATTTTATAATTATAACTGATTTTATAACACTTTGAAAAATTAATTAAGGTCTTATAAAATTATCTAATAATCATAAGAAAACAAAATATTAATTTATGAATCTATTTTATGAAAATAAATTTTCTTTTAAATAATTATATTAATTGTAAAATTGTAAATAAACATGCATATTTTATAAAAATATCAACACTTAATTTATCATTTTCAAAAAATTTATTTACTTAAAATATGATATAATTATATCATATTTTCATTTATAGGATGGATAAATATAATTTATAATTTCATAGGTGAGGTTACTATTCTATTTTCCTATTTACTATTCATAAGGGTAACATTAATATTCCAAAGGTCACATCACTATTCCATTGGTATAGGTTTCTTAATGTTTGAATGAGACTCTTATTTAATTCATTCTTAATTTCTAATGTTTTTCTGTGTTATTTATGTGATTTTATGTGATTTATACTATATGACATAAGAAGGGAAATTTCCTTGATAAAATTCTAGGTCGTTACATTCCTCCCCCCTTATGAAATTTTTCCCTTGAAATTTTGTTTTAAAAACTAAGGGAAAACAAGTGAGGGTACTTATACTTTATCACTTCCTCTGGTTCCCATGTTTCCTCTTCGTACTTATGGTTCTGCCATAGTACATTGACCAGATGAATAGTCTTGTTGTGTAGAACTTTATATTTATGTTCAAGATCTACATTTTTTTCTCCTCATATGAGAGATCATTTTCCAACTATATCAACTCTGAATTCAGTACATGTGAGGGATACACTATGTACTTACTCAAGAGGTATATGTGGAATACATCATATAATTGAGACATGGTAGGTGAGAGTGTTAGTCAATAGGCCACAACTCCAACACAATCAATAATATCAAAGGGGCCAATGTACCTGGGCCTTAGCTTTCCATTCTTCCCAAATCTCATGATTTTCTTCTATGGAGATATGCAAAGGAATACCATGCATCCAACATTAAACTCTAGATACCATCAAAGATTTTATTTATATCTCTTCTATTGACTTTGAGTTTCCTTGATGTTCTTTTAAATGGTTTTCACCTTTTTTACCATTTATTCAACCATTTCAGGTCCTAACAGCTTACATTCACTGACCACACCCTAAAATTCTAGTGTTTTTCATCTTTTCCCATAAAGGGATTTATATAGATCCATTTGGATGCTCGAGTGGAAACTGTTGTTGTAAGAGAACTTGACCAGAGGTGGATCTTGGTCCCATCCTCCTTTGAAGTCCATAGAACATGCTCTCAACATGTCTTCCAGTGTTTGAATAGTCCACTTAGATTTCCCATCAGTTTGAGGATGATAGGCCGTACTAAAGTTCAACTCAGTGTTCAGATCATATTGGAGACTTTTCTATAATTTTTATGTGAATCTTGGATCCCAATCGGATACAATCGATAGTGGCACTCCATGTACTATCACTAGATCTTTGATGTATATCCGTGAAAGTTGATCGAGTGATAAGTCCTCTCAAATTATGATAAAGTGATCTATCTTTGTAATATGATCCATAATAACCCATATAGAATTATTTCCTCTGGATGTATTTGGAAGTCTAGTGACAAAGTCCAAGATGGTTTTTACCACTTCTATTTTGGGATGGGTAATGGTTGCATCATCCCCTAAAATTTTTTTCTTTCAGCCTTCACTTTCTGACATACCAAGAACTTTGATGTATATTCAGTGATCTCCATCTTCATATTGTCACACTAATAGTGCTCTGGGAGATCTCAATACATCTTTGTGCTCCCTGGGTGAATATAGAAGGTTTATCTATATACATAATTCAGAATATCTTTATTTTTTTTGGATTGGATGGTACAAATAGTCATAACCCAAACCTCACAATTATTTCCTCATCCATTTTGAACTATGAGGATTTCCCATTTTTGATAGATTCCACCTTTTTCTAAATTTCCTCATCATTTCTTTGTTCATCCTTTATTTTCTCTATAAGGTATAGTCAAGAAATCATTTTATAAAGGTTTGATGATGTTTCTTTATTAAAAATTACCATTTACATCCTTTTTAGGTCTAAGAATATTGGATCCTTCTCAATTTTCATTATTGATAAAGATTTGGGATCCTTTCTACTTAGATAATCCACCACCTTATTTGCTTTACTAAGATGGTAGTGGATTGAACAGTCATGATCCTTGATGAGATCTGACCATATTCATTGGAGCATATTAAGCTCCTTATATGTAAATATATATACTTTAGGCTTTTATGATTAGTATATATTTCACACTTCTCCCTATAGAGATAATGCCACCATATTTTCAATGTAAAGTAACAATCGATAACTCCAGATCATGTGTGGGATAGTTTTTCTCATGAATTTTCAACTACCTTGAGTCGTAGGCTATCACTTTATCATTTTTCATTAGTAAACATCCTAATTCCTTCTTTGAAGCATCACTTTATACCAAAAAGAGTTCCCCAGTTGTCAGAAGAGTATGTATTGGTGAATTGATAAGCCTCTTTTTAAACTCTTAGTAGTATTCTTCACATTCACTAGTCCAAATAAACTTTAATCCATTATAATTAATCTAGGTTAGTGGGTATGAAAATCATGATAATTTCTTCAAAAATCATCAATAATACCCAGCTATACTAAGGAAACTATGGATCTTTATTACAAATGTTTTCCTGGTCCACTCTTCAATTTCCTTTGTCTTTGAAGGGACCAAAAATATTCATTTTCTGGTGGTAACATGCCCCAATAATGATGCATCCTCCATTGATAATTCACATTTACTATACTTTTCTTGAATTTTCTCCCTTCTCAATATCACTAGCACAATATTCAAATACTCCTCATGTTCCTCCTTTTACTTGGAGTATATCAGAATATCATCAATAAATACTACCAAAAATTTGTCGAGGTAATATCTAAATACTATATTCATTAAATCCATGAAAATTTATGGAGCATTAGTGAGTCTGAAGGGCATCACTATGAAATAATTGGTTTATAACTCATTCTAAAGGAAGTTTGGTAAATATATCCCTTCCTCACCTTTAATTGGTGATACCTCAATAGAAGGACCACCTTAGAGAAAAAATGGTCCCACATGGTTGATTGAACAAGTCATCTATCTGTGATAGGGTATAATTTTTATTTATAATTATTTTATTGATCTCATGATAATCAATTCAAAAACATATTGATCCATCCTTATTCTTGACAAAGAGGACTGGTGCACGCCATGATAAAGCACTCGAGTGTATAAAACCCTTGCCCAAGATTCTCCTATAAATGATTCTTTAGTTCCTCCCACTCAATGGTGATCATTATATAATGTGTCTTTGATATAGGTAGAGATACAGGAATAAGTTCAATTGAGAAATCAACCTCTCAATTAGGAGGAAGACCAAGAAATTATTCAGGGAACAAAAAACTACAGTCCCTCATAATGGGAATGTCTTTGAGAATGATCTTATCCTTTTTCATAATCATTTGAGCTAGATATTATTTATCATAAGGTAATAATATCCACAATTGAGATGATAATTCTGATGGAGATTCATCTCCCTCCTTACAATTGAATAGAATTGGAGGATGATTCAGGATTTGAAGAGTGATCTCCTATTCCTGAAAATTGATGTTGGTTTTTTAAAAATATAGTAAATCCATGTCCATATTGCATAAAAATACACCAAATGGATTAAGAAAATATTTTTTGGGAGGTTCAGTCCACAAACATTAATTGGGGAGGAGTTATATAATTTGGATGTAATAATTTCCCCATTTTTTATTCTCACAGATAACTCAACATCCATATTTTTGAGGTGGTGTTTGAATAGTTCTACTAGACATGTAAGATATGAAGGAATTCTCAGAACCATAATCAAGTAGTGCGTTCTGTATTCTCAAATTAAAAACCAAAATACCTTTCACTACAACATTTTTGGGCTCCACCTCAATAGTAGTGATAGAATATGCACTTCCTTGTTTACTTGGAGGTATTTTTTGTTGATTTCCTCTAACAACCCTTAGATTAGGGAAATAGTTCACATGATTCACATGTTCCTTATAGTGTAAACAATGCACTACAGGCTGATTGTAGATATGAACCTTTCTTTCTTCTTCCACATTAGAGGGATTATTCATATCCCTTCAGAAGTTATTTTCTAGATGCCCCATTCTTCCACATTTGAATTATCTCGCGATTCCATTTAGACAGTTCCCTTGATGCTTCTTCCCACAACTTTGACATGTAGGATGTTGGTTTTTTGTTCCATCATGGGATTTATTTGTTGATATTACCATATTAAACTCTATTTTCCAATTTTTTTTCTCAGGACCACGAGACCACTGAGATTCTCTGATCTCTATTTCAACCTTAAGGTCACACCAAAGAATCTTCTTGTAAATATAAAATTCTCGAATCACCAACAAATTTTGTAGACTCAGTTTTATTCCAATAAAGAAGCAATCCACCTACTTTCGGTGTTCATGAAAAATCTAGAGGCGTATCATGAAATCCTTGTAAATTTTTCTTCATATTCCCCAATAGACTCATCTTAATTTTTCTTCAGTCTGAGGAACTCCCTTTCCATCTTAAGATAGAGGGTTTGGGGAAAATATTTATTAAAAAATATTTTCTTTAAATCTTCTCATTCCATGGAATCAATTTCCTCCTAATACTTTGTGTTCTTTATCAGTGTCCACCACTAATCGGATTCCCCATCAAAATGATAGACTATCGGTACAAATTTCTATTCTTCTGAGCACTAGAGGACAAATAATATATTCTCAATGGATTTAATCCATTTTTTGTGAGGAGGTGATCAAAAGATTCACTAAACATGGGAGGTATTTTCTGCATAAAGGATTCAAATGCAACTTGATCTTTCTTAGGAGAATATGGGAGTTCCATACTATTAAAGTTATTATTCATAACTTGAGCCAGTTGAACAAGTACTTTAATGAAAGTTTGATCATCAATTACCATCATATTTGGTATATCATTAGGGTAATTGTCACATTTCCTATAAAATTGATTGTTATCACGGATTCATTTATTTCCATCCATTAACTATGAAAATGTAAGTACAATTAGGGGATTGAATACTTAGCTAATAACCATAATAAAAGGAAAATTTGAATATATAGAGATAAACTTTTAAATGAAAATTATATCTTAACTTTTGACTCCCTAAGTTCTAATCAAGGTTATCCATGGTGATAGAATTATCCATAGGGTTCTTACTAAAGTTTTCTAGTCCTAATCTCTAAAAATTACTAGACTATTCTCTAATGCCAATTATAATGGCCCTATCCCTTTACACATATCATTACACGATTTTAAGAATAATTAACTATTAAATACAAATCAATGATCATAAAGTCTAGTTTCTTTAGAGGATTAGGTACATAAAACAAAAAACATGAAACCAAAATGAAAAAAATATATATTTAAAATCTATAATGAACTCATAACTCCCATTGAGATCAAAAATCTACATAGGGTAACCTAGGGAAGACATGAACAAAGGAATGAGCTAAAATCCCAATAAGGTAATAAACATATGAATAAAGCATAGAATATGGGTTATAAGGCATATCAGGATGACATAAAAAGGCATGGAACATGAATAAACGTATAT
The DNA here is from genome assembly GCA_963277665.1 of Viscum album. NCBI lineage: Eukaryota > Viridiplantae > Streptophyta > Magnoliopsida > Santalales > Viscaceae > Viscum > Viscum album. The sequence continues at coordinate 895,146,389 of OY728126.1, forward strand.
GAGCATAACATATAAAACATGGGATAATGTAATCATTGAATCATAAAAATGTGGAAACAACATAAAACATGACATAATCATGAGCCAAGTCTAACTGCTAAGACCATTACCCATGGAGGATCATGAGTCAAGGTTAACCACCAAGACCATTGCACATGATTAGCATGAGTCAAGGATAACCACCAAGACCATTTCACATGAAGTATCATGATATTAAACATTAACCAATGAATTAGATCACTATATAGGTGAACCCATCATATTATGTCCATGAATATGTGTTCCAAATGAAAAATAAACATAAGGGTTACCCATGGAATGATATGGGTATCATAATCTGTCATAAAGGATAATAAATGGGTGTATCATAAAAATTGTCTATGAAATAATTGATTTAAATCATACACGAACATTAATAATGTAAAATAGGTATAAAACATGATCATTTATGTCAAAATTAAGTGAAAAAATATAAAAATAGTGTTTAATAATTTTTAGAAATGAGCCACTTTAGTGCGCTTTAATAGAAAGTTTTAAAGATTCTTTAAAATGGAAAAGGCATAATTATTTGTATTAAACTAGAAATGAACCAAGATAGTTTTTAATGATAAAATGAATGATTTTAGAAAAATAATAGTGAATTAAAATATATTATGCAGTTCACTTGAAAATGATTAAGAAATTAGAAAGTTCTCTTTAATCGGTTTTGTTTATCGGGAAGAATTGAGAAGGGAACCTTTTTAAAACATGTATTTCCCCCATCAAAGAAGGATATACTTATCTAGATACATGAGTTTGGAATATATAAATAGAATTTATAACATTTATATAAAAATAAATATTTATTAAATTATATTAAAGAGATAGAAAACTTAACCCGAAGGAAAAAATGGATGTTCGGAAGGAATCCCTTAAGTCTGAAAGTGTTATGCACTTGATCTTAATGTCCCAGATAATCAAATTAATCCATAAATTAATTAATTAATAAACTTTTATAAATTTATTTTATTAATTATAATTTTATTAAGGTCATTTATGACCTTCTTGATAAGTTATAATATACAATTTTATCATTCTAAAGCGTTTGTTTCCTTGATTTTCATGATCGGTTTACTTGTTTACTTGTATGGAAAATCACTTAAAATGAGAAAATTTGTCCAAAATTAAAACTATATATTATTTTTGAAATTATATAATATTAAATGGTCTTATATATCATTTTTTTCTAGATGTTATGGTGATTCATTAGATAAAACATTAATGATAGTCGTTTAGATTATTTTGGCATTTTTTGATCATCACAAACTAATTTTGTTTTATTAATTAATATCATTTATATATAATAGTTAAATAACATTAAATAGGCTGTAATACATATATTATAATATTTTTTATCCCTAAAAAATGTTTTATGATTATTCTTAAATGTGGTAATGGAAATTTAAAACTCATCGTCCTTGAATGCGATAAATTAATCCATCATTGGCGATGTTTTCATTTTTAGTAAAAAAGGATAGGGGAAGAGAAATGATGATGGGTTGTTCTATTAACATGATAAAATTTCATTATATAAAATATAATGTATTTATCATGCAACTTGGATAAGGGTAGGTGAATATATAATAATAAAAGAAAATAAATTGAAAAGTAATTAAAAGAAAAAGAAAGAGGTTTTTTACCTCTTGAATTCTTCTCCTTGAGAACCTCCTGGGGGTACTTGAGTTTTGGTATTTTATTAAGAAAAAAAGATCCTGGATGTGGGTTAGAGAATCTTGGGATATTATTGGTCATAATTTGGAAAAGCTTCAAGGCTTTGGAGGATTTAGGAGAAGGGGTGATTTTTTATTATTTTATTCATTTTTTTATTATTTGGCTAAAGACTATAAATAGTAAATATTCTTGTGACTAAATACAGTAAATAATGCATGTGAGTTCGAAAAATTGTCCCTACATCATCCATACATCATTCATGACTCAATAATTCATGTATTTAGCTTATACAATAAATTACCATATTTCACTTTTCACAAAAAATTCAACTATTTTAGAAAAAAATCCAAAAATTCACCCTAAACATTTTTCAATGTGTAGAATTAAAAAATTCACTTCATTTTATGAAAATGGTTTTCTAAATATGAAAAATTTAATTTTTAAATAAAATCATCATTTATTCAAAAAATACCAATTTTAAAATTATAAATGATTTTATGACACTTTGAAAAAATAGTTAAGGTCTCTGAAAATTATATTATAATCATAAGAGAAAAAAATATTAATTTATTAATCTATTTTTTGAAAATAAATTTTCTTTTAAATCATTATATTAATTATAAAATTGTAAATAAAAATTTGTGTTTTATAAAAATACCAACACTTAATTTATCATTTTAAAAATATTTATTTACTTAAAACATGATATAATCATATCATATTTTCATTTATAGGATGGATAAATATTATTTATACTTTCATAGGTGATGTTACTATTCTATTAGTTGGTTTACTATTCATAAGGGGCACATTACTTTTCCAAATGTCAAGTTACTTTTCCATTAGTATAGGTTCCTTAATTTCAGAATATGCCTCTTATTTCATTCATTATTAATTTATAAAGTTTGTTTTGTGTTATTTATGTGATTTTATGTGATTTATACTATATGAAATAATAAGGGAAATTTTATTGATAGAATACTGGGTCATTACACATACCTTGAAGAGGGTGGTTTTAAAGTAAATAAAATTTTTAAGAACTAAATTAACCCCCATCTTGAGTCTTTGTATAGTAATTATCTAGGAAAATAGTATTGGATTGCATATATGTCCATAAAAATTAAGGCTAAGGTGGAAAATACATATGTCATACCTTGAATTATTTCGGGAGCCTCTAGGTCATAATCCTTAATTGTTTACAGTCGACCACGTCTCTTGAAAATAGCTCCTTGATCTTGATGCGGACCACTTAGTGGTGGTGGCAGTGGTATCATATCAAAATTTCAACCACCTCCTCAACCCTCCCATCTCTACCTTCTTGTCTGCCTCCTTGCGGAACACCCTACTCACATCGCTACCTCTACCTTGGTGGCTCATATAATATATGTCTATTTGTTTTCATATGGTGAGTCAGGGAGTCTTGTGTGATATGATCCCAACCCACATAGGTGAAGTATCTCTTTTCCCCTATATTACTTGATTCACTATGTGATCCATGCGCTTCTAATCCATGTGTTAGATCCTGAGAATGTAATTGCCTCTTATGTCACGATTGACTATCCTATCATATTCTAGTTTTAACTCATAACTTTGTTACATAATGAATACTGTCCTCCTCTACCACCATTTAAGAAAGTTCTCTATTAGCAAGGCTTGCTCCATCATCCTAGTGTAGGCAGGGATACAAAGGGAACTAATTCATCTCTAATTGTAACATCCCAGATCTGGGTTCCATACAACAGGTGCCCAGAACCTGGTTGGTCACATGACCTCAAGTGCATTTCCCCAAACTCTAGAGGCTACCAACTAGCAGCGGGGGCCTAGAACTGATAGTGGGGAAACTATTCCCTCATTTGTCAAAGAGTAGTGCAGCGGAAATAAATATAAACATACAAAAGCAGAAGCAATAAACAATATATACCTGAAATGGACAACAAAATTGAAGTAAAAGATAACCAATAGTCATATATATGATGATGTAATATGTCTCTAATTCTAAGAAAGCAGCCAAAACAGGATATACTACAATTTGATACAATACAACACAAGGTACAAAGTAAAGAAAAACCAAACCAAAGCAGTGCAATAGGAACGCAACAGCATCGCAAGCCTAAGCTTGGTCTCATGCTCTCTTACTCCTCTGAAACAATCATGTATCTATATAGGTACCCTTTACCTTATCGACACCTGTAGCAATATAATCTGTTTGGTCCCAAGATATGACCCAAATAGGGTGTGAGAAATAAATCCCAGTAGGCAACCACTAAAGGCCCATGCCCAACTGTTAGTGAAAATGTGCAACAACAGTGTGCAATAATGAAATACAGTAAACTAGGAAGTACTCAAAAGTAACCATTCCTACCAATTACATTACCATTTTAATAATTATTTAAAAATTCAATACAATTGAATTATGAGTTTCCTGAGACTTGGCCTTGACTGACAATCTCCTATACCAGTGCCACAACAGAAACCAAAATAGGCTATCTAACAAGAAAAAGATAATAATAATACCAAGCCTGTGCTTTAGCTTGGTAGGTACAACATAAGAAATCACTAAAGTGAATATTTAAGTAAACATTTTCCTCAAACATACAAGTCCTTACCCTTAGGCAAGCAGGAATGAATCCCTCAGGTGACTGCCCTCAAGCATAACGAATATTTCCCTCAGGCATACAAGATATCGCCCTCAGGCATAGAAGCTACTGCCCACAGGCATAAGAAATGTTTCCCTCAGGCTAAACAAACACTGGGCTCAGGCTAAATAAAACACCGCTCTCAAACATTCCATAGGAAAATAAAGTAATCGGACCAAGCCCAATTCATAAGAAAGAAATTTATATATGTTTCCTCTTAAGAAAACTCAAAACATGCTATCATCATGGCATACCCAAAGGTATCCTATCCAAACGGCTAAACCAGGGAAATGCACCCTCGGGGTGGCCTTGGACCAAAGCAACGATCCCAAACAGCAGTTTATACTTATTCAATAGATTGCCTATTCAATTCAAGGTATCTCAACAGTCGAAGTCTCGACCATATGACACCCTGAACATGGGTGCGTGGTACAATGGCACACAAAATCAACTCAACAGTTGGAATTAAACACAAGACCACCTACCAATATCTCCTCTGATCAATATATGTGAAAGACACCTTCTGAAACAACCAAGAACGACATAGATCTAAGATAAAAGATTACCTGTTCAAACCCAAATAACTTCCCTTAGGGAAATAATTAGAAGTAGTGGTTCAAGAAGAGAGAATATCTCACCCGTGTGGTTCAAACGAGATCGATGGCGGAGGAATCAGAGTCCTGGTGAGAGTTCGGGAGCTCCTCCAAGTCCCGGTCTCCTATCTCATAGATCCTGGTGCGTTCTATGCCTCCTCTTCCAAATGAAGAGGCTACTGCCTGTTTTTAACTAAAAAACATAACTACATGGCATGTGTTCTCAAGTACACGGTGTGTACTTTCTTTTTAACTGTTCACTGGCGGCTACTCTCCACCACCTTACTGTTCATCTGCTAACTGATTATACATGGAGTGTATTACTAAGTACATGGCATGTGCCATCATTCCTCTGGTGGCTACTCCCACCGCCTTACTGTTCACCTGCCGACTGATTACACAATGTGTATTACTAAGTACACGATGTGTAGTTAGTTTTTACACCCTTGATTGTTGACATGCCTACACGCCCTGTATACTCATCCCACATGTCCAAAGTACATGGCCTATGGAAAAATTACACGGCGTGTACCCATAAATTTGGGATTTTTCCCACATTTCCCTTGTTTTCTCAAAAAAACTTAAGGGAAAAAATGAAAAGAAGAAACCCATACCTCAAGAATACGAACCAGGTTCTTACAAACTTCCCCCCTTAAATCAATTCGTCCCTAAATTTCCCTTCAAAGGGTGGTGAAGATAAAGCTGAAAACAACTCTGGCTACTGAGAACTTACGTCAGTCTCTCGCTCCCAGGTTTCGTCCTGCACTCGACCATACTACCATAGCACCCGTACGATAGGAACTGACCGGCCTCAGAGAACCTTTGTGATCCTATCAACAATACGAATCTAATGCTCCTCAAAGGATGAATCAACCTAAAGTTCAACCTCCTCAGGCTGAAAAACGTGAGATGGGTCTGAGTGATAACGGCGTAGCTCAGATACGTGAAAGATGTCATGCATGGCCTAGTACCTCTGTAGTAACTACAACTGATAAGAAACCGGTATAAATCTCTCCAGAATCTCAAATGGCCCTATATACCTCAGTGAAAGTTTACCCTGTCTCCTGATCCGCCTGTGTCCCAACCTTGGTGAAACATGCAAGAAAACCTGATCCCCGACCACAAACTCTAAGGGTCGTCTGCGACGATCAACATAAGATTTCTGATGAGACTGTGTAGTAGACATCCACTTCTAAATCAACTAGACCTGCTCTGAAGTCTCTTTCATGAGACGTGGTCCCAGTAAAGCTGTCTCACCTACCTCCAACCAGCACAAGGGTGATCGGAATGGCCTACCATATAAAGCCTCATAAAGTGTCATCTCAATAGTTGACTGAAAACTATTATCGTAGGAAAACTTGACCAGGGGTATGTGCTTCTCCCAAGATCCCCCAAAGTCCAGGAAGCATGCACGTAGCATGTCCTTTATCACCTATATTGTACGCTCTGACTATCCATCGGTCTGAGGGTGGTAAGATGTGCTCATAAGTACTTGTGTACCTAGTTCCTTCTAAAAACTATGCCAGAAATGAGATGTAAAATGGACGTCCTTATCTGAAACGATAAAACAAGGGACCCCATGAAGACGTACAACCTCTCAGATATACAACTTCCCGATCTTTTCAACACTGATGGTCTCCTTGATCGGCAAAAAGTGATCTACCTTCGTAAGTCTGTCCACAACAACCCATACAACATCATTTCCTTGAGGTGACCTTGGCAACCCGGTCACGAAGTCCATCACTACATCATTCCATTTCCACTCCAGAGTGGGTAACTGTTGTAATAGTCTGGCTGGCCTCTGATGTTCCGCCTTCACCTGCTGACAGGTGGAACATCTCGTAACAAAACCAGCTACCTCTCTATTCATATTCGGCCACCAATACTGACGTCTCAAGTCACGGTACATTTTGGTGACTCTAGGGTTCACTGCCCAAGATGAGGCATAAAATTATCACATAAACTCCTTGAATTTATCTCCTAGAACCCAAACTCGTCCATGTATACGTAGTACCTCATCATCACTTATCATCCAACCAGGAGGAGGGTCCTCAATTGCCACCGACTCCCGTAAAACTAAGCCTTCTGAATCTGATAGCTATCTCATCCTCACTCTATCCAGGAGGGTAGAATTCATAGCTAAGGATGAAAGATAGGTTCTCCCCTGAATATCATGAACCTCCAAATGCATCTCAGAGAACAAAGCTATAAGCTGCCACTCACCACTGGCCTCCTACATTTCCTGTATCTGAGTCCTCCTACTCAATGCATCAGCTATTGCATTACCTTTACCAGGTGTATAGGAAAGATCAAAGTTGAAGGACTAAAGGTATTCATCCCACCTTCGCTGTCTCAAATTCAAGTCACACTGGGTAAAGATGTATTTAAGATTTTTGTGGTCCATAAACACCAAAAAATGTTCTCCCAAGAGAAAATGTCTCCAACAGTGTAATGCATGAACAACTGCATCCAACTCAAGATCATGTGTTAGGTAATTCCTCTCATGTGGCGATAACTACCGAGACCTACATGAAACTACTCGATCACCCTGCATCAACACTACTCCCAGCCCAATACCTGATGCGTCATAGTAAATTGTACAGCTCTTCCCTTTCTCTATAAGTATCAGGACTGGTGCTGATGTCAACCTTCCCTTCAGCTCCTGAAAGGATGTATCACAAGCTTATGACCAAATGAACTTCATACCCTTCTTAGTCAAACCCATCAATGGTGCTGCTAAGTGGGAGAAGTCTTGTATAAAGCACTTGTAGTAACCAGATAGACCCAAGAAACTCCGTATTTCAAACACGTTCTTAGGATTCTCCTAGGAAACTACTGCTCTCACCTTATCTGGGTCTACTGAAACTCCAGCCTCTGAGATAATATGACCCAGGAAGTGAATCTGGTCCATCCAAAAGTGACACTTTGAGATCTTAGTATATAATTGATGCTCTATTAGTGTAATTAGAATGACCTCAAGGTGTGTGGCATGGTCATGTCTAGTGTGAGAGTACATCAAGATATCATCCATAAAGACTACCACAAAAGAATCCAGATATGTATGGAACACACGATTCATCAGAGCCATAAAGACTGCTGGTGAATTTGTGAGTCCAAACGACATGACCAAGTACTCGTATAGATCATATCTACCCCGAAAGGCTGTAAGTGGTATGTTTGATAGGCTAATGTGGAACTGATGATATTCGGATATTAGGTCGATCTTCGAGAACACTCGTGCTCCTCGAAGTTGATAAAAAAGATCACCAATCCTCGATAAGGGATATCGGTTCTTAACCATAAACTGGTTCAGTTTCTGATAATCCACACAGAGTCTGAGGGTACCGTCTGCCTTCTTTGCAAATAGGACAGGCGAACCCCAAGAAGAAGTACTGGGTCAGATGGAACCTTTTTCCTGCAACTCCTCCAACTGCTTCTTGAGCTCTTTTAATTCTGGCGTAGCCATCCTTTAAGGAGGAATGGAAACTAGTGCCTCTCCTGGCACAATCTTAATAGAGAAATCCACCTATCGATCCAGAGGTAGACTTGAAAAGTCGTCCAGGAAGACATCCCTGAAACGATTAACCGCTGGAGGGAAATCCTTCTGACAAGTTCCCTGGTCATCCAGATATAAACTCGCAATCTGGGATGTCACTACACCTCACCCACGATGCTCAGGTCCAAATTGGCTTGCCTGGACATCCCATTTGCCATTGTATAGAAACTCCACACCCTCTGGCGATGTGAAACTCACCTTGTGATGATAGCAATCTACAATGGATCGAAAGGGTACCAACCAGTCCATCCCGAGAATGACATCATATCCCATCATCTCTAAGACATAGAGGTCTCATAGAAAGTGATACCCACAAACCTCTAGGGGGAACTCCTTACACTGATGCACACCTGCCATTCTAATTCCCAACGGAGTGTCTAGCATCATGATATCAGAAGAAGAAGAAACACTAAGCCCAATGCTCTCCACAACGGGAAAAGATATAAATCTATGTGTAGAACTAGTATCAAAAAGTACCGAAGATAAAACAGAAGCAACTATAATAGTACCTCTGACAGTGGAAGGTTTGAGATCGTACTCCTATTGGGTATGTTGCACTGCATATGTCTTCCCAGTGCTGCAGCCCTGCGACACAGCCTAGCTACCCTGAGCTGACCCGCCCTGCTGTCTCTAAGATCCTGGTGTCTGGCTACCACAACCACAACCACCACCTTGGCCTAAACGTCCTACCATATTCCAATTCCCTGACTGGTAATAAGTTGTTGGCCCTGCTCCTGCAAATGAAGTCTACATAGAACCCCTCTCACTAGTCACTAGTGGAAACGCCCTGCAAAAACACTGCGGATGACCCATCCTACCGCAAGCTCGGCACTCCACTGGGTCACGTGGACATTGAGGTCTCTTTTAACCCTCTTTACCACACTGGTAGCACATTACCTGGCTACCTGAAGAATTCTTTTGTCTAGTACTACCATCGTGAGAGAAATCCAACTGCCTCTTTCTCTTGCTAGTAGAGATAGTACCAGATACCGATACCAAACCACCCTGGTTCGCACCACTAGCTTCCCATAGGTTCCGCTCTGTAATCAAAGCCTGGTTCATAATAGCATGCACTATAGGCAACTTGAAAACATTCACCAGCACTCGAATGTCATATCGAAGACCATCCTCAAAGCGTTTAGCCCTCAACGTATCATCACCCACCAGAACAGGTGCAAAATGCTGTAGTTCGATGAAGTAGGTAGAATAATCCATCACTGACATGACGCCCTGGTGTAAATTCATGAACTTTTGAGCTCGATCTTTCCTTAGCGTCTCCAAAAAGAAGAATAAGTCATAGAAGACTGCCTGGAAATCTTCCCACGCCATGTCTCGATGATGCTCAGTCTGGGTGGTAACATTCCATCATCTATTGGCAGAATCATGCAACATGTAAGTAGAAATCTTGACCCTCCTCCAGGAGGCATCTACAGATGCTCGAAGATCGTCTGCATAGAATCTAGCCATGAATCCATAGCCTGTGGTCCGCCATCCCCTAAAAACTTAGGTGGATGCTGCTACTGGAATATACGCGTCAGCTCTGCCATAGATGTGTCAATCGGCGGTGCTCCCTAGAAGGTCTGCATGAACCGCATGAAGCCTTCACAGAACTACGCATTTGTGTCTGCATCCGGTATAACGGTTGGCGCCGCATTTCGAATTGCTAGAGGATCCATCAGTAGCCTATGGCCTACTATGTCTGGAGTATAATCGTCACCACTCTCTTAGAGAACAGCTCATGGTCATTTCTGTGGCATGACTCTACAAGGTCAAACACACGTTGTAGTTTAATTTACTGTCGATATTTCTTTTTTCCGGTTAAGAGTGCCAACGAAAATAAAAACAAAAAACATAAGAACTGGAAAAAGGAGACTACACGACGTGTATAAAGTCTACACGGTGTGTACCCTTAAGTCCTTACATGGTCATGTTCTGATGTCAGCCTGGGTGTGTCTCAACCCCAGGTACACGGTGTGTTACACCCGCACATAGCGTGTACAAAACCCTATCTCCCCTGCTACATAGCCAAGTCCATGCAGTCTCTCATCGGTCAAGACTACATGGCGTGTCCCACAGGTACACGGTGTGTACTAGATGAGCTCGACTGACTCGTGTTGTTCGAGACACGGCAAAATTCATAGATCACCCAACACGGAATGTTCCAGTTGGACACGACGTGTACGAGAAAGGATAAAACTGATCCATGTTGTTAGCTACACGTCTAGATCCCAAGATTAAACTACATTGCATGTGTGGAATTGACATGACATGTATAAGCTAAGATTTCTCAGTCTGTGTTGTTAGTCACATGGCAGACACATGGTCAAGCTGACACGGCGTGTACAACCGGTATACAGCATGTTCCCACAAGAACTTCCATATCCCATGTTTTTTCCCACATGGCCTAGGACGAGGTTAGAGACTACATGATGTGTATTAATTTTTTTTCCATTCCTTCCTGAACAGAATAGTACATGGCGTGTAGTCATAACTACACAGCATGTATTCTGGGTTTTTCTAGACAGTAAGCCTCAAACACTACTCCAGAACCCCTTTTTCTTTAATTTCAAGTATCGATATGCCTATTTTCGATTCGTGGGGGCCCATACTCCCCGCGAACCAAAGTTTAGCACCCAACCTTTTACATTATAGTACAAAACACAACTAAAGGCTAGATCATGATCCGATAAATTCCGGTCCAAGAGATCCCATACTTCTCAAGAATAAATGTTTAGCATTCATAAACCCAACCGTAACATGTACCAATACCCTATCAACAATAGGCGTATCTATCAAGGTACCTATCACAATAGCATGCATTTCTAGCACAACTTCTATCACAACAACATGTAATTTCTAATGCACCTACATGGCATGAAAACTATGCATGGAATGTGATTCTAACATGTGCCTAAATGATGCATGAGATGACATAACCTCATCTCATCGGGTTGCGACTAAATAAAACCCAGTTATAAAAATATAAATAGCACACCAAAAGTGTGTCACCAAACAATGAAAATCAAATCAACTGTAAAAGTGAAAAATCAGAAAAATTGCAACATGAGGTAAATTGGCTTTTCCCTGTACACGGGTTAGATACTCTTGGGCACAACTTATTACCAAGTACCAATTCTATTATTTCCTTGGCTATAGGCTCCAAAAAGTAAGTCAAGAAGAAAAGAAACTCCTCTGATACCACTTTGTTGTAGGTTCCGGGCGTAGTGGAAGCGCGTTGGTGGGAGTTTTCCCAACTTTAATTTTAACGTTAAACAACGTTCAATCCGAGATCTGTCACGATTTAAAATGCCTAATCTTCGGAATGGAACGAAAAATGAAAAACTTAAGAGGGAATTCTGGAACCATAGAGATAGGATCATCATATGTTGGTTATAATTAATTTAATTAATTCACAAGAATTACCTTGGTGGAATTCTTTCTTCGTTTATGTGTCTGGTCACGATTCGGTGATCCGTCATTACGTCGTAGAATCCAAGTGTAGGATTCCTCTAGCGGTGATCCACACGTGTGCCACATATCTCCAGATGTCACCGAAGGGATCTCCAGGTGATAGCTCGGAAGAACCTTTGCTTGCGATGTCCGCCTTCGATCGCCTTGATCTCTTGGTCTTGAGATCATTCTTGGAGGAAGGAGTTCTTTCGAACTTGAAAGAATTATTCAGAATTGTTGTGCACAACGATTCTCTTGTCTAGAAAAGTGTTGGGGTTGTGAGGATATTTATAATTGGGTTTTAGGTTATAGAGTTATGACAATAAAAAAACATGTTACACGTTTTATTTATTTCATTAACTCTTATTGAAAACCCCCATGTCGAATTATTAATTCCTTCACATGTTCCCACACTGATTATAATAAATATCATAATAATGATATTATTTCCTCAAAATCCCGACTTGAAAACTACACGCTGTGTAATCATTAATAAATGGCGTGTACTTGTTTTCCATAAAACTACATGGCATGTATATTAAATATACATGGCGTGTACTTTTATTTTACACTTTCCTTTATTTACTCCACCATATTTATTAGTCCTTGAGTAATGGCTATTTATTTCTTAAATAAATGTAACTACACTGCTCGCTAATAAGTGTATTATTTTGCCCACAATATATTCTCTCGAATAACTAGTGTCGAAATAAATGCAATCAGACATCCTTAAATAATTATTAAACCAAAGTCGGGAATAATATTTATTTGACTTGTTAAATTAATATTTAACTAAGATACATGGACACACTTAGTGTGTGACCCTCTAGGCCTCTTTCTCAGTGGCATTAGGCGGAGCCTGCCTAAAGTCCAAGGTTAGCGTCTAGCAACATGCCAAGGCACCCATGGAGAAAGAAGTTAATGCCACAATGACATGTCACCTCATACGAACGTTTACCGTGTAATATAATACATTTGTCTCGATATCTCTAATCAAGCGGGTTTCATGCTAGTGCCATCAACCCATGTGCTCGATTATTCTTTCTTTGACTTCTTGAAATTGAACTCGCCCATTCCTTACCATGGACATGGATTTATTTAGGCTATATAAATTCCATAAATGGGCCTGAGATATCTACTTCCATTATGGAACAGTAGGGACAAATCCTTTCTCGCATTATCTATTAATGCAGTATTTCTCGTGATGCACCCAACGTATCCTACCTCACTGCGAACAGTGTGTCGTCACAGTTTTAGTCAATACATCTAAGTGCACAAGTTGTGATACCCATTAATAATAATCTTATAGTCTAAGGACCAATACACACGTCCGCAAATGGGAACATCCAATGACACTATGAAATGTGGATTTCCTACTGGCGGGTCTCGTTCTCATAATATCCTCCTTGATATTACCAAGGGAACACACCATGAGAAGGTGCCTCAAAGTTTTATGAGTCCTCACCCCTAATGGCCTGTATTATTTTTGCCCCTAAAATAATATCATCTGGCCATATAACATATATTCAAGAATAGTGTTATGGCACTTCCGGGTTCTCATCATAGTAGGGATCCACAATGACCCTTTAATGCAACAACTGCCCTTAGGACATCATCACATGCATTGTCATGCATAAGAACAATCAAGATGTGATAAGGCTTTTATTAATGAATAAAGTACAAATTAGTTGGTTCTAGGCCACCAACTCCAAGAGACTCCCACTTGGACTAGAGCCAACTGATAACAAACTTTAACCCGCTAGCTCTCACATGATATTCATGCTTCTGCTGAGATAGGCCTTTAGTCATGGGGTCCACCACGTTCTCTTCCGTGGACACTCTCCTCACTGCAAATTCACCCCTTTGACAGAAATCCCTCAAGAGGTGATACTTCTAGAGTATGTACTTTGTTTGTGGATGTGACCTTGATTCTTTTGCAAGAGCCACCGCTGTAGTATTATCACAATTCAAAGTGATAGGATCTTTACTGCTAGACACCACATAAAGCTCCTGGACAAAGTTTCAAATCCAGACGACTTCCTTGGCTGCATCAAAAGCTGCTATTTATTCTGACTCCACTGTAGAATCGGCAACAACTGGCTACTTTGAACTCTTCCAGCTCACAGCTCCTCCATTGAGATAGAAAACATATTCAGATTGCAACTTCAGATCATTCTGATCTGTCTGAAAACCAGCATCATCACACCCTCTGATGACAAGCTACTCATCTCCTCCATACACCAGGAACATATCCTTAGTTCTTCTCAAATACTTAAGGATAGTCTTAATAGCAGTCCAATGTTGTTCTCCTGGATCTTCTTGATATATGCCTACCATGCTCAGTGCATAGGCAACATCAAGCCTGGTATATAACATGACATACATGATGGATCCTATAGCTGAAGAGTATGGGATATTACTCATTATATCTTTCTCCTGTCGTGTTTGTGGACACATTTTCTTAGAAAGAAGTAGGCCATGTGACACTATAACCAATCCCCTATTGGATTGTTCCATACTAAATCTCTTTAGTATCTGGTCAATGTATGTACCCTGACTTTGTCCAAGCAGCCTTTTGGATCTATCACGAATGATATTTATCCCTAGAATGTAGGCTACTTCTCCAAAGTCCTTAATGGAGAAACACTTGTTCAACCAGTCCTTAACTGACTGTAAGAATGGTACATCGTTTCCAATAAGTAATATATCGTCAACATATACTACTAGGATAACGATCGTATTCCCATTAAACCTCTTATAAACACAAGGATCACATTCATTCTTAATGAACCCAAATTCCTTTATGGATTCATCAAATCAAATGTTCCATGACCTGGATGCTTGATTTAATCCATAGATGGATTTCTGCAACTTGCAAACCCGTTTGGCTTCACCTGGTGTCACAAACCCTTCTGGTTGTGTCATATAGACATCTTCCTGAAGGTTCCCATTAAGGAATGCTATTTTGACATCCATCTACCAAATCTCATAGTCATGGTAAGCTACTATTGCAAGTATGATTCTTATGGATTTAAACATGGAAACTGGCGAGAAGGTTTCATCATAGTCAATTCCTTGACGCTGTCTGAACCATTTAGCCACTAGCCTTGCTTTATAGGTGCTGACTTGACCTTCTGTGTCCAGTTTTCTCTTGAATACCCATTTACATCCAACAGGATTTACATCAACTGGCTCATTGACCAGAACCCAGACTTGGTTCTAATACATGAAATCCATCTCAGAATTCATAGCTTCTAGCCATCTTGTAGCTTCTGAGCTTTCTACTACTACCTTGTAAGAGAGAGGTTCATCATTGTCCAACAATAATGATTCACCATCCTCAGTGACTAGGAAACCAAATCTCTCTGGTTCCCTTACCTCTCTTGATCTCCTACGCAGTACTTGTGTTTCTGGAACCTCTTCCACGGGGACCTGTGGAACTTGTTCCTATACCAACTCCTGTGTATCTTGAGTATCAACTTCATCGAAGTCAATCTTTCTCCCACTATCCTTCTTGAGGATGTGCTCCCTCTCAAGAAAGATGGCTTGTCTGGAGACAGTCACTTTCTTGTCTAAAGGGTTATATAGGTAATATCCTTTCATTTCCTTGGGATATCCTATAAATATACACCTCATTCCCCTGGGTGCTAGTTTGTTGCCTGAGAAGGCCTTAACAAACACCTCGCATCCCTATAAATGTGTGTGCGACAAAGTGGGTTTCCTTCTATTCCATAACTCGGATGGAATTCTATTTGCCGCCTTAGTTGGTACTCGGTTTAATGTGTATACTTCAGTTTGTAATGCATATCCCCAAAAGGATAATGGAAGATACACATGACTCATCATCGAACTCACCATGTCCAACAAGGTGCGGTTCCTCCTTTCACTAACACCATTCCACTGTGGTGTATAAGGATAAGTGAGCTGAGATAGAATCCCAGACTCCCGTAGAAGATCGATGAACTCTTGGTTCAGATATTCTCCACCTCGATCCGATTGAAGTTTCTTTATCTTCTTACCAAGATGATTCTCTACTTCATTCTTGAATTCCTTAAATTTCTCTAAGGACTCTGACTTATACCTCATTAAGTAGACATAGCCATATCTGCTCAAATCATCAGTAAAAGTAATGAAGTAAGAATATCCACCTCTATCTTCTACTGGAAATGGTCCACACACATCCGTGTGTACCAATCCTAGAAGCTCTGTGGCCCTTTCAACTTGTCCACCAAAAGGCAGCTTGGTCATTTTTCCTTGTAAACAAGTGTGACATCTATCAAGTGGTTTTAGCTCAGTAGAGTCTACATAGCCATCTTGGCAGAGCTTTGTCAAGCGCTTCTCATTTACATGACTGAGACGGTGATTCCACAACTGGGTGATGTATGAGTCATGTGAGTTTGTTTCATTATCAATTTCCAACACTTGGTTTTCATAATTTAATACATAAAAACCATTATTTAAATGTTCCATACCATAACACATGTTGTTATTATAAAAGGGACAACCCTTATTTCCAAACATGAAAATAAATCCATCTATATCCAAACAAGATACATAAATTATGTTCTTGATAACACTAGGCACATAATAACAGTTTTGTAAAACCAAAATAATTCCAGTTGGCGATGAGAGGTGGTAATCGCCAATAGACAACACAGCCAGCCTTGTGCCATTGGCAGCTCGAAGATCCACCTCTCCTCTAGCAATCTTTCTAAATCTACTTGGTTCCTGTATTTGAATACAGATGTGAGCCCCAAAAGCTGTATCTAATACCCAATGTGTAGAAATAGAAAGATTACACTCAATAACGAATGCACCTTTAGCGTCCCCATGCTTCTGGGTGCAGTTCCTCTTCCAGTGGCCTTGCTTGCCACACGCAAAACACACCGCCTCCTGTTCCTTACCCTGCCTCTGGATCTTCCCCTTCTTAGAGAGATGGTGGTCGGGGGCTTCAGACCATTTATAAGTCTTTGGACCCTTTGCCTTGTCCTTCCTCTTATTCACCATAAGGATTGCAGGTTTGTCACCCGCTATATCCTTATCTACCTAGTGAGTTGAATGTAGAATTTCTGATCTAAGCACAACTGGAACAGGCTCTTCCAGCACATACAATTTTCTCTCGTGGTGATGGATGACGCGTAAACACCTATGCCACTCTTGAAAATTAGTGCCAGTGAGAAGGTTTTCCTTCTCGAGTATGGTTTGCAATGATATGTTTGAAGTCATTTTCTTGCAGTTTCTACAAATTAGGATGATTAAAGGTTTAGTACTTTATTACAAAACTGAGACAAATTAATAAATTAATACTTATTATTCTCCCACTATTTTATTGAAATCCAATCTCCCTCACCATTAACTTCGGAATATTCTGTTACCTGAATATTCTAGTGGCAAGGATCCATATTTACCTTCGCATTACCCCAACTAGGGATGGTCAAGCAACTTGAAGGGTTTTAGGTAGGCATTCCAAATTCCAACTGCATTAACTCGCAGCTCCTTGATCTGCTGAGTGGACTCCCCAATCCTGATATCCTTTTATTTTGGATTTCCTCAACCTTTGCCTCTTGATCACACCAAGTCCTTCTATGACAGTCAACCCTTGATGTGAACCAAGTCAAGTCAACCCAAAATCTTGAATTTGAATTCCCCAATAATTGAAAGCACCCCAACTAGGGTTGGTCAAGCACTTTGAACTATGGTTCGATTCTAACCAAGATTATGGAAGGCTATACCGACTTAATTTTTCTTTGAGGGATTTTATCCTTATTCATAAATTTACATTTTATTATCTTTTATTACATGCTTGTTAATATTAAGTGGGATATACTTAAGTGATTAACCATGTCTAAGATAATATTTACATATAAGCCAGTTTTATTTTAGTTCTATCTTGCATGTTTGTTCAATTCATTAATTGTGTGATCGTGACAACACACCCACAATAAATAAACCATGAAACTGACAGAAATAAAATAAATGGTATGATCATGAGCTTTTTCTATTGGTTAGTTTATCTAGAGGTTGATAAACTAACCCAAGAGCTAGGGGAGAAACACCTTGAACCTTTCGGGTTCGTGTTTATAGCTTTCCACCTGTCCACCTTTGTATCTCCTTGGATTGGTTTCACCTTGGATCCTGAATTGAGCCACCTCCACTAGCTTGGGAGCTCCATCCATTACATATGCATTTATCTCACACATAGGTGATGGGTAAAAAGGGGTTTTACATGAAAGAATCCTTGGGCGCACAGACCCTACATATTAATGAGGAGATGGCTCGTAGGCCAACAAATTTAATTTAAATAAATAAATTAAAAGAAACCATTCACATACAAAGGTCTCAGTCTAGCTCATGATCATCCATACAAGCAACAATATTTACGCATAAATAAAACTAGCAGTCAATTCTTTAATCATTCTTTTTTAAGATAAATCACTCTCGAATCAATTAATTATCTTTAATTAATCAATCCTTTTATCTTAAACCCTTTTCTAAACTTCCTTGAGATTCTCATCCATTATAATTTTAAACAAATAAATTCATTTAAAATTATCTTTTTACGTAACTTGTACCTTGGAGGCAACCCGGTGAATTCTCATTTATTACGTAGATGTTAAATTAAACACATATATATAAAACACCTATCATGTGTTGTGCCTCAGCTTTACGCCTGCACTATGGTACACGTCTCAAGGGTTTGTATAATATAATAAATTTTAATAAATCTGCGTAATTTAAGTGAGTACACGACGTGTAGTTTTGACTACACGGCGTGTACTTTTCTTCATTGTCCATCTGAAGTACATGCCCGGGGACATGGTGTGTTAATGTACTTCGTAAACTTTTGGAGTATACGACGTGTTCTGTGGGAAACACGCCATGTAGTTTCCACGTTACACGGTTTACAGCCAGGCAAGCCGTGTATGGGGTACACGGTCCAACCCAAACCTAAAGGGACTGCATGCCGTTTTCAGTTGGAACACATGGCGTGTAATCCGGAAATCATGTGCCACTTGTTTCTGGTCAACACACGGTGTCATAAATGACATAGGTATAATCCAATACATGACCTGATTTGACGGATCAGTTAATGCATTGAACGTAGACTACATGGCGGGTACTTCCGAATACATGCCGTGTATTCTGGTGTTGTATTTCCAGAAACGTTTGGCTCCTCCGGATGAGTTCCTCTGTTTTATTTTAATCAAAATTAAAAGAAAAATTCATTTCTGTGAGATAAACAAGAAACGAGGGAGGTGGAACATATCTCGAGATTCAGATTTAAAGAACAATTAACTTGAATTGAAACAACTAAATTATTTAATGCGTAGATCACCAATGAAAAACTAAATAATTATAATCAATGATATGACCGCTATGATACCACTTGTATGTTCCGGGCGCAGTGGAAGCGCGTTGGTGGGAGTTTTCCCAACTTTAATTTTAACGTTAAACAACGTTCAATGTGAGATACGTCATGATTTAAAACGCCAAATCTTCAAAATGTAACGAAGAAGGAAAAACTTAAGAGGGAATCCCGGAACCATAGAGATAGGATCATCATATGTTGGTTATAATTAATTTAATTAATTCACAAGAATTACCTTGGTGGAATTCTTTCTTCATTGATGTGTCCGATCACGATTCGGTGATCCGTCGTTGCGTCGTAGAATCCAAGTGTAGGATTCCTCTAGTGGTGATCCACACGTGTGCCACATATCTCCAGACATATCCGAAGGGATCTCTGGGTTCTAGAGCGGAAGAACCTTCGCTTGCGATGTCTGCCTTCGATCGCTTTGATCTCTCGGTCTTGAGCGCGTTCTTGGAGGAAGGAGTTCTTTCAGGCTTGAAAGAATTCTTTAGAATTGTTGTGCACAACGATTCTCTTGTCTAGAAAAGTGTTGGGGTTGTGAGGATATTTATAATTGGGTTTGATGTTATAGTGTTATGACAATAAAAAAACATGTTATGCGTTTTATTTATTTCATTAACTCTTATTAAAAACTCCAATGTTGAATTATTAACTTTTTTACATGCACCCACGCTGATTATAATAAATATCATAATAATGATATTATTTCCTCAAAATCCCTACTTGAAAACTACACGCCATGTAATAATTAATACATGGCATTTACTTGTTTTCCATAAAACTACACGGTGTGTATATTAAATATACACGGCGTGTAATTTTATTTTCCACTTTCCTTTATTTCCTCCACCACATTTATTATTACTTGAGTAATGGCTATTTATTTCTTAAATAAATATAAATGCATTACTCGCTAATAAGTGTATTATTTCCCCCACAATATATTCTCTCGAATAACTAGTGTTGAAATAAATGAAATCAGGCATCCTTAAATAATTATTAAACCACAGTTGGGAATAATATTTATTTAACTTTTTAAATTAATATTTAACCGAGATACATGGACACACTTAGTGTGTGACCCTCTAGGCCTCTTTCTCAGTGGAATTAGGCGGAGCCTGCCTAAAGTCCAAGGTTAGTGTCTAGAAACACGCCAAGGCACCCATAGAGAAAGAAGTTAACGCCACAATGACATGTCACCTCATACGAATGTTTACCGTGTAATATAATCCCTTTGTCTCGATATCTCTAATCAAGCGGGTTACATGCTAGTGCCATCAACCCATGTTCTTGATTATTCTTTCTTTGACTTCCTGAAATTGAACTTTCTCATTCCTTACCATGGACATGGATTTATTTAGGCTATATCAATTCCATCAATGGGCCTGAGATATCTACTTTTGTTATGGAACAGAAGGGACAAATACTTTCTTTCATTATCTATTAATGCAGTATTACTCATGAGGCACCCAACGTATCCTACCTCGCTGCGAACAGTGTGTCGTCACAGTTTTCGTCAATACATCTAAGTGCGTGAGTTTTAATACCCATTAATAATAATCTTAAAGTCTAAGGACCAATACACACGTCCGCAAATAGTAACATCCAATGACACTATGAAATGTGGATTTCCTACTAGCGGGTATCATTCTCATAATATCCTTCTGGATATTACCAAGGGAGCACACCATGAGAGGGTGCCTCAAAGTTTTATGAGTCCTCACCCCTAATGGCATGTATTATTTATGCCCCTCAAATAATATCATCTGGCTATAGAACATATATTCAAGAACAGTGTTATGGAACTTCCGGGTTCTCATCATAGCAGGGATCCGTTATGACCCTTTAATGAAACAACTGTCCTCAGGACATTATCACATGCATTTTCACACAGAAGAATAATCAAGATGTGATAAGTATTTTATTAATGAATAAAGTACAAAGTAGTTGGTTCTAGGCCACCAACTCCAACATTTGTAACATCCCGGATCTGGGTTCCACACAAATGGTGCCCTGAACCCAGTTGGTCACATGACCTCAAGCGTATTTCCCCAAACGACAGAGGCTTCCGACTAGTAGTGAGGGAATAGGATTGATAGTGGGGAAACTATGACCTCATTTGTCAAAGTATAGCACATTGGAAATAAATATAAACATACAAAATTGGAAGCAGTAAACAATATAGACCTGAAATGGACAACGAAAATGAAGAAAAAGATAAGAAACAGTCATATATATGATGATGCAATAAGTCTCTAATTCTAAGAAATCAGCCAAAATAGAATATACTGCAATCTGATACAATACAGAACAAGGTACAAAGTAAAGCAAAACAAAACCAAAGCAGTGAAACAGAAATGCAGTAACATCTCAATCCTAAGCTCAGTCCCATGCTCTCTTACTCCTCTACAATAATCATGTACATGTGTAGGGACCCTTCCCCTTATCAAAACCTGCAACAATATAATCTTTTTGGGCCCAAGACATGACCCAAATAGGGTGTGAGAAATAAATCTCAATAGGCAACCACCAAAGGCCCATGCCCAACTGTCAGTGAAAATGTGCAACAACAGTGTACAATAATGAAATACAGTAAACTAGGAAGTAATCAAAAGTAACCATTCCTACCAATTACATTACCATTTTAATAATTATTTAACAATTCAATATAATTAAATTATGAGTTTCCTGAGACTCGACCTCTACCGAAAATCTCCTATACCGGTTCCATAGCAGAAACAACAACAGGATATCTAACAAGAAAGAGATAATAATGATACCAAGTATGTGATTTAGCTTGGCAGGTACAACATAAGAAATCACCATAGTGAATATTCAAGTAAACATTGTCCTCAGACTTACAATTCCTTACCCTTAGGCAAGTAGGAACGAATCCTTCTGGTGACTGCCCTCAAGCATAACGAATATTTCCCTCAGGCATACAAGATATCTCCCTCCGGCACAGAATCTACTGCCCATAGGTATAAGAAATGTTGCCCTCAGGCTAAACGAACACTACCCTCAGGCTAAAAAAACACCACTCTCATACATTCCATAGGAAAAACAAGTAATTGGGCCGAGTCCAACACATAAGAAATAAATTTATATATGTTTCCTCTCAAAAAAAACTCAAAACATTCTATCATCACGGCATACGCATGGGTATCCTGGCCAAACGGCTAAACCAGGGAAACGCACCCTCGGGGTGACCCTAGACCAAAGCAACGATCCCAAACAGCAGTTTATACTTATTCAATAGATTAACTATGAAATTCTATGTATCTCAATAGTCAAAATATCATCCATACAACACCCAAAACATGGGCACATGGCACAATGGTACACAAAATCAACTCGACGATTGGAATTAAACACAAGACCACCTACCTCTATCTCGTCTAATTGTTATATGTGAAAGGATCCTTCTGAAACAACCAAGAACGACGTAGATCTAAGATAAAAGATTACTCTTTCAAACCCAAATAACTTCCCTTAGGGAAAGAATTGGAAGGATAGGTTCAAGAAGAGAGAAGATCTCACCTGCGTGGTTCAAACAAGATCGACAACGGAGGAATCATAGTCCCGGTGAGCATTTGGGAGATCCTCCAAGTCTCGGCCTCCTCTCTAGAAGCTCCTAGTGCGTTCTATGCCTCCTCTGCCGAATGAGGAGGATAATTCATGTTTTTAACGAAAAAGCATAACTACACGGCGTGTACTCTCAAGTACATGGCATGTAATTTCTTTTTAACTGTTCACTGGTGGTTACTCTCCACCACCTTACTGTTCATCTGCTGACTAATTATAGGTGTATTACTAAGTATACGGCGTGTACTATAGTTCCTCTGGCGGCTACTCCCACCGCCTTACTGTTCACCTGCCGACTGATTACACGGTGTGTATTACTAAGTACACGGCGTGTAGTTAGTTTTTACACCCTTAATTGTCGGCATGCCTACATGCCCTGTATACTCATCCCACACGGCCAAAGTACACGATGTGTGGAAAAAGTACACAACGTGTACCCATAAATTTGGGATTTTCCCCACATTTCCCTTGTTTTCTCAAAAACACTTAAAGAAAAAGGAAAAGAATAAACCCATACCTTAAGAATAAGAACTGGGTTCTTACACTAATATTTTGGAAAATTATATTCATGAACATCCAAGCTCAAAAGTAACCATCACAAACCTTGTCAATAGATTATCCCAAGAGGTAAATAAACCTCAACACATACTCAATGACTGACATGCTGCCTTGCAGCAGCTCAAGAAGCTCCTAGATACACATTGATCATAGATTCGTCCAAGAATACTTCTCCCAGAATAGGTGCTCAAACATGACCCTAGGAAGATTCATATCATCATGTGTCTAAGTCTCTAAGATCCACCATTATCCTACTGATCCTTGGATAAGACTAGGTTCTAGTATCACCATCTAATCAAGAGGGGTCCTAACAAGGAAAAATACTCAAACCATCACCTCTAGCTAGTCCTCAGTTGCATACAAGTTTGTCTTGCCCTAGAACTTATGTGGCCTCTACCACTGAAACCCATGTAGCGCACTCATCCTATGTGATTCATCATCCTATATCTCAAAAATTTCCTTCTTCTCTATGAGGGGAAAAGAACCAGCTTTATCCCCTATGGTAAAGTATGCTCGCTACTTAATGGGCATAATTTCTGCTCCTGGTCCACCTCAAGGGAAGACCTCTTGAACCGGACCTGAAATTGAGGCCTCATCACTAAGTTTATCTTCATCGTGATCCATTCATGGAATCATAGTTTATAGTCTTCATAGAGGAATCCTACAATAGTCAATATGCACCACAATAAGGATCATATTTAGGGATCTAACTCAATAAGGATATGAAAATCACAACCCATTCCTATATAATGAATGTATAATTTGTTTCCCTATAATTGGTGTCTCAATGTACCTAGTCGAAAAGCATGTTATTAGAGTCCTGATGAATGGATGCATCTGTTATCACACCATCATTGGGGTCCTTAGTCCAAGATTTTTATTCGAGACACCTCAAAATTGTTTTCCTAAAACTCAATAAAATACTCATTGTTGCTCTATCTCTAAACTCCATCCTAAGACCACCTAGGATTTGGTACTACTATCACATGACCCGACCCACCAGAGCCCACCTAGCTGGTAGTAAGTTGAGTGTTCCACCCCAATCCCACCTCCAATAGGTCAGGGGATGGTAACTAACATAGAGTAGGAATTCTAGGTTCTTCGTACACTCCCAAGTCGGTTGGGTGCGTTAGATTATGGGGAGGATTTGGGACGTGTTCGTGTGAGTGAATTGGTGTCCACGGATCTGTGACTGGTGATTCCTCTCTTTGATTGATTTTGACAATGTAGATGTTCATTTTTTGTGCTTTTTGGGTGTTCTGGCGATGTGTATAGAGAGAGGAGTTCTTACAATGTGTGTGGAGTGGAATATGAAAGTGAAGGGTGATTTTGGTGGTGATTTCGATGAAGTGGACGTTGGCATCGAGCGATGAAGCCGACGATGATGGTGATGGAAGTTCCGACGACGACAATGGCGATGATGACAGTGGTGGTTCCGAGAAGCGATGATGTTAGAGATGTCTGGATGATGGATATGATGTCGCCTCAAATCGAGGCAGGTGACTGAATCAAGGTTTACGCGTCTCGATGTGGCTCTCAGATCAACTCATAATTATGACTTTTGTGGGCACGTGGTCCGATAACCAGCTAATTGTTTTTGAAATTTGAATTTGATTTCCCTATTGGTGGAATGGTTCTGAAGAAGCAGGATCTCTTGAATTTGGAGTGTTTGTGCAGTTGTGGTGTAGTTTTTTGAATCTTGTGATGTATGGTTACCACTTACCCTTAAAGTGGATTTTATAAAATATAAAAAAATGGATTTGGAGGAGGCCTTATCCTAATGTACCTATACACAAGCACATGTTTCTTCACACACACACCAGAGTAATGAAAATAGTGTAAACTATAGAAATAAATGGATGCACAACCTCTAACATCCCACATAATTCCATGATAATACACAATCAAAGTAAATAGGACAAAGTGTAGGCTCAAAAACCAGATGGTATGTCCAATATGAAAACTAGAGAGATTATGGTCTCAACACACAACTCTAATGTCTGGCCACAATCCAACTACCATAGCCACCAAACATCACTGTGCACCACCCACTCCGGGTCTTCCAAGATCTCTATCAAACAAATTTTCATATAAATAATACATGACATGTTTGAGTAGATCCCATGTAGGGGTGAGTATATACATATCCATTAGGTAGGACACCCTGAAATCACTAAGATGTAAACCATCAAAAGAGAAGGTTAGCTCGAACCATAAACAAGAGGTAAAGAAAGTAGAACCTAGATATTGTCATAAGAGGGGTACTCAAGCCTTAGAGTATGATTTTAGTCATCACATCCACCCCAAGGATTCTAAATATCTCATAAGATCACTTAATCATATGATACTTCAATGAGACACATGACATGTGTTCTTTAAAATACATGTTGTTTAATTGAGTATTTTCCAGAATGTTAGCTCCCTCCTCATGCTTTACCTCTTGAAGAATTGTCGTCATAATTTATATTGAGGAACCCACAAAAAATGTTGGATATGATCAATGCCTTGTCATAAATATATTGTTCATCAAAAAATTGAATCATCATCACCTCCCATAGAAGGTATGTTGTCTTGGATGCCCCAACTCATAAAAATATGTTGTCTTGTTCTCTTCCCTAAATCATGTTGTCATCAATAATCATCTACCATATAGCGATCCATGAAGATGAATCTACAATGACAACCTATGAAACCAATGATTGATTGTGCAACAAATTGTTCTGTGTAAATGGTTGAATCACCATAAAAAATGAATATCGGTGATGAGCACACGAAAAATTGAGGTAGAAATCCATAAACCAAAAAAGGGAGAAATCAACGATGGTCGTGTTTGTCTTGGACATCATTCGCAAAAGGAAATCAAAAATCAAGGGAACAAATGAAATATCCTAGGATAAATAATTCCTAATTATATGAAAATATAATTTAATAGGATCATGCAAGATCCGTACATGGATTTAATTTAGGAAGAATTGATCCATGTTCGCAACAAAAAATAAATAAATGGGATAAACCTAACAAAATCAAAATCCCTACATCAGCATTGGATTATTCACTAACAAAGAATGAATCTATATCGACGTTGATGATTGGTTTTGTTGGTTTTGATTTCCAATCCACAAACCCTCCATATTCATCATCATATACTCTCTCAATGGAGGTTCTCCCTCTCTCTAAATCTCTTAGGGTTCGATGGCTGACCCTGAAGAATGGTTATAATAGGGTTTATAAAGAGATTAGTTGGGTTTATAGAATCAAATAGATACTAAATTAATTGTATATTTAATCCTATAATGACTGTACTCTACCAAAATGCCCAGTAGGAATAAAACTAATGCCATACCTAGGGTAAAAGTCATCTTCCAGACTCAACAACAGCTTCATTTTCCCCATCGAGACTTTGTTTTAAGGAAAAACTTTTATTTTTGAATTTATGCATGTGCGTGAGTTAATATATTTAATATTTTCAATATAACAACAACAAGGTTATCTAACACCCTAAACTCCATGTCAACTTTGCAACTAGCTCTAAAAATATTCATAGGGTCTAATAGAAAAAATTGGAGTTGTTTCAAGTTTGACTGTGGGAGCTAATTGGGAAGAGTTCCCTAGTGATGTTATGGGAGCTAATAAAGAGCTTGCACATTCTAGGAATGTGACGTAATATTGAAAGTTGATTCATTGATATACATCAAATATCATCTAATGTTTGGGCCTAGTGAGTTTCCCATGGAACTTCATTCATTATTAATGGTATTACCTTGGGGATTCCCATTGTGCACTTTGTTTGCATCCCTGTATAATTAATTCATGTTAGTGGTTCTATTTACCATGTTGTATTTTATTTATATCATGCTTCCTTGATATGATGGTGTACATTTTTTTGAAACACCTTCCATCTTTTATGGTTGATTATTACTTTTCAACTTGTTTTGAAAAGGGTTTTATGGAATGTTTTGAAAGAATGAAAATGGTTTTTTTTTCTTTCATAAACATCCAAGTCTATTATTTTTTTATGTTTTAATGTGTTTCCCTTTTAAATGATAGATTTCACCCTTGGTTGAAAGAATGAGTTTAGAATAAGGACTTTAAGAGAATGTTGGATTTATTTACTTGTGTTTGGAATCATGGTTTTCAAAGTGGGGTGTGATTTTGTTTTTTGAAAAGGTTTTACCTTATGGTTTTAGGAAAAAAGTTAAAAGTGTAAAGTTATGCCTTGTACATTAAATTTGGAAAACTTATTCTCAAAATGATGTTCAAATTAACATTTATGAAATGTTTTATGAAATAATTTCATGGAATCTTTGGTGAAATCCTACAAAGTATGTTTACCTCGCACACTACATACACACTTATGCATGTGTGTGGTCCTAATGTTTCCCTATAGGTTCCTAGGTTGTGATATAAGGTTGGTTGTTGTTCTCTTTAGCCCGTTTATAGATGAGTTTGGTTGTGGTGAGCTAGCATGTTTCTCATGGAGGTGATATTAAGGTATGGTTTTAATTTTTTTTATTTTATGAATGATTATGCATCATACAATTCGGTATGTTGTACCTTGTTGTTGGTCTTTCCTGTTTTGGTTTATGGGATGCGTTTATATTGATCATTATGGCCCTTTTTGATAGATATTTTCCACATAATTTTAATGGTATTTTGATGATATCTTATATATAAAAAACATGGATTTCCCCATGCACATGGGTATCTCCATGTAATCTATTTTCCCTCCAAAAAATTATTGGTTCCTCGTTTCCTTTTGGCGATTTTTTTTTTCTGGGTTTTAAAAAAATAAAAATTTCGGAAAAGGGGATAGGGTTTCGATATTTTTGAAATTGGGTCTGGGATGTGTGAACGCCGTTCACGCATCTCACAGAACACTCAAATCCTCATCAAAATGTATAAATATTAATTATAAACTAATACACTTAATGTTAAAATTAAGAAATATTAATAAATATCAATTAAATAATAGAAAATATTGAAATAATGTTAATAATTTTTAATAAATATTCATGAATAATAGATATTCATTAAATAATTATTAATAGAATGGCTTGAGTATTCTCTAACATATATTGTAGTTAAACATCTATTTCTGTAAAGATCCTCATATGGTTCCATTTGTATTCTAAAGTGGAAACTTAATTTTTATACTTTCTAATACTCCTTTTTCATTGTTTTTATGATTAAATATTGGTATATTTGTGAACAAATGAGTTACATGAAAAAAGTGAACCATGATCACATCATCACTATGCTAAGTTCTCCGAGTTTAATTTCTAGATCCAAGAGTAATATTTTTTAAGGCATGTGATCTCTAAAAAAATATCATTTTATCTAAATAAGGTGAAAGAAGTGATGTCATGGACATGACCTAAGTTTTGAGATGCATACTCAATAATCTCACTCTTTAGATTACGTACCAGTATAAATTGTTTCCTTTTATAAAGTCTGAATATGTATCTTCTCAAAATTGGCCAAATGAACTTCTAATTAATATTGTAGTTTTCAATGTTGTCCATAAACAACCATACATGTGAAATCATGCTCAGAGTGTATCAATTATTAACCAAGGGTAGATAATCAAAATTATCAATGAAATGCTAAATCCTGCACATACTTCACCAAATATATTAAAAAGTTCAAGTGAAAAGATAAATATCCCCTTTTCATCCCATCTTTCCATCAGTCAAGATCTCCCCCTTAATTGAAATGAGAAATATAATTAAGAACAATGGATAAAGTGTGATTGGAATACCTTAAGTTTCAACTTCTTGAGATGATATGAATTTCAAGATTTGTTATGAAATAATCCTTGAATTTTAGCTCAAACTTATTCTTTGGAATAGTTTCTTTCACAGTTTTCTTGACTACATTGTTTTGCATATTCCCAATGGAAGATTTTCCAACTATTGTTACATTCTTCTGCACTTGTTGTGGCCTTTTATTCTTATCAACATATGCATTCTGCATGGTTGGACTGAACCAACACTCATCATAACTGTGACCACTTCTATTGCAATTCGAAATAATTAATATAATTAATATTTATCATTTAATTTAATCGTATTATTTATTATACACATATATATATATATACATTGGTCGATAATTTTATAACAGTAAGACACTTATTAAAAATATAATAGAAGTCTAGATAACAGTAATACACATACAAAATGTATCATAAATCGAATGTTAACCTAATCTACGCCTCCGGCGTGGATGCTCCTCTATCCCACAGTCAGGCGTATAATGGATGCGTCCACGCCATGTCTGTCTACGTCTGTGCTCTGGCGTACGCTGCGCATCCTCATCGATAGCCACCTCAACATCCTCCTGTGTGACAGACGGTGGATGTACAGTCTCACCGCCTGTACCTTGGCCTGCATCTAAGGATAGTGGAAGCTGGCTGGAACTCTCACCAATATAGGAAGTAGATGGCTGCTCTTCTGCGGATGACTGCAATAAAACATTGAACTCAATTTAGTCAGAGTCTGTAAGTACCTCTGGCTGTGCCTGAGAAGCTAGAGGAGCATCTGACTGATCATACTGAACACCCTCCTCCAGTGGAACAATATCATGTGGCTGAGCAAGCTGAGCAGCCTCCTCCTGTGGAACAACAACATCCATAACAGGGTCGTCACCCCCAGGTACATCTATGTGAGGCTCAGTAGGCTCCGCAGCCTCTGCAGCAGGCTCTGCGGCCTCCGCAGCAGGTGGTGGATCAAAGAAAATGCCATGATAAATCTCGTCCATCGACAGTAGCATCTGTCGTACAAGGCTGTGAAAATATGATGGGTCAAAGACAGCTCTCTCCACTGGATCAGACATATGAAGTAGATGAAAAATACGAGCATCCTGCAAAAACAAATTCTGTTGTTAACTAATTTGAATAAAAAATATGTTGAACAGTGAAAGGAATAATGCATACCAAGTCATGGAAGCCCCGTACGTGCTATGTCAGAAATATGACTGGAGACCTGATGTACCAGCCTGCATAATCCATCTGATCCATCAAATGAAAACGTACTGTCCCTGCCCCTCACAACTGGGACTCCCGTCGTCTATCCCATAATGCAACATATCTGGCATGGTAGCTCCTCCAATCAAAATCTCTCTTCCCTGACATCTTCAGGGAATGAAATGAATCCAACTGACTAGGCGGGTCAGGAACTGGCAGAAGGAATCCAAACTGTCTCATAACCCTATCCGTCTGATGCCACTCGACTATATGAAAATGAATCAGTGGAACCATGCAGGAGCCGATATCAAGCATCACTGTACAGTATGTGGGCATACACTAAAGGATATCATCTGTATATGGCATCCATGTAATCTAAAAGAAAAAATGAATAATCAATTAATAAATTAATAGATGTATAGTAAAGAGTAAATATTTAACAATATAAATAATAATCACTTACATCGTTTGGTCGAATGCTGTCTAATATAAGTCTGTAGGCGTGAACATCATGTCTGGGAGAATCTGAATGTCGATGTGCCTGACTCCACCTATAGATAATTTTTTTTTACATTTCATAAAAGAATTTTATACAAGTAAGTTAGATATTAGAAGGAATTAATAACATACCAACATCCACGTGGAGCCTCTGCTACAATATCTACGGGTAATGGCGCACGAGCATGTGGAGATAAACGAGGTATGTGATCCCATACCCACATCTGTAGAAGAACCATGAATTCTGTGATCTGCATCTTATCGATGCGACATGCGCTGCATAGGGCTCTGTATGTATATGCTAGGCAGGTAGACCCCCAACTATATCGGCCTGCCTGGTCCAAATCCTCCAAAAAAGATAGATACATCAGGTGCACAAAAGTAGTAGAGTGGTCAACAAAAAGTGTGCCACCGATCAGCCTCAAAATATATGCGCGTGCAAATCGCAGCACAGTGACGTCATCAGTATCATCTGGTAAATGTGTGAAGTGCTGGTCTAACCAAGGCATCCGCAATCTTCCACCGACAATGGTCCTGCCATCATCCTGGATCTCTATGCCCAGAAGTCTATGAACAATCTCAGGCAAATCTGATGGAACTCGGCCTGTCAAAGCATGTCCGTCGATAGGGAGACCCAACATAATGGCCACATCCTGCAACGTAATAGTCATCTCCCCCTCACTGAAATGGAAAGTATGCGACTATGGTCTCCATCTCTCTAAAAGTGCGGCAATGAGCTGATGATCAAGAAATGTGAAGTCGCACATCGCTACTCCATAGAATCCAGCTCAATGAAGATGTGGGACGATAGCGGGAGGTGGTGCAGTATGATGGAAATGGTGAGATCTACGTACAATAAAGGGAGCCACAGGACGTCCCTCTAAAAGCAGTCATGATATATGAGTAGCCTGAGATGTAAGCAATGGAAAACCTGCCATCTGCACACATGATATCATCGGTACTTATTAATAGTGGAAGCTTGATATATTAATTTTTATTTGGTGTCACAATCAACATTAGCCTAGTCTCACAATCAACATTAGTTAAGGATGCTCAGACACTCAGATTCCATTACTAAAACTAGACATCTTATAAGAAAACCATAATTTAAAAGTGAAAAATTAATTATTTCTTCTTTTTTGTGAAATTACGTTTGTTAATTTATCCATTATCCATTAAATAACCATTAATATTATTCCACATTAAAAATTAACAAGAAAAAGTGAAAAATTAATTATTTCTTCTTTTTTGTGAAATTACGTTTGTTAATTTATACATTATCCATTAAATAACCATCAACATTATTCCACATTAAAAATTAACAGGAAAAAGTGAAAAATTAATTATTTCTTCTTTTTTGTGAAATTACGTTTGTTAATTTATCCAAAACAAGGCACTTGAACTCCTCCAGAAAAAGTACAACTCACGCTCTAGAAAATTATATTTATCACAAAAATGGTGCAGGTACACAGAATCGATCATGGATGATGAGATGTGGAACTCTGTCCTGCCACTTGGGGACATCTCTTACGAATATGTCCTTTTGTGTGGCAGATACTGCATCGTATTCTCCCTCCTCGTTGTCGAGGCCAATCCATCTCATTTCTGATGCGAGTTGACTTCAGTCTTCCTCGAGGCCGCAACCTGGTAGCATGAAGCCAATAATTTTAAAAATGACAGACATTGAAAAAATTATAAATGAAACCAAAACCAACTTATGAAAACCTGGAAATATCAGGGACAATGGTCGGTTGATCAGCAGGCAATGTGATAGAATGGAAGTCACCAACAGGCATCCAAGTAGCACTATAACAGTTAACCAAAGTGCTCATATGATACACCGGGTCAACATATGGCTCCCATGATATATTTACCGAAGCGCAAGCTGCAATAACATGTACACATGGATATCTCAATGCCTGAAAGCTGCCACAATCACAGTACCTATTGTCCAAAATCACGACAAACACTCCACCATTAGTGCATGTACCCTGGTCGTAGCACTGTCTTACCCGAAAACTCCTCTTTTCCCTGTCAAATGCTATAACATTCCATCGTGAAGCCTTATTCCGTATCCGGTCAATATCAGTTTGAAAATGATGAGTAAAAAGCATTCCATTTTCCATCCTCTGGTAGGCCTTTTGGGATCGGTCAACAAAGTAGTGAACACATCTAAAAAATGTATCTTTCACTAACCCTGTGATTGGGAGTTTGTGCACACCCTTGAGGACCCCATTTACGCACTCCACTATATTAGTGGTCATATGCCCATATCTCAAGCCACCATCGTATGCTAATGACCATTTTTCCTTTGAAATTTATACCATATATTCATATACCTCCTCATTAACTGTTCGGATCTCTTCAAGACGTTAATCAAACCTTTATTGTTGGGGTTCATATGCTGAAAGCATAACATAATAATGTATTAAAATGGATATTAAATTTTGTTAAAAAAAGAAAGTTTAGAAAACCATACCCAATTTGAGGATCGCCTTCTTTATGGCCTCATCTCTAAACTGCTTATGCACATTACTTGCAATATGTCTAATGCAATAACGGTGATAAGCATTCGGATCAGTCCAAGAAACCCCATCACTACTCACGACCTCTATAATCGCTCGATGACGATCAGATATCAGACACACGCCCTGTTTTTGCGTGACATGAACACATACACATGCCACAAACCAGCTCCAGCATTCAATATTTTCTTTTTCAACAACAACAAAAGCAAGTGGAAGAGGAGCGCGATTACCATCCTGTTTGGAAGCAATGAGTAGAACACCTGTATACTTTCCATAAAGGAATGTGCCATCTACCTGAATAAATTGTTTACAAAAGGGAAATGCAGCAATGCATGGTCTGAATGACCAAAAAATCCTATTGAACTTCACCTTTGACCAATCAACTGGATGATTTTGGGATACATACTCAACACTGTCCAATTGATAAACAATATGATTATTGAGAGACAACAATTCCATGAGCTGTGGCAACATCACATAAGACTCATCCCAATCACCATACACTTTTACAATAGCTTTCTGTTTTTCATTCCAAGCTTTGTTGTATGATACCTTATAGTTATACAACTGTTGAATTCTTTCCTGAACAAGGGCAACAGGAACATCCTGACTTGTTCGTATCATCTCACAAATAACAGTAGATATAAACTCTGCATCAAGAGAAGAGTGATCTTGTGCCAAGCTGGGATGCAGACAAGTGTGTGCGCCTTCTAATTTCTTTATCTTCCAACATCCATGATATTTATCAAATAGTGCTCTTAATCGAAATTTACATTCTGACGCATATTTTTTACAACGAATGAGATATTTGGTCTTCTTTGACTCACAAACCACAAATGTGAAATGTCGCTCAATGTGGTATTGCTTTATCACATTTTTCATGACCTGTTTACTTTCGAACTCCTACCCAACATATATGGCATTATCATTTGATGTAGGAATATTCCCTATAATTCCAGGGAATTCAGAAGCTGGTGTAATGACATCCCAATCAAAATGTTGTTCACGAGACATTCCTTCAACTAAGGAACTCAAAACTGAAGGCTGATTACCACTAAATGGTGGATGTAGTGGATGTCTGTCTCTCAAAGGAACCTCAGAAGGTTCATTCCCAACCACATCATCTCCTGCTAGCTCCCCAGATTCTTCTTCCTCAGATAAACTTTCATGCACTATATTAGCACAGAAAGAGATGTCATCTACATTTCCTTCCAAATTTTGATGATCTTCCTCATTTCATTCTTCCACAGGAGTCATATGAGAAGGAGGCAATGAAGAAGACTGCTGTGAAGGACTGACTTCTATAGAGGTCACAAAGCATGGTTCTGTAGTAATCGATTGCACCACATCAATATCAGAAATGACAATAAATAATTCCATCAAACCATTAATACACTGTTTCCTGAATAACTGAGAAGCCTCCATCCAATCCTCATCATCGACTATAGGGTAGTCGCTGTGCCACAGACGCTCAGGATATTGAAGATGTCGGTATCTAATTGAAGTGATTGCTTGTCCTGCACTCAGTTTTAACCGACTATGAATCTTATTACAAATTGCATCCAATGTCATACAACCAGGGAGATTTACCACTTTGAGAGGTGGAACACTGTTGCTAAAACCCTACTCGGCACAAATTACATCACTGTTGCAATATATTTGAGCAGACATAATTACCTATTAAAAAATAATTTAAAAAATATTATACACTACATTAAAATTTTAATTTATTTAATTTGGTTTTGAATAATTGATTATCTTGATACTTTTTTATTTATTGATTTATCACTGTTAAGGTATAGTGATTGTGATTTTAGCACAAAAGAAAATTTAATATAATGTTTCATAAAGTTTAATTACTTATGAATATATAATCATGACTTGATCTTGATACTTGCGATTAGTTTATCATTATCTGATAAACTAACCACAACCTATATAGGTAAACACCTATCTCTATTATCAAATATTACAACAACCGCCAATCTCCTGTCAAACAACAACGCCTCCTCTCGAACGAGTTCTCGAATTCCTCTTCGTTGACACCTCTTCGGGGATGCCTCTTCGTCGACACCTCTTCGGGGCGTCTGTCTTTTAATTACAAATTTACTCACATGCATGTGAGGGGGTCTAGGGGTATGAAATACATAAATTATTTTAAGCGGACACGCAGGTCCTTACACTTACTGAGAGATGAATCTCAGGTCATCAATGTGGAAAAAATGCAATTATTACAAATTGAATAACAACATACACAAAATAAAACATGTAATTTCAATTATTCATGGTCGGTCATCTTAAGATCAGTCATCACTCATACCGTGTTTTTTGGTATATTTATTATATTATCCGTATTATATAAAATCTATATTAAATACTACAACTCTTTTACAAAAATTTAACTTCATGTGTATATATATATATATATATATAATTATTAATAACATTTAATAAGTTTTATTATAACTGATCTAATTGAGATTTACATAATAAACACTTTTGTTATTTTAAATTTTATGAAATTGTAATGTTTTTTGGGCATTCTTATACTTTTCAAAATATAAGTAATTATATTTTATACTTTATTGATTAAAAATATTATTACTAGTAAATAAAAGTAATTTAATTTACACTTACATAAAAACCATCCATTAAAATAAATTTCTCTAACATAAATTACTTTTCCTAAACATTAAAAAATTTAGATATAACATAAAACATTCAATATTCAGACAACAGAAATTCAAAAAATTAAATCATACAAACATTCAACATCAAGAAAATTAAATCATACAAAACATTTCATGCATAACATATGAATTAAATAAATCATACACACAATTAAACATAAAAATGAAATAAATAAACACAATTAAACAATTAAATTATTAAATAGAAATTTTACCTCAATAAAAGCAGCAAATATTTGTTGAGAAAGAATTTCTGCAGAGCTTCGCAACAAAAACCGGAAGAGAACAATGGGTTTTGGGGGGGGACCCCTTCTTTTATAGAAAATCTTGGCCAGATGCGTGAACTCCATTCACTCATCCTTTAGACAGTCCACGAAGGATGCGTGAATGCCGTTCACGCATCACTGCTGCGGCTCGGATGCGTGAACGCCGTTCACGCATCTTTTCCCACGCAAGGATGCATGAACGACGTTCACGCTTCCTTTAGTTGGTCAGCAAAGGACGCGTGAACGCCGTTCACGCATTACCGCCTGGGTCCAGGATGTGTGAACGGCGTTGACGCATCCTTCCGCGGCGAAGGATGCGTGAACGGTGTTCACGCATCCCGGACCCAATTTTAAAAATATCAGAACCCTAACCCCTTTTCCCAAATTTTTATTTTTTGAAAACCCAGAAAAAAAATGACTCTTTCCTTTTCCCGGTCCCTTTTTCATCCCCTCATCATGATGCCTCTTCCCCAATCCGCTCTTCCAGTGGACCCCACCTACCCCTCCCCGACTCATCATCAACCAGACTTTGCCTACATGTCTACGGCTCCTTGCCTTCCAGCCTCTGCCTCACCATCCCCAGCCGCCTTAGCATCCCTGCCTCCAACCGAGTTTCTATTCCCCCACGTCCCTATCTATATATCTATCGGAATCCACTTCCTTTATCATCCATGATACTAGAACCTACAGGTACCCCTAATTTCATTTCATCTATGACGATTTCCGCAAACAGAGCTCTAATTTCAGCAATGATCCTTCAACTACTAGCTCCTAAATCAGGGCATGATTCCTCTCTGACCATTGACTATTCTAAACCCAGGAAGATCCAACATTTATGTCTCCTTTCTTTACCTCGATTCTCTGAAACCTTAACATTCATAGTTTCAACTTTTCCCCTCCCTGGCTGTTGTGACTTATATATCCTCTTTTTAAAATCGATTTCCAGAAACCCTAATATTTGTGGGTCTTATAACTTCATCTCCATGAAAGGTTCTAATTCAATGTGGCTATATATTCTATGAATCCATTTCACAATAAAATAAGTACTTTCCATATAGCCTGCTGCGTTAAATCCTCTTCCATCAATGAATATTTTTCCCTAATTAGATTTCATCCCAACCTGTTTATCTTTAAATTTATGTTCAATCTTTCATCTATTTATATGTTTATTTACATTCAATATTATCTGTCATTTTTATGTTATAGTTTTTCGTTATGGGTAAAATTCCACATTTATTTCATTGATTGCCATTCATTACTTATCATTTAATTCTTTACTGATCATATTTTTTAGGGTCATTGACTTCTTTCTATAACAATTAATGTTACAAACTAATGCATAAGCATTATTTTTAAAATAAACCCTTATGACTGCATTTCTAAAGCTCTGTTTCACATCTTTGACATCAATTACTATTAAAACCAGTTTTGTTGTTTAGATTTTATAAAATTAAATTAATTTTAACTTGTTCAATATATAAATATTTGGATTTCATTTCTTTGATACATGTTACATCATTTTTAAATGCATGTAACTGCTCATTAATTAGGAACAAAAAAATGTTTATTAGCGGTACTATTTCCTTTTTAGGATTTCATTATCATTCGACAATATTTACAAATTATATATATATTTTTAAAATATGTTCACAATAGAATCTAATTATCATTATAGTGTTTATATTCAATTATTTTTCAATGTAGTAGTTGGATACATAAAAGTTTAATGGATAGGTTTAATTCAGGGTCTATCAATTTACTAATGTTGGAGAGCAACAACACTTTGTCACGTTGTTTACAGTATGCATTTGAATTCACCTTTTGTTACATGATTTTGAATGCTTCTTTCTTATTTGAAGCTTTTAATCCCTACCATATGACATTTCACGCTACATTAGTTTGATCCAGTGAAAAACTGTTGATGTTAGTATGCATTACAAAAGCTTTGTTTTCCATTATTTTAATATTTTATTTTTTTGATATATATTAACTAACATTACATTTTCTACTATGGGCGCTTCATTATTCAAAGATGCCATAAAAATGTGTGAAGTGTCCCACCACTTGAAGGATATTTTTGATTTATTTGAATTTTCATTTTATTAATGACGATTCCATTAAGTTTTTGATTTTTTAAATTTAGTTATTCATGTTTCCATTAATCTTTTGATTTTAAAAATTTAGTTGTTTTATATTATGCATGCATACACAAATTTAGTTATTCATATTTCCATAGAGACTCAGGAAGTACTCTGAACTGATTTCTAGAGCATTGTGGTCACTATTACGGTCTAATTATTAGCCTCATCAATTTTTCACATGGAAACAGATCCTAATCTAATTTATTTATTTTGGTATTTTTCCATATTTCTAATCTTGTTGTGCCAAATATATATTTGATGTATCTAAATACATACAATATGCATTCTCAGTCATAATCTACACAATTTTTTAGGAAT
Organism: Viscum album; assembly: GCA_963277665.1. Classification (NCBI taxonomy): domain Eukaryota; kingdom Viridiplantae; phylum Streptophyta; class Magnoliopsida; order Santalales; family Viscaceae; genus Viscum; species Viscum album. The sequence goes on from OY728126.1 coordinate 895,185,254, forward strand.
ATTTATATTTTTAAGGGTAAATATTTATATTCCATAGGTATCATTTATTTTTTATTTTAAATTTTCCAATATGAATTTGAATTATTAACTTTGAAAATATGATTCTCTTTAAAAAATAAACTTTGTTGTATAGTGTCGTCCGAATGCATGGGTGAGTAATAGTTATTTACAAAATGCGCTTTAAATGGTAAATATTTTGAATCATGGTCTTTTTTAGTGAAAACTATAATTCTTTGGGTTTTTGAATGTTAGTGGGGATTTGGGTGTTTAAATGTTCAAGGTTCTTTTCTTTTAATTTCTATAAGTTTAATGAACCAATGTATCAGATGATTTTGTTGAAACATTAATTGAAATTTATATTTTGTAGAGTTTTATAAATGGTATTGATATTCTAAATCATTTCTATCAAAATTACATGTTTTCTTATTTTAAATATCATTTTTTGGAATTTATTTTAATGTTTTTTTTTTATTTTTTTTGGAATTAAGTGATTTCATTTTGCCTGAAGTTTAATATTGGATTTTGAATTGATTTTTGTTTAAAGGAATTGCCTTATAAGCTGAGATGTTCTAACCAAGGACCTCATCCACTAATCCTGAAGTAAGCCTATGTGAGCTGTAGATGTAAGCCAAAATGTAAAAAAGCTCGACCCGAGATTGGTTGAATGAAGGAGGTCAGAACAAACCATATTTTAAAATCTCCACATCGCTCAATGAAAGACTTATAGTCTAGATAAAGTTAAAAGTTGACTCTCACCACCTTCTTGATGCCATGCTCGTGAGGAACCAATGCACTGAGGATGCTTTGATGATGAATCAAGAATCTATGTGGGTCTTTCAGCACTCACATGGGAGAAGAACAACCAATTAAAAGTATTCTCTCGAGTCACTTGTGTTTGATGACGATCCATAGTGAAGTGCAACGAGTGGCATCTCAAGAGAAAAGCTTAGAGATGCGGGTTGTGAGTCATGAAGCTGGAATCTATGTGTGGATACATTTTAAAAAGGGGGAGCCATTATTTGATCAAAGAGAGATCCAATTTTTATTGTGAAGATTGTGGAATGAGACCAAAGGCAATGGGAAGCTCCCAAAGCTATATAGTAAGGAACTGGAGCTGGAGAAAAGGAGTGACCTAGACAGGGAGTCCCTTTTTTCCCTCTTTTGTTGTATTCATGATGTATTTTTTGAATATTATTGTTGTTTTTGTAAACATTTTTAGCTAATCCATTTTTAGGGAATTTTATTGTGAAGAATTGAATTCTTTCTTTTGTTTTGTCATGGAATTTATTAGTAATCTACTATTTTTATTGGGAATTATGACTTTAAATATTCTTCTACTATTTTATTGTCGGTAGATTGAGGTGGGTATTTTTATTGATGTAAAACAGTGTAATCCAATGCTCCTTATCTCAATGTAATTTCCCTTTATCATTATTTATTTACTATTTCTGAAGTGACATGTGACAATAGTAGATTTTCCCCTATGTTCTCTTACTTTTCATTTTCATAGTAGTAGAACTACGGTGATTTTTTCCAAGACATCAAAATAAATCACTTTTCATCGATTCAAAATAAATCTTGTTCCCTGATACATATATTGATTAGCCCCTATGTTCTCTTACTTTTCATTTTCATCTTTTCATTTAATCACCAGTTCCACAATGCCCTACATTTTTCATTCATTCCATCACCATTCCACAACCACATTTTTGGTTTGTTTTATTGGCTTTGTTTTGATTAAACACATCATTCCTTGTGGTTCAAACCAACTTGTCACTATCTAGTAATAAGTAGGTGAATAAATTGTATTTTTACCAAGGTTTAATGATATTCAGTAAAAAAATGGCACTTTTTTAGGGGAAGGTAACATATGAACGCAAAAATATAGCGAACAAAAAACTATAAAATAAATAAATAAATAAATATCTAATCTTGAAAAAAAATGGAGGACATAGGGGAGACACATGCTAAAAATCTAAATTAATATCTTATTAAACCCTAGTTTAGAAATGAAAATCTTGAGAGGCCTTGACTAACAGTTTATGAGCATCAAATCATTTTATAAAATCTATCATGTGTTAGTATTTCTCAAAGAGATATAAACTATGAACTCAAGAAATATTACATATCACCGTTTCTATCATTTTTAGGACTCCCTGATGAAGATACTTTGTATTTTATTAGAGATTTTTATATTATGGTCAAGTTTTTTTCTCTTCAATGCTTGAGTAAATATAAGACGAGGGTGAATGTCTTTCCATATTTCTTGAAAAATAGTGTTAGGACTTATCCATTCAGTTGGATGATAACATATTCGATAATTGGGATCAATTTTATAAAGCCTTTTCCATGATATTTTTTCCCAAGTAGTTAATTAGAAGTAGAATAACTAGTTTCACTCAACTTGAGGACGATTCATTATATAAGGAATGAGATAGGATTTGGATATTTCTTAGGCAATGTCCCCAAAATAAATCTCATTCCCATATTTTTATGGATAGTTTTTATGAGGTTATTTACCATATTCTCAAGAATTTCTTGAAGAAATGGAAGATAAAAATTAAACCAATAAAACTATTAAATAATTGAAACACATTTTCAATACAGTTGCCTAAAACTCATGAAATAGATCTTCTAGGATGATGAAATTCAATGGAGTTGAGAACAAAATTGTTTTAAATCATGAAATGAGTTTTCCACATGCTAAAATTTAGAATCAAGTTAAATAATTTATGAATCAAGGTGCCATACAAGCTATTTGTCAAAATCATGAGAGGTCCTTAAGGGGGTTGTGTGAATTTTGTGGGATGTATGGGCATATAAGGAACTGTTTTCCCTGTCCTCTCCTCACCGTGGCACCCTCCTCTCTGATGAACTCTCTCACTGCGGTTCCCTCCCCTCCAACGACCTGTCACCGCGGTGCCCTCCTCCCGACTTCCAATCAACACAGGTATTTTATACCATATTATTTCATCAATGTTCTGATTTTAAGGTTGTACTATGATTTGAATTTCATGTGATAGTTATTTAGATCTCCCTTCATCTTGTATTTATAGAAGACATGGGTATAGTATGAGTAGAAATTGAAGGCATATTGATGTGATGATGTTGAACATATAAGGGAACCATACACAATGATGGTGATATAATAATTATTGATAATAAAATATATGGGATTGGAGTCCTAGGATGTTTTATAATGTTTAATGTAATTATTATTCCTCCTTTTTCTTCAATATATACTCTTATATATTTAAATGGAACCATATATTAATGTTTTTTAGGCTAAATCTATGGAAGGTGACTTGATCTGATTGAGTTTCTCATCAATCTAACCAATAATTGTGATTTAATGTTTGGATATTAATTTTTCATTATCCATTCTTCAAGAATTATTTTGGCATGTGATTATTCTCTATCTATTTGTTCTGTTGTTGATGAATTAGATGTTCTTATTTGAGAATTCATAGCCTAGGGTTCTTCCTTATCTTATTGATCACTTGGTTCTTGTTGTCTTTATGATCCCATCCATTTTTTGAATTCTATGTGTTTCAAGGAAATTGGTTTCATAAATTTGATTTATATTTAAAACCATTCTTGGTTTCTCTTTGAAATTTGTTTCCAAAGTATTGGTAAACATGGTAAATGAATTTATCATGAAAATATATTCTAAAATAGTTTTAAAGACATGACTTGTAAAATATGGTGGTTTTGATATGGATTTGTGAAAATGGATTTCTAATTTGGTGTTATTAATGGAAATTATTTAAAAGAATGATTTATATGGTCTAACAGATTAAATTATCATTGAATTATTTTTATGTGGTAAACCCAACTATGATCAATGATGAGGTAGGTGGCCATCCTCGGGGATGGACTAGGTTGCCTAATTTATGGAAATGAGAAACACTCAGGAGTGAAATTATTCCCCCTAAAAATGTTCTAATTGTGTATTATACACTATAGGTAGCCTAATGATCACATGAAATTGTATGAGGATCCTTACTAACCTAGATTTGATGTTAACATAAGTGAATGTTTTAGCTATTTTTAACATTAAAAATGAATTTTTGGGTTGTTTATGGGAATAATTTTAAAACTAGTTTATTTGTATGTTTTATAAACACTGAAAGGTGGTGGTTTTCAGTATTTTAGGATAAAATATGAAAATTTTAATCTCATACCTTATATTTTTTACATGAGAATTATTATTTTATTTTATAAATTCTAATTACAAAACACTTGGTCAGATCATTTTGTGATTCTATATCTCACACCCTGCATACACCTTTGGGTGTATATAGATATTATTTATTCAAATGTCGGTAAATTAAAGTCACTTCATGGTGGTGGTGGGGTTTTCTCACTATTAGGATGAGAGAATATGGAGTTTACTACATGTCACCTAGTGTTTGTGTTTTTTATGCTTTAGTACTTTGATTTGGTTTAGTGGACATTTGACACTTGTTTTTCTTTTTTTTTGTACCTTTTCCATTGAGAATAGGTATCAGAATACTGAAATAGTTTTTTGTTATTTTGTTTCAAGTTTATATGTGGAGAAATAATTCCCAAATATAGTTCTTGGATGCTAAGGAGATTCTTGCCTATCCATGGGGATCAGGAATTCCTTTCCTCTCCTGTAAGGACTAATTTGGGTTCTTGGTTGTTGGGTAATCTAGGTTGGTTCAAGAAAAAATGGTGTCTAATGTAGTTTTGGATATTTCCATTATTAGTATTAATTTTGGGATATCTTGGTAGACATTAAATATGAAATTTTATAGGACTTAAGGGGTAGTTTGTGAGTGAGTTCATGACCATCTCTCATCAATATTTTCCTCAAGTTATCATGGGTGGTTGGATAGGTTTTCTTTGGGATCATAATTGTTTAAATACCAAACATTATTTTCATGTGCCTATTTGTAATTATAGTTAACTTATGATATATTAAATTATAATTGAATCTTTGATATTATGTTATGGTGTCTTGTTTTTTATTTTTTTTAGTTCCATCTACCAAAAATACTTCTAGTGATTCCTTGGGAGGGTGATAATAGTGCTATTTGGTAAGGAAACCCTGCAGATGATCAAAATATCCTCCAATAATTTGTGGACATGGTTCGAGCTATGGATCAAGGTGTGGTACCTTCCCCTGTTTATGTTAGAGAGGTTTAAACTCAAAGGGATGAGGATAGGAATTGATCCCAATACTTTCTTCATCGAAGACCACCATATATATAAGAAACCCCTAGAGGATAAACATTGGTAAAAAATATTTAAAATATCGTTAAATTCTTAGAGGCCTCTGATTCTATCAAGGTGACGTGTGTAGTTTTCATGTGAGAAGGTCTGAGTAGAATGTGGTGGGACTCTGTAAGTTTCGCATATAATCATGAGGGATTATAGTGGAAATACTTCAAATCTATCTTCACTAATTAATTAAACCCAAATTGTATGGACTTGGTTAAATAAATGGAGTTTTTCAACCAAGATCAAGGTGAATGAACAATAACGGAGTACAAGAATTATTTTATTAGGCTCTACTTTTTCACTTAAGGCTGTTTCTAATGAGAAAATGTAGAATATGATGTTTTAGATGGTTATTTAATCAGATATATGGCCTATATTCTTCAATTTAAGGATAACAATCTATTCTAATGTGGTGGATTGGGTGTTGATGGAATATTTTTACCTGAATGGTATGTTAGGGATGAACGGAGTTCCTCTTATATCTAGCACTAATTCGAGTGGATCCTTTAATGGAAAGAGAATTCAGAGTCATTTTCATAGATGTGACAGTGGTGGTGCATCCCAAAAACCATTTCATATACCATCATCAATGGCTATTATCATGAATTGTTATTAGAATTGATAGATAAGACACACTAAGCATTTTGTACCATGAATCCAATGACTTGAAACTGGTGTAAACATTGTCCTTTAATAGTGATAGGTACTATTTCTATTGATTCTATGCTATTGACAACTTTATTTTATTCAATTTTATTTAAATCCTTTATTTTTTTTCATTTATATTGGACCGTTATAGAAGAAATCATTACATTCATTTTGAAATTTGTGATTCCTCTAGGAAGGAAGAAAGATAGGGATTTTTTATTTCCCTCTTGATCTTTATTTATCTTCTATGTTTAGTTGGTATGGTATTTTATGGTTCATGACTTGGACTAATTTGTTTTTATTATTAAGATGAATTATTTAATTTCTAGAAAGGATCAGATTGATTTTTAACATTGTTCGGTGTTTGTTATTTCCCCAGATGGGAACTCATTTATGAATCATGGTGAGTCGGGCCAAAGGACTTGTTAGGTGGGACCTCCCATTATAGATCATGGTAAGTTTGTTTTCTATTCTATGGTTAAACTGGGAATGTAATATTTCAGTGGTGTGATTCCCTAATTATATGTTTAGTTTCCAAGAGTTTTCCTAGGTGACTTTTCTAGTTTACATCTTGAGAGGGAGGTAGAGTTCTTGATTGTCCAAGAGCTGGGAACCAACCAATACTGATTCCATTTTACTATAGGGTTCTAGTGGATTTGAAATAGATAAAAATTCAGTTGGTTGCTTTAAGAGAAAATGGATTTATAGTCTTGATTGTTTCAACTTTGACATTCCCTTTCATCATTTCTAGGAAATCTTATGGAACTCTCCTATAATGAATTGATTATCACAAGATCAATCGGGTAATGGTCAGTAATAAATATCCATTTCCCACAATAAGGATCTATTCGATTAGTTGAAAGGGGAAATGCGGCTTTATAAAATTATTCATTGGTCTGATTATTAGCAACTCAAAATCATACAGTCAGATATTCCAAAGACCTCTATCTAGAGTAGGTATGGCCAATTTGAGTACCCAATGATGTTATTTTTCTAAACTAATTCTTCTATTTTCTTCATGACAATCATGAACCACATTTTCCAAAAAAGTATACTTATAGGTTTTTGTGGTTTTAATGGTTGAAATTTTAGTGTACTTTGATATTGAATAATATAATTTTCATCATTTGAGGCTTGTTTTGGGAATCCTGAGGGATCACCTCCAGTATGAAAAATAATAGAAGTGCCAGTTTTAGATCAAAAAAGTTAAGACATTGTTACATGTGGTCTCAAAACATGGTATATCATTTTATCCTGAAAATCTAATGATTTCCATTTCCTAGGAAGAACAAAGTAATTTATATGATATTCTAAGCTTCTTCTGATTGACAGGATATTATCAATCATTCATAAAGGAATTAAGGAATATAATGTAATGATCATAATTGATAAATAGTGAAAACAATAATTTGAATTCACTTCTGGTCTAATATTTTAAATCTATATTCAATATATATGAGGTGGAAAGAGATTAAATAAACTAGGATCTAATGTCAGGGGATTCTCGAACCCAACTCTTTTTAGGTTATCTCCTATTTAAAATTGTTTTCAGTATGTATATCCCTCCAATAACCTTAAAATTACCATCCAATATGTATTCCATTATCTTAGTAGGGATATAAATATATCTACCTTGTCAAAATTATTTCTAAAACAAATAAAAATATTCTTCAAAGAGACTTTATTTTCCATATCATTGCATTGAATTCTCAAGAGTTTTATCTTTTCCAATCAAGAATAATGATATTTTATCCAAAATTATGATTTCACTTATTAATTTTAGAACCCACCATATTATTCATGAAATTATGATTTACAAAAACATTATGAAACCCATTCTTTTTCATGGGTTTATTTCATGACTATGGTTTTCATATGTTATCTTTATATGTGGAATACATGATTATGAGCATTTTATAATGTGAAATGTGGAATTAGAATTATATAGAACTATAATTCATTGGATAATATGATATATCTTAATAGATTATGTTTCCTATTCATGATCATGATGCTATATTTTTTTCACAATTATAATGTTATGATTTATGAACATATGTTATGTATGAACATGATGTTAGTTTTGTTAACTACTATGTATGTTATTTGACCACTATGTTATGATTTTTCATTATTTTTCATATTATACTTTCCATGATTTTTTAAAATGTTTCCCCCATGATTATGACAATGATCCTATGCTTATGATATAATCATAATGATTATTCTCACCCATGTACTATTGATCCATCAATATTATTAATCTCATGTTATTCCTCCCTATAGTGGGATTTTAAATAACCTTATTATTTGATGTATATCCTTAGGTTATTACATGTATTAAGAAAAATGTGAAATATTTTAGTATAATAACATAAATGATTTAAATAATATTTATGTTTTATTATATATAAGTGATGTATGGTCCTAATTTTATAATGATATTAAACCCTTTGATTTGGGTATGTATTATTATTATGTTATTTATTTTGAAAATGAGTCAATAGTCATGTAAGAAAAAATTTGGGTCATTATAGTTGGAATCAAAGGATAGTTGAGTTAATTTGGGAATTAACAGCATAAAAACATAGTGAAACCCCTAGTTATAAGTTCATGTTTTAAGGTAAATATCATGATTTTTTGGTAAAGTATAAGATCTTATGGTTTCTAAGTAATGAAATTCATTTCTATATACTACAATTGGACATAGATATATAAGAGATGTACCTAACATTAATAACCCAAAAAAGGATGTATTGTGTATTAACTCGATCATCACCTCATGCATGGGAAAGTGGCTGTAATTCATAATTAGTTTCTTTCTCTCAAGGGATATGATTTGGTTAATAAAATTATCTAGACAACCATTATTATGGATATATAACTAAGGTAATTATTCCTTTTAATGTTAGAAAAGGATTAATGTACATGGTACTAGAAGCATCATTTGAGAAAAATGCTAAATATAGGGACCCTATAAGATATGAATATATAATTGATTTGTGAAAAAAATATTTATTATTTATTATCTTATGTTTTGTTTAAACATTTTTTATTTTAGAAATTGATGAAACAAGGATAAACCGGATGAACAACACATGTGCAGGATAATACAATGATTTCCTTAATGAAAATCCCAATATAATTAGAGATGTATTTCCATACTTCATGGTGATACTTACCCACCTATCTTTGGTTATGAACAATAAACTAAACCATGTGTAATTCCTGCCTTCATCAACAATCTATTGAGTCCTTTATAATGAAATGACCACAATTGTTTAAAGGATCTATTAATTCACTTGTCATAGAATAGTGGGCTAACTCAATGAAGAAGATATTTTATAAAATTTTAAATTCTATAAATAATAATGTTACATTGGTTATTTATCATTTGGATGGAGAGGTTGATCAATGGGGGTAATTGGTAAGGAATATTAATCTAAAAGATGAAATATAATAAATGGAGTTGAAAGTATTGAAGAATACATTTCATAACATGTATTTCTCTTTAACAATTCAAATAATGTTTGAGTGACAATTCCTTGGGATTATTAAAAAGGAGAGTGAAATTGATTTCACATATGTTAAGATTGTAAGTGCATTTTAATAATTCTCATTGTTTCCTTCCCTTCTATTAGACTTCATTCTCGCATGCATGCACTTGCATCTATTTGGGTTTTCAACTTTTGTTGGGTTCTATATGGCCAGGTTTTAGCTGAATCAATGATTGGGGTGAGTGAGGCCAGTAAATGTGCACAAATTGCCAAGGTTTAAAATCAACTAGGTTTCCATTTGTTTATTCTTATTGAATTTTCAACTTGTGTACTGAATAATTTTAGTCATTTTTTTCACCTGTTTGTTTCTGGTTTTTGAGGATGCCTATAAGTCACAATTAAGCATCATAATCCTTGATGACATTGAGAGGTAATTACAATCAATTTCAACACAATACTAATTTTGGTCCTTTCATTCGATAACCACTGTGCTGTTCTTTTTAGTACAGGATTTCAGAGTACATTTCCATTGGAACTTGTTTTTCCAATATTATTTCTCAAATGTTGATGGTCCTTTTGAAATGGATTCCTCCTAAGGCATTCTTCTCATCCCTTTTATTAGTATAACTCATTACTAATATATCTTTATGAGGTTTTATTTGTCTTAATATATTCACAAGAAATGGATTTCTTGTGTGTATGATTTCGGATGATAGGATGTGTTTGTGGATAGGGATGCATGCTATGCAGATAACTAGAAAAAAAACATAGCAGGGTAGGGGAAGGGGGCAAGGGGCAGGGGGAAGGTCTGCAGGGCAGAGGGCAGGGGGCAGGGGGGAGGTCTGCAGGGCAGGGGGTAGGGGGTGGGTGGAGGGGGGCAGGGGGAAGGGGGTAGGTGGAGGGGGGCAGGGGGAAGGGGGTAGGGGGCAGGGTGGAGGGGGGCAGGGGGGGGGGGGGGCAGTGGGGGTAGTGGGGCAGTGGGGCAAGGGGGGTGGGGCAGGGGGTGTAGGTGTAGGCTGGGGGGGGGGGAGGGGCTGGTGCAGGCTACGAGGTTGGTTTGGGGGGGGGGGGTGCTGGTGCAGGCTAGAGGGGTGGTGTAGGGGGGGGGCTGGTGCAGGCTAGGGGGCTAGTTTGGGGGGGGGGTGGGTGGGTGCAGGGGTGGTGGTGGTGTAGGATAGGGGGTGGTTCATGGGGGGGGGGGTTATGGGATGGTTGTGGGGGAGAGGACTAGTTGGGGGGGGGGGTGCGGGGGGGGGGGGGGCTGGTGTAGGCTAGGGGGTGGGGGGTGTGGGTGCATGCTAGGGGGCTGGTTTGGGGGTGTGTGCAGGGTGAGGGGGGGGGGGTGCAGTGGGGAGGGGGTGTGTGCACCCTAGATTGTCCTGCCATTCACAAACCCATGTTGTTCATCTAAAATCCAATGAGGTAGAAGCTGGGACAGATGCGTGTTAACCGCACTAGCCAAAATAGCATTTTATATTTAATTTAATGATTTAGTTAATTTAAAAAAAACTAGGCATAAGAACATTAGGGCGCGACCCCTAGAAAATGACATGACTCTCCTTCTAAAAACATCACAGTGTGACCCCCTAGTCCACAATGTATTTTTAAAAGAGATATATAACCTAAATCCAATTTTATATGATAAAAATGGGTGATCATATTTAGTTATTGATGGAATCATAAAGTCATATAAATCATATCCTGTATGTGATAAAGTATATATCATATCAAATGATTATGGGATATAGAAAGGGGTTAGAAAATGTGATTTTAATACCAATTCCATCACAATCATAAATCATGATTGGCGTAGTCATATAGTAGACATAGAATGATATTTCATACCATTTCATTCTTCATCCAATGAAATCATAATCTACGATTATCTTAAGTCAAAAATAGTTGTTGCATGGATTTTTCATGCCCTTGGCTTTGAAAATTTTGGTAATATCAGATCTTTCAATGGGTAGGTGTGTCCAGGGGGTGGGGATGTCTAGGGGGAGTGGGGGGGTTGTCCAAGGGGGGTAGGGGTGTCTAGGGGGTGGGGGATGTCCATGGGGGAGGGGGTGTCCAGGGGGAGGGGGCTGTCTGGGGGGGGGGTTGTCCAAGGGGGTAGGGGGTGGTGTTCAAGGGGTGGGGGGCTGTCTGGGGGGGGGATGGAGGGTTGTCCAAGGGGGTAAGGGGTGTCTAGGGGGTGGGGGATATCCGGGGGGTGGGGGGGTAAGGGGTGTCCAGGGGGTGGGGGTGTCTAGGGGTGGGTGGTGGGGTGGATCTCCAAGGGGGTAGGGGTTTTCCAGGGGGTGGGGAGTGTCCATGGGGTGGTGGGGGCTATCCAAGGGGGTAGGGGGTGTCCAGGGGGGTGGGTGGGGGGTGTACATGGGGGGTGAGGGGGATCTCCATGGGGGGTAGGGGGTGTCCATGGGGGTGGGGTGTTTTTCCATGGGGGTGGGGGTGTCCAGGGGGTTGGGGGGGGGTCTATCTAGGGGGTGGGGGTGTCTAGAAGGTGTGGGGGGTGTCCAGAGGGGTGGGGGTGTCCAGGTGGGGTGGGGGGATGTCCAATGGGGTGGGGGTTGTTTACACCACCTCCCAACCTGCACAGCCCTCCCCAACTTCACAGACCCCCCCCCGCCTGGACATCCCACATCCCACACCCCCTCCCCCTCCCAACCTGTAGACCCCCCTCTCCACCTGCACAACCCCCACCCCACCTAGATAGCCCACCCCCCTCTCCGGATATCCCACACCCCTCCAAACCTGCACACCCCTCCCCCTTCCCTACCTGCACAATCCACCTGGACAACCCCCACCCACCCCACTTGGACAACCCACCCCCTCCCTAGATATCCCACACCCCTCCTCCTCCCAACCTACACCCCTCCCCACCTGCACATCCCATCTCCACCCCATCTGGATAGCCCACCCCCCTCTCTGGATAGCCCACACCCGCTTTCAAACTGCAACCTGCACCCCCTCCCCACCTGCACAACCCACCCACCCCCACCTGGATAGGCTACCCCCACCCCACCCCACCTGGACAGCCCACCCACCACCCCCACCCCACCCCACCTGAACACCCATCCCACCTCCCTAGATATCCCCCCACCCCACCCCACCTGGACAACCCCCCCACCCCACCTGGACACCCCACACCCCTCCCAACCTACACACCCTTCCCACCTGCACATCCCTACCCCCACCCCACCTAGATAGCCCACACCCCCCTCCCAACCTGCACACCCCTCCCCACATGCACAGCCCTGCCCCCACCCCACCTAGACAACCCACACCCCCTCCCAACCTGAAACCTGCACCCCCCTCCCCACCTGCACAACCCACACCCATCCCACATGGATAACCCACCCACTCAATAAAAGTAAATTTACAATGAAATAACAAACATTTAATTCAAAATGAAATAATTTCATTGAAACACACACCTTAAAGAGGTGTAAATTGACTTAAAAAATTTCAAAAAAATTTCACCTTCATGGATGAGCACCCAAAGTAAAAATTGAATTCAGATTGCACCAAAATAGAATGAAAAAGGAAAAATAAATGGTGTAAAAATATATAACTCAGTTACCAATTATGAATTTGAATTGGAATA